>CM029643.1:1975693-2370693 GCA_017311315.1 Dendrocalamus latiflorus
CAACTCTTGCACGTTGTGTCACTTGTGTGTCGCGAGCACCATCTTCTCACGCACCATCTTGTACTCATGAAGTAACAGACAATCGCTAAATCACTATTTCAACCAAAAAAAATAGAGAAACCGCTTCTGACGAACTAACTCCTAACAAATCTTATCCTAAAATTTAGGAGAAACCGTTAATTAGAATCAAACAACACAAGAGAGATTACACAAGAACGAACTTTACTTGATGTTGAATATGCATCTTGCACGAATGGAGACCGATCGAGTGTTGCCTTCTCTCACACGCTGCAGCTACCACATCGTCACCGAGGTCTTCTCCTCCGTGTCCTCCTCCTAAAGCTCCTCGCTGCTTTGCCTCATCTCTTCGTTGTCCTTCTCCCCCACTAGCAGTTTGGCCTCACTGACTTCCTTGCCGCTGCCATCTTTGTCGCCTGGGTACCAAGCGCCGTGCGCTGCCATTGCCCTAATCCACAAGCACGGAGATAGGTCTAGAGGAAAGATGAAAGGCAGCGCGTGAGGCATGGTTGCCGACAACTGGAGCTCAGCATCTATTGGCAGGTCGTTTGAAAGCAAAGCGAATTGGAGAAAGGGCGGCGGCTTGAGAGGAGCGAGGTTTTGGAAGGTTTCGTCGTTTTATGGGCCTACATGTCAACACACTTTTCTTAATGGAGGAGGGGAGAAGTAGATGAACCACCACTATCAACTTCCTCTTTCAAGTAACAAGCTGAATGTCGTGCTTTGTTACGGATAAAAAAAATTATATTATCTCAGCACGTCGAGTCGATGTTGTTGGGATTGACCTGTTCAACCCACGACGTTGGCTGTGTCTCTGCTCTCGGCCGCATTGTGCCTCTACACCCTTGGCTCTACCGTGAACCCGTGCAGGGTCGAGTTGTATTATTTTCCCCTCTCCTCCGCAGGGTACTCAACCGGAAGCATATGCAGCATGTAGCATATAGGGCCTGTTCTTTAAGTCAAAAGCTGGTGACTTTTGTTTTTGCTATAGTACCTAACTTTCAAACGGAGTATTTTTTCAAAACGGTGTCTACAAGTTAAACGATCTACATGTTAAAAGCCCAACATCTGTACCAACCAAAATCGCAAGTGGGTATCTGTCTCTCTATAATCTGTACCATAAACAGCCAAAATTCAAAAATATCAGCCAAAAGCCATAAACCGCAGCCGAAAAGAACAGACCCATAGCTGGAAGGATCACGGGATTCAAGGCAGTTAACATCGAACAGTTCACATTAATCAAGGAGCGCTAAGCTCATCTTTTAACTGTAAAAGTCTTAAGTGAATCGAAAATGCCGCACTACACTCGAGTGTAGTGCTCCCACTATCACCTCCGTACATGTGCATCAAGATTAGTGCAGGTAATTTCATTTTCTGGTTGTAAAAAAGATGAGCATCGATATTCGATTGACCCAACGCAAGAATCCATTCCTACATAAATAATACATAACAGCATACAACCATCTTCCTAGTTAGATGCCTTCGTTGTTCAACTTTTACCAGCAACCAGATACACTTTATTTATTTATTTGACTCCTGTTAAATAACGGAACAGACGCGAGCACAGTTAGCTGCAGCTGCTGCACAACATGGAGATCTCGTTGAATGCGATGTTAGCCGTTGGCAGCTAACTAACGGCTAGGAGCACACTGTTGTACAGACCTGAGCTCGTTGCCGGAAGCAAGCATTTCAACTCAGGTTTCCGCTCTATCTAGTGAAGGCCGCAGAGTCCTGGTCTGGTTCTATCGTGATGTCAGGGCTAAGCCCATCTTGCATCTGCTGCCCAGATCCCTGTTTGCAATACAAACGTTAGATCTATCAAGGAAATACACATCAAAATAGTCAGATGCAGTCAAGTTGCGAAGAAATACAGCTTGAAATTTCAAACAATTGTAACACCACACTAAACCATTAGTTCTCATAGAAAGTAACTTCCTGTTGTAGGTGTAAAACCAAACATAAGTGAGGAGGTGGACGTCGACCATTTGACGGACTATTATCCACGAGAGTATAAATGACACGGAGATTTATACAGGTTCGAGGGTCCAAAAGGACCGCTCTATTCATGTCGGTGAGCCAACAGGGGTTACCTCCGAGGAGCTGATCCTCGGAGCTTACTAGTTTGAATATACTTTTTATTGCTCATGAAAACTCAAGTTGCAAATGAGGGATATATGCGGTATTTATAGGCTCTTAGATCTAAACAAATGACCAAAATACCCCTCATAAAGATAGCTAATTTATAAAGATAAGTGAGAGATTATTGTCCCTTCCCTTCTAAGCATAGCAGTTCTTTGATGTGTATATTATATAACCAGTCGCCGGTTGCACTGTATATGTATGGCCACCTGACAAATGGCCCCCACGTCTCAGGGCATACTCTTGGGCTGGCGGGGCCGCAGGCCCCTCACCTTGTGGGACCTGCCGGGGGATGGATACACCATCTTGACGATCCTAGATGTAGGAAGATAGAGTTGGGTGGAATTGGATGTATTGCATTGAGCCCCTCGGGCGGTATATATAGAGGTACAAGACTTGGGGGGCAAGAAGGTACAAGGGATTGTAATCCCAATGGACTCTAACCTACCAAATACATTGTACTCTAACATCCCCCCGCAGTCACAACGGGAGCGTCGCAGACGGTGAGACTGAAGAAGAAGTCGAAGAGCTAACATCCCCCCGCAGTCATAACCGTGGGTGCGGCGCGCATGCTGTGACTGGAGCAGGAACCGACGAGTAACTCAAGCAAGGCGATAGCCCTTTGTGCCGATGTCGAGGTAGCCGAGCGCGAGGGCGGAATAGTCGTGGTCGAGGATGCCGTGCTGGAGATGGCCGTGGTCGACGTAGTCGTGGTCGGGTTACCGATGTCGAGGCGGTCGCTCATGAAGCCGCGGGCGCAAAAGAGGCGCCATGGTGATGACGGAGACGCGTCGAGGCAGTCGTCGTGGAAAGGGGGCGATGCCGAGGTCGACGCAATCAGGGCCGTCGAGGATGTAGACGAAAAACGGCGATGCAATCGAGGCAGACCGGACGGGAACGGGAGGGTCGATGCCGAAGTCGATGCAGTCAAGCCGCCAGAGCCGAGGCGTGTGCCAGGTTTGCCAGACCCGGCAATGCGTCGGGGACGAAAGCACGTACCGGTGTTGCCAGTACCGAACGTACAAGGGAGAGGGCCCCAACCAGGCGTGGTTGTGCTGGACGAAGAAGGAGCAGTGCGGGAGCGGACGCTTCTACCCGAAGGCGAGCAGTCCGGGCGGACGCTCTGGCGCGAAGGCGAGCAGTCCTGACGCAAGGTACGGCGGCGGCGGTAGCGCTCGATGTCGGCGATGAAAGCCCGATCAGTATGATGAAGACCATGTGCAGACAGATGGCGCACAAGAGGTTGCGCAGCACAGTCGTCGATGCACAGGGGACGGCGATGTAGATGCAACGGCGAGGGGACACACGGGCGGCAGTGCTGCGGCCCGAGGAGGCGGCACAGCAGCAGCCCTGTTGCTCGGAGAAGATACGCGTAGTAGTACTCGACGACGGACGTCACGGGAGCCGGGTGGATCGCGCACAATCGGCTGATCAGACCGAGAACGCGCGAGGCGGGACGACGATGGAAGAAGTCGGCGGAGGCGTCCCGATCTGCGTGGCAATGACGAACCGGCGATGAAGATGTGCGGACGGGATGACCGAGACGCGACGCGGGAAGGCGTCCCCTCGGCATCGCGGGCTCGGCCTGGCCGCACAGTCGAAGAGGTAGAGACCGGTGTAGTCAACGCCGATGTCGGAGTAGATACGTGCGAGGTCGACGGGCGGTGGGCGACTCAACCCCGATCAGTGATCGGGTAAAAAAAGAAAAGATACAGCAGCAGCAGCGAAATCCTCCATGTGCAACTCACTGGTACACCTAGCCTGATCCTCTATCTTTTTTTTTGGTGCACCTACTCAAAATATCTCAGGTTTGGATCTGGCAGAGCAGACTCACGAGTCAGAGCGGAACTGCTGCTTGACAACGACGACAACGATGGTGGCCGGATCAATAGGATCCGCCGCCTAAACGATGGCGCTGCCCCCGGTGGAGATAGATCTCCCCGGGGGCGCGCTGTGCGGAAGTGAGCGGCGGCTAGGGTTAGGAGCTAAACCTAGAGCTCTGATACCATGTAGGAAGATAGAGTTGGGTGGAATTGGATGTATTGCATTGAGCCCCTCGGGCGGTATATATAGAGGTACAAGACTTGGGGGGCAAGAAGGTACAAGGGATTGTAATCCCAATGGACTCTAACCTACCAAATACATTGTACTCTAACACTAGACACCGAGACTGATCCCCTAATGTCTTCCCGGATCCCTAAGAGAGGGCATAGCTAGTTAGCCACCAGAGGGGTGGCCTCCACATAAGCCCCCCATGCTGTTATTGCTGAGGACGTAGAGTAGGGAGTATGTAGGTGCCTTCCATGAAGTGAGCCTTGTTAAAGGAGGGATAAATTATTCCTCCAACACTTCCTACTCTATCCACCAATGAACATTGGATGTGCGGACCCTAATCACTGGGTACCTGGGAGGCTGGGATCTAGTGCCAAAGGGCAACGGTTGAGGTCAGTCAAAACTAATTTTGTCCATTGTGATGGTCCCAGATTTTTTTTTGAAAATATGATGGTCCAAATATATATCCTAACCCATTTATTGCATGAATCGTAATCCGAGGCTCGAATACTGTACCCCACCATATAGCAATAGCATTTTGACTAGAGTTTCTTATGAGCAACTTGAGTGCAAGTGTGTTAATCTCATGCATGGCTGCTACTGACGGAGCCTTAAAAGACCACTAGACCAGTATGAGTGCAGGAGTGTTAATCTCATGCATGGGTGTCCATACAAGCCAAACTGTCTACTGCAAAGGCTAAAGTACAGGATTATGTGCCTTGGCAGGGGATAAGGCGTATGGTGATATCTCTAGTTTTCTCAGTGTTCCGTCAGAATCAGAGATATACATTAGATATACTATGTGAAGATAACTGTTCAAAAAGATGTCCCAGTGTTCTGTCAGAAGCATACCATGTAAGGATAACTGTTCAACAAGACGTCCCCACTGCTCTTCGAGTCATTACTATAAAACAGAGTAACAACTTACCTGCGGCTGCAAAGATGGTAACTGCTGCTGCTGTTGTTGGTCTTGTGCTACCATATAGGGCTGTGGTTGAGACAACCTGTAGTATGGCTCCTTGAGTTCAAGTTTGGCTGTGGATGTCTGTAAGATGCCGCCTTGCTCCGCACCCACACCCCACATTTTAGCTTCCAGAAAGAATCGAAAGAGCACAAGAACCATCATCTTCAAAAGTTCAAATACAATAGATTGACGAGTGATAACGAATGAGAAAAAGGGTGCCCAACCTGACATCGTCAAGTATACTGTGTAGCTTTGCGCACTGTGGGCCACCAGATGAAGGCGGCCTGTTATTTCTTGGCCAGCCATTACATATAATGGCTGTGAAAGAACGCATCGCAGTTGGTACCAGTGAGTCGTAGCGGAGCCTGGAGCAGTGGTAAGCCATCTTTGCACAGTACTGCAATATAATATATCACATTTTTAATACAACAAAATAGCAGATCAGATTGAAGCAGGTAGAAGCAGATACAATACTACACCAAAAAAACAACAGTGCCAGACTGAAATATACTGACCTCCCGTTGAACAATACATCAAACCAACAAGCAAGCCCATGCACCCTAGTGCCAACAGAGGCTATAAAACTCAGAGGAATATCAATCTCATAAAGCTCCTCTTCCTGAAAAAGAAAGATAAGGATGGCATTTTGCACAAACCAAAACAACTTCCAGAATATTTACATGTAATTTCAATCTCATCCCTAGGAGTGCATCTTTACCTTCGTGCTAGTAAAATCAAGTGTATGATAAGTAGGCGGAGAAATCAATAATCTTGGATCGAATGCATCCACCACAGGCTGCATGAGAATTGCACAAACATTTAGATTTGTCAAGACGAAACAGTCACACAATTAGCAATGCTCGCTCTTGGGCCATATAAAGTACTGAAATAATAGTACTATTGATTCTTATTTCAAAAAAAAAGTAATGCCGCAATTGAACTACAGTACAGAACTAAGCAAGCACCATAGATGAAATCATGAAATAGCTGAAGATGTGTTCATTACAATCAGATAACTTGTGAGATGTGTCAGAAACAGAGCCCAATTCATTTTAGCAATTCACTGGACGGAAACAGAACTAGATTTATTTCAGCAGTTCACTTGTTAGTTGTATGTTCCATTGTTTTTTTTTTTTTTTTGACCAGAAGACAGTGGAGAGCCTCCTACTGCATAGGAATATATTAAATAATAGAGAAAAGATACAAGCACAAAGAAAAAGAAAAAATATACAGGCAGGGTACCAGTCTGCTAAGTTATTGTCTCTAGCCAATCAAAAAGAATTTGTTTTGAGATCTTCCTTCACTCTATGCACATGAAGAGTGAGTTCATTTTCAAAGCACCTCTTCCAAGCTGATGTGCTTGCATCAATATGGTTAAAAATTAAACCATTGCGTTCCATTGTTCGGTTGTTCCCAAACTAAAGCCTACACAAAGGTAGTGGAAAATAGTATGGAGAATAGTGGGATCTTTCCGAGCACAACATGAGATAAGAAGCATTGCAATGAGCACCTCTAAGTTGTCCCAGAAGAAGGCAAAACCAAGGATCAAATAAAAAGGGGCCAAATGAAACTAGTTAATAATCAGCCAAAACCCTAAGTCTATGTAACTTCAGGGTAAACTACAGAGGTAGATGACACATGCCTACAAAGGTAGTTGAAAAGAATATTCTGGAGAACATAAAATAACCCATTTCAACGTTATCAATTTATCACCACTAGCTGAAGACAAGTTGAAATGCTAACAAAATGATAACGGGTAAGATCAAGGAATAAGTCCATTTTACAACCCCCCCCCCCAATCCAAGTCCGAAAATCAATCCTCGACCAAAGGACATTTGATCATGGTTGTCACGGCGTACATGGCGACCACAGCGCCAGGACACCATGGCGTCATGTAGGCGAGACACGACGATTGTGCTACTTGCACTTCACATGCTCCCAATTCAGGACTCATCTCGTATTATATGAAACCTGCTGGGTTTTTGTGCAAAAGAGCATGGCCATGCCATCCAAAAAAGCACGGTTGTCCGGTATCCTCTCTAGCCCATAGGAATCGTGCAATCTCCATCAATGTGAAATATCTTCCAGGTCCTCCAAATATCTTGAAATCACTTCCAGACAAGGTTCAAAAACCCGAAACTGGAGGGTATCTCGCCGGGGGACCGGTAACAGTAACCGGCCAGTTACCGAAAAAAGGGCCAAAATTCAAATATCAAAATTTGAATTTGGACTGATTTGAAACCAGTAACTGGAAAAACCAAGAGGTTACCGTCCAAAAAAAACCAGAGAAAACCCACTAAAAACCAAAAAACGGCTAAAACCGGTTACGGATAATTAACAATTGAAAATTCCTAATACATTCATAGCAAAAAAAACATCAAGTCAAGCACGGAAGATCCTAATACATTGGATTAGTGTTAAACAATGTAAACCTCATTAGGGAAACATTAGGGAATCCAACTTTTACATTCAAAAATTCATATAAAAAAGCATCAAGTCAAGCACGAAAGGTCCTAATACATTGGATTAGTGTTAAATAATGTAAACATCATTAGGGAATCCAACTTTTACGTTCTAAAATTCAAATGTGAATTTAAACAAACCAGACCGATAAATGCTTCCCGATACCCACTGGTAAATCCGGTAACCACCGATAACCGACCGGTTACTACGGGGATTTCGAACCCTGCTTCTAGGTCCCCCTCTATCTCTTAACTCCCGAGTCACCTCCTCTCTCTCTCTCTCTTCCTTCCAGCCATTTTCCCCCATGCCTCCCCCGCGGCACCGCTCCCCTAGTGCCTCCCTCCTCCCTGCGGCGCCGCCTCCCACCCCGTCTCCTATGCCCGCCGAATCCAACCGAACCCGGCCATTCCCGCCAGCCGGAGCCGAGGAAGACGAGGGCCGGCCATGGGCTGGGAGTGAGGGAGGAGAGAACGGGGAGCTCAAGATGGCCATCCAATCGACGTCATGGCCATCGACGCCGCCTTTGATTTTCTGTGTCTCTAGCCTCCACCACCTCCTCCCCTAGCCTCCCACCTCTTGCCACAACTCGAAGTCAAGGCGAACCTCCATGGCGTCTACCCAGGAGCGCCTTTCCGATTAAGCAACGCCGTGACAAACATGCATTTGACACACTCAAACTCTCAAAACTGTGCAAAATACCCCCTCGCCCAAAACCACCGTGGTTTTTGATGACATGGCACCTGTGTCCAAATTTCGCTGATGTGGATGCCATGTGTCTAGCAAGTCCACATCTCGGGAAGCACCTCCGCAACTTGGATCCGCACCTCCTAGCTTCGTGAATGCCACCCTCAGAATATGCTAAGCCAACGACAACGACGATCTCAATGATGAGTGCAAGGGTTGACTCAGCAGCAGTCCACTCGTGGGCACTGCAGGAGTAGGTGTGCAGGGCTCAAGGACAAAGGCCTCGCTTCCTCTTCCCTCCTCTTTCACCTCTCCATTTCGCCTCTCTTCAGTCCACAGGCAGAGAGATCTGATTGCTCTAATCTCCTTGATTTCTTGCAATTAGGAGCAGTGGCCACCATTTCTTGCTCCCTGTTGGTGCTCTGCCATGGCATTGATGGACATCTTGGGCAGCTGCAGCGGGAAGGAGGGCACACCGGTGGAGGGCAGGGAGCATGGCCGGCGAGTATGACGAGATCGAGCTCATCCTGAACCTGTCCCTGGGCGCTTGATTTGGCTATTGTGTTGGCTGCTAGTTCTTGACTTCTTGCAGGTTGGTGTCCTGCTATGTAGTTGTGGCAATGGTGGAGAGAAGCACCGGTTTGCCGTGGACAGGAGGGGGAGGGGGGAGGTATTATAGGCTGACTTGCGGGACCGTCTTTTTTAGGAAAAAAATATTTGTTGATTCAGTAGATATACTGCTGACCAGTGTGCCACATCAGCAAATTTCGGACACATAGGTGCCACGTCAGCAAAAACTATGTTGGCTTCAGACGAGGGTATTTTGGACAGTTTTGAGAGTTTGAGGGCGTCAAATACCCGGTTTTGGAGTTGAGGGTTGATTTCCGGACTCAGACAAGAGTTTAAGGGGGGTAAAATGGACTTATTCCTAAGATCAAATAGCACAAACCTGTGAAAAATATCCCTGGAATGCTGAACCATGTAAAGGTGTAAGATCAACACCAAAAAAGTTATGCTGCTGCCAAAAGAGAGCCTGCAAGTACACACAACCCAAATATTAGATTGAACCACATGAGACAGACCTGGGACTGAAATAAGAGACTTGCAGGAAGCGATAATGTACTCATTCGATAAAATGAATTTAAACAGAAAGTGTACACAAGGTGCCTTATCTCCAACAACATCATCAAACAATACATATCTTTCACGAAGAAATAGAAGGATCTGCTAAACAAGCTGGGAACATTGATATAACAAATCAATCAATAACCAGACAAAACAAGGAGCTTGGATTTGGGTGCCTTTCTTCTTCTTATTTGAAGTTCCTCTGTAGGTATTCTCTTTTTTCTATAAAAATATATAACCAGATAAAATGCTACAGTATCTTAACTCAGTTACAGGTCAAAAGGATAAACAAAACAAAACATTTTTTTATTATATTAGCTTTGCGTCAAATTTTAAGTTGGCACACCATTGTATTTTTAAGTTCGATGGTGTGGGCACATCCCGACCACAGTGCAGTGTTATGACAGAAAGCATGAACAAGCTATGGATTCTTGGTCCCCCACAATATCTTCCTATTTTAAGACCAAGGGAGGTTTTTGCTAAGTCATTTTCAGGGAAGGATGGAAAAATGAAAGGACACTCATTTCTGCATTCATTCATCAAAGATTCATGGAAGACTATAACAAACATACGCCATTTATGGAAATTATACAGCCACATATTTTTCTACTTTCAATGTAAACATCTTGCTGTTGGACATGCTTGGGATGCCTGTGATTAGCTGGTTGGCTTACCAGCCCGCAGACCCACATTCCTCTATGCTTTAGTGTTCATATAAGCTAGAGATGTCCAATGATGCGGTACTGGATTTCAAGCCTCGATCAAGGCAATACCCCTACCTAAAAAGTATTGTCCCTGTTCAACAGGGCCTTCAAGTATCTCGTATATACGAAAGATTGGGTACAGAAACATCATAACAGATGCTACTATTCCATCTTTTAGATAAACAAGAACACAAAAGTAAATGCATAACACCAAAACCAGAACTCCATAATTGCATATGATAGTTCACAAGTCAGGGGTTACCCTTTTAAAGCACTAGATAATACGAAAGTAAGGCAAAACTAGCAAGTGATTTAGTACCTTGTTTGCCATTTCAACATAAAGGTATTCATCAGAAAATGGAGCCATATGAATCCTAGAAAATATTCGAGATGTCAATCAGCAGTGGGTTATTTGAAATACCAAAGACTGGTTAAAAGAACCAACAATGTGAGCTCATTGTATTAAATACGTCGAGCTGAACCTAACTGCTTGTAAAACATTAAACTCCCCACTTTGATGTTCTAAAAGAACTGTACATGCTTTTCTAAACATATTCCAATCCCATTCCAAAGACTAAATCAGAATTTTCAAGTAACATCCTTTCAAAATGATGCTCCATTGGTATATGACAACTTCAACTCCAGAATGTGCATGTTGTCAAACTGAGTGCATATACAATGTGATTTGCTCTTTATTTTGCTGATTAACTACTGGTATTGTCAACAAGCAGCAGCAACATTGCCAACCCATCGGTCTGCATATAAATGTGACTAGAAGGTCCATGCCATGCGCACAACCTTAAGATCCAAAGCACCAGCAAGTCTTACTACAAGACATGCATATCGCCAAGGTTGGCATGGCGCTCCGGCAAGTCGCGGCGAGACCAGAGCGCCTGGACGCCTAGTCGACTAGGCGTCTGCCATTGTGACAGTTAGACGATAGTAATAAATGCAAGTAATACCTTATATAACCAAAAATTAAATACCCATATAACATAATAGCACAAATTATCTAAATAACAAGGCCCATAATAGTAAATAGCATTAATACATCAAAATCAGATCTGATTTCTGTTATTTGTATTTATTGTAGGGGGTTAATTGCAAATTTACATCTACATATACATATGGGCTCTTGGCCTCTTGGCCCATGTCTCATGGTATAGAGCCGGAGCCGCCGCCTGATTGCGTTAGGGTTAGGGTTGGGCTCCGTCGCTGCCTATGCTCTTCCCACCTTGCCCCTCTTCCCGCCTGACGTCGTCGCCTATGCTCTTCCCACCCAACCCGTCTTCCCGCATGACACCGCTGCTACCTCAACCCACTGCTGCCGTCGGCTGCCTCTGGTCGCTTCCTCTTGCTGGCTCGACCCGCCGCTCCCGTTGGCCGCCCCAGCCACCTCCTCCCGCCGCCTCCGCCCTCCTCCGGGCAGATCAGCGGTGGGAGGAGGCTGCGAATCGCCTCCTCGACCCGCCGCCTCTGCCCTCCTCCGGCTGCACATTGGTCCCCCTCCCCGTCAGGCGGCCGCCACAACGCCCTTGGCGATGCCCTGGCACCGCTTAACTCCTCACGGGTTGGGCAATCGTCCACAGTGCCCCCTCTGACCATCAGGACACCTTGGCGTCACCTAGGCGTCGCTTTGATAACCATGCATATCGCTGAACCAAATAAATGGCAGAGACCCTGCTCTAAGACCATCCAAAAATACGCACTTTGGTTACTTGATAACTTTGTCACTTGATTGCCTAACACGGATATATATTATTTTGAAGATTTACATACATCAAAGCAATATTTTCTAATACATTATCAAGAGAAGTCATGAAAGCAATATTTTCTAAATATTGCACAAGGATAGAAAAGAATGAAGCCTCATATAAATGCGAAAATCCAAAAAACAGGTAGTACACTAGTTAGGTGAGATGATAACCTAAATGAACCACATGGCTGAAGAAATGCTAAACAACTAATAAGAGCTACAGAGAATAACTGGAAATAGATGCCAAAAGTAATTACAATCCATACTGAATTAAATAATTCTTGATGAGAAACATACCTTCCCGTTGTTGGAAACATTTTACCATCTGGAGCAAGGAATCTGTCCCTAGATATAATATAGGACTCCAGCATCCTCTCATTTACCAAAAGGGTTCCTAAAAACATTATAGTACTAAATAAATTACCACAGATTATCTGATACAGAAAAAATAAACTGAATCATGATACATTATTCCAAAAAAAATTGAGTCCATTATCAAAGTTGGAACACAAAAAAAAATTGAACAAAAGGAATACAAACAAACTAAAGATTGTTCCATTACAAACAATGGACTAGACCAAAACTTTATACCTGAACGACTGATTCTTTCAATACATTTAATCTAAGGGCCTGTCAACTTCTCAATCAATGTTTCCAATTGTGGCCAATTTCAGAATACTAACAGTATGCTAACATGCTGAGGGTGTAATCCCACTATTACAGCTATGACCGTTATACTGGAAATAGCAGTCTGCTATGGTTCTCAGTGGATATAGTGGGCACTATGTGCCAAACATATAGTACTTTGGGCCTGGCTTTAGTTCAAACAGGCTGTAATTAGGCCTTTGACTCCCACAAGCTCATTATAGACTACTAGTAAATTTGTACGTATAACACACCTTTAACAAAATATACAATATCCTCTAACATATAGTTTAAACTTTCAACCAAATTAGATGAAGATCAACATCATACTGCTAAGATCTTGTATTCAAAAATAGGAAAGAACAATCTGAAATTTAACACCAGTACATTTTATAGTAGTTTGAAAATACAATGGATCTGACTATGTGCCATTTAGAGCTACCACAGGGCAAATGCCCAGACGAAACACAGAATTTTTCTATGCATCCAAGGGCTAATATGTAATTTACTGACTACTGAGTTCATGGAACAGTTTGCAAAATAGCCACAAATCAGGGTCCCCTGCACGGTGCCTAGTGATAATTTAGCTGTTGAATGGAATTGATGCATGGCTATAACTCAATTTCAAAAGACAG
Source organism: Dendrocalamus latiflorus (assembly GCA_017311315.1). NCBI lineage: Eukaryota > Viridiplantae > Streptophyta > Magnoliopsida > Poales > Poaceae > Dendrocalamus > Dendrocalamus latiflorus. The sequence goes on from CM029643.1 coordinate 1,988,879, forward strand.
ATAAGGTAATGGCAGAAATAAATTTGAATCCGGACCATTATATGTGCTTGATCAGATGGCCAGAAGTTAATTGGGCACACAAGACGGGGTGGCTGTGAAAAAAGACAGCAACACATAAGTCTTATGGACTAAATGGATCGCTTCAAACATCACCTGCTGTACTTTGGGTATTAAACTCTTTGACAGACTAAATGGACGGCGCATAATGCAAGCAATTTCGCCTAACCTATTACCAACTGGCCATTACTAACCCAAAGGATCCTTAAAAAGAATGACAATTCTAACAATGGAGAGATTGCCTACAAATACACTCGTTATTCTTAACAGGTTAAACAGATGGCATTGCAACCTACTAATACTTTTTCAACAATCATCATCTAACCGCAAAAAGTGTGAATGCTATAATACATAACGAGTCTTTTAATTGATAGAGCAATGTTATAATACATAACAAGTCTTTTAATTGATAGAGCAATGTTATAATACATAACGAGTCTTTTAATTGATAGAGCAACGATATAAGATATAGAGGCAAGAGCAACAGGCGTGTAGGCTATAGACATAGAGATCGATAAATGGTACTCCAGAAAATATAACAGAGAGCCATACCCATAGGCTCGGAAATCAGTATATCAGCTTTCTCTGGAAGTTCAACTTCCTCAATTTTGCCTTTGATGACCTATTTAGGAGGGGGATACGGTTTCAGTTGAGGGTCAAAGGTAAGTCTGAACTCTGAAAAGGAACAGAACCAGCTAATACAAAACAAACCGTGATCCGTTGTCCGAGAGATGGGTTTCCAGAAATAAGCCGCTGAGCGTGTTCAGCCATTTCAGATGCCTCAACTGCATAGACATGTTTAGCACCAGCCTGACATTAACATGGCAAACAGTATATGTTATGTTATATCAGACATAGAAGTCAAAGAAACCATGAAGAAGGTTAAAGCGCACCTGTGCAGCAAATAATGAAAGAATACCGCTACCAGCTCCAACATCAACCACAACTCGACCCTCAAAGTCGGATCGGTTTTCCATTACAGCAGCATAGTATGTTCCTGGAAGGAAATAATGCGCACTTCCTTGTTATATTTATGCCGAAAGGTGATTTTTATGCCATTCTGTTGATAATGGAATCAAATAACTGAGAACCTCAGGTGAAATGTAGGTCAACATTGTCTCAAAATTTATATACAATGTAACTTTATTTAAGTATTTCACAATAGGTAGAGATATTGACCTGTCCTCACAAAATCTTGCAACATATTTTGCTGATGTAATAGCTGACCATAGTAGTGGAAATACATCTTTGCTGATGACGCCTCAATTTTTGTATCAAATTTGCTTTTACAAGAAATTATTGATCCATTCTCCAAGGGTTCACCTGTCAATATACTGAACATAAGAATCTAAAGGCACTTTGCCATCAAAGAGAAAAGAAAGATATTGACTTTGTGGCACCACTGTTCACAATGAGATGGATAAGTCACTGCTATTTCTCAGTTGCCACTTGCTTGATCACAAATAATTCCTTTGATAGAGGAAAAAATATGAACAGATGAAAACACGGTGGTGCACTACAATCAACACCACAGAACCAAGATCTACCAAAGTTGTGCAGAGTTCTTAATGCATGTTCTAAAAATTAGCATGCATTGAAATTAATGGTGCATGGTTTAATTTGATTTCATTAAATTATAGTTATTCTCCAACAGAACTCGGAATGCAGATATAAAGCAGTAACGTTGCAAGTTCTAGGAATGCCTGAGAACATGAACTTTCATCAGATTAGGCACAGTTACAATCTACACGGGAATGGCATGCAGATATTTTATCAGATGGTAGAGCTAGGAGAATAAATCAAACCATAGTGCAAGTCAGTGTGTCGTCTCAAAAATGCTTGTATTTAAGGATAATTGTTGTCACTTTTGTATAATGAAGATGTGGAGACATATAGTTGATGCCATGTATAGGACTCTAAAAACTAATATTGAGAAAATGACTCGGTAATACTGCAACAAAGCATACTACTGAAATTATCTTAAACAAGAAATGAAAGGACAAACCAGCTTTTCCACTAATCACTCGGTGTTTCCATCGTTGAAAAGCTAGAGAGAAGGCTTTGCTCTCAGCTTCTGTCCTAAGAACAACCTTAATTGCTCTTGAAAATAACTTCTGCCTCAAAGAATTGAGAGTTAACATGAAGCCATTTAATATGTGCTACAACAAAAGTTCCAATGTACAAGGCCGAAGAATGATCTACAAATTCTCGTGTTACCTTCAACTCTAGCCCACAGTAAAGAGATTTATGAAATAAGTTGTTACGAAGATGGCAACAAAGAAGTGATACACATAAGGAAATCCACCTTTACACTATGTCAACACACAGTAACAGCTTTTCAGAGTTCTACTAGGCTCTATTTCAGGATAGGTGGCACAATTATAAACTACTATATGCTTCCGCTTCGCATGCCAAAAGCATAGAATAAATCCTTTGCAAACAGAAACAAAGTGTCAAATGTTGCTTTTGCATACAAATTTGAAGCTACATTAAAGTATATTTAGAACAGTATGCAGAGAGATCATACTACAAAAAAAAAGGAACTTCCAGCTTAACTGTTTCATCTAGTATTGATTAATTCAGGATTATAATAAATCATACAAAAAATTGTGTTCCAAAACAAAATGCAGTGCAGTCTGCTATATTCATGTCATGCTACACAAGTAGTATTTTCCATCAAGCCCATCACAAGAAAATTTTACATCAATACTTCATTCGAACAGTCTCAAAAAAAACAAAAATACTTTTTTTAAGGCAAAATTACTTGCTTGTCTACCTCGGCAACTCCTACCCTGCAATAATCAATCCTAAGCACCACAAATTGGGAGAGCTGAGCACAATACAGCTCAAAGTGTAATACGTCAGGGGATTGAACTTGTTACACTTCTACTTGTCGTTGTTATCGTAAGGCTCATTGTATACATGCATACTTCAATAACAGGTACAGCAACAGAAGAATGTACAATTCGACCAAACAGAAGCACAAAATTAACTAAAAACCCAACGAAGCAGCTGAAGAGTACCTCCTCCGCGCCGCCCTTAGTCTCCGACTCGCCGCTCACACACAGCCACTCCGTCGGCCCCAGCCTAAATATCTGCAAACCCAAAATTTTACTCTCCAAACGCATGGCAACGGGACGCACCTCCCAAAACAACACGAAATCGAACCGAACCACACGGAGAACACCCCCACAGTTCCACTCCCCCCAAATCACTCAGATCACGGCGGGTACCTGCGCGTCAGAGAGGTCAATCTCGAGCGTCGGCTCCGCCTCTGGCGCCCCGGGCCTGACGAGGCCGAGGCGCGGGGCTCCGGAGGCGGCATCAGCGCCGAACACGGCCGTGGCGCCGGCGGCCTCCGGCGAGGCGGCCGAGACGTCGGAGAAGGAGACGTCGGGGAACGACGCCATTGGGCTCGGAGCCTGGGATCCGAGAGGCGTAGCTAGGCTATTGGGCGCCGCAGAGGAGGAGGGGCTAGGGTTTTGGGGGGCGGAGGCGTGGAGCTGCCAGCTGTTCGTACGCGTGGAACTGTTACCACTTGGGCCACTTGGCCTTTTCCTCCTTCCCTTGTTGGCTTCTCTCCGGATTTTAATTTGGTGGAGACGACGCGCCGCCAAAGTCACGGCGACGCGGTAAGCCGAACAAGATTTTCTCAGCCGACAGGTCGGCCCCGTAGCTCCACTACGAGTTCCGGGCCCACATATCAGTGAGATACGTACAAAGGTTCATTGTACGCGTAGTATCGTCCCCTAGTTAAGGCTGTCGCTTTCTTGGGCACGTTGTGGCATGAGATGCTTTACCGGAGACTGCCGAAATTCCATCACTGACGTGTGGGGTACGGAGAGTTTGGCCCTACGGATCAGTGAGGAGAGTTTGGCTACCGACGAGTTTGTTAATCTTCATCTAAATCTGGTAGTTTTGGGGAGTGGGCTTCAGGGCCAGGTGGATTTGCTCGTTTTGGGGAGTGGGCTTGAGGTCCATGTCGATGTACTTTAGGCATGAAACTCTTTTAATCCATGTCTATGTACTTTAGGCATGAAACTGCTGCGGCTGATACTATTTAGTTCTAGTGTGGTGTTTGTATGAATAAATAAAATATTAATAAATTATTTTAATCATAAGTTATAATCTGAAAAGAGAACGACACATATAAACTACTTCGAAATAACAATAAGAAATATGTCTTATTTATTTATTTGAAATAAAATTATAAACTATAATATATAAGCTAAAAAGGAGGTCCGCAACAGATTACACGTAGAGAAAAAGACTGGCTGCTACTTCAGTAAATGCCGCCGTGCAAGAGCATGGTAAGAGAGCCATAGGAGAGGCGAAGATTTCATAACCTCAATTGACAACTAATGTGACCATTGCGGGGCTGTAGTTTGGATCAGTGGCGGATCCAGGAAAAAATTTTGGAGGGGCTGAAGTACCTTCAGCTCGACCTCAGCCCCTTCTACATTATACATCCATGGCTAAAAATTTAGGGGGGCTCCAAGGGTCCGGTAACAGTAGGAGACTCGAGCCCCCCGCCCCACCGCTGGTTTGGATGTAGCATCTTAGAGGTCCTTGTTTAGAACACGGAAATTTTATAGAAATTTTGCAGTATAATTTCTGTAGTATCTCTATCAAATTCCTATAATTCAAACAGGTCTAAATCTAGCATGTGAGCTCCGTGGGCAAAGGAAAATCTGATCGAATTCTTTCATGAGGACAAATCTCGTAAATATCCCATATGAATACATCTAGGAATTTCCTAAAAAGGACGGGTAGCTGGAGATCATCCCACTGGATAACTTGTCTCCATGATTGGATTAGTATACATCTCTCCAACTACCGAGCATTGGTTTCCAGTATCTTGCAAACTGTCATTTATGCTAAAGAAAAGTCTGGTCCTTCGTCTTGCTGGATTTAGTGGATAGCATGTCCTCTTTGTTGGTCAGGTCAAACGCTTATCTTAGTAGTGGCACACCAGTACTATGCTGCTCTTTGCAACCTACAGCAGCAACATTGGTGTCAACTACCAATGCAAAAACTCCATAACAGGTTGCAAGTGCATGCACGGCTATCTTCTTCCCATTTTTTCTGCTGGTATCGCTTCTGAAGCAGGACACGCTTGAGGAATGTACGTGCAAGCAAAAACTTGGGAGTACACAGTCTGAAAACCGTGTAGAGAGTAGGAACGCGTAGTTTAGCGCATTAGTCTTTGGTAAATGTAGCAGCCCAGGCCAAATGTATGGCCTGTTCTTTTTCGCTGAAGCTTATGGTTTTTCGTTGCGGCTTTTGGCTTTTGGCCTGTTCGTGCGAGAGATTATAGAGTAACAGAAACCCACGTGTATTTTTTGCCGATATAAATAAAGTCGGTACAGTATATACTACATTTAACTAGTAGACCTTATCTTAAAAGGATAATCCATTTAAAAGCTAATTACTGTAGAAAAGCCGAAAATCAACTTTTAGAAGCTGAAAAGAACACGCCCTATAAACCATTCCATTTTTTATCGAGAAAATTGATCATTTGCCACTTTGAAGAGTGGGCTTCGCAAAATTGCCACTTTCAAAATTGACTTCGCAAAAATGCCTGCAGTACATTTACCTCTTGATTACCATGCCATTTGAACCATTTAACTCATTTAATATTTTTTTCTAATTTCAAGGGCTGAAAAAGATCTTTCTACCCTTGCTAAGTTCACTGCATTCTCTAAACCTTTGCACTGCATTCTAATTTCACTCAAGTTAAATGGCACAAATGGCATGGTAATCAAGAGATAAATGTACTGTATGGCATTTTTGCGAAGCCAATTTTGAAAGTGGCAATTTTACGAAGCCCACTCTTTAAAATGGCAAATGATCAATTTTCTCATTTTTTATCATGGTTTCCCATGGTCTACACAGATACGACAGCGTTGTTACAGACATTAAAACAGAAGATTGTGTTGGTGTACAGCGAATGGAAAAGAAGAACATCTATATCTCATCCGTGTTTGAGAACAAGCTGAGCTATTCGTGGTTACAGTAAGCAAAAAGGGGAGGGAAGCACGCAGCTAGATTTTAATTTTCAGATGAGAAATCAGGCCTGTACTCCGATGTAAAGTTTAGAGTTTGATCTGACGTGCTGAGGACGCCTCCCCTCGTTTCAGAGTTCACTGCATCGCCTGTGCATGGAAAGAGCGGAGCTCTAGGGACCTCGTAGCTCATCTCGCTTCGATTGTGCTCTGGCTAAACGAAGCAACGTCATGCATGAGCACCCAATTAGAACTCAATGTCTGTTAATCGCTCGTAAGAATCAATCATCTTATGTATGGGCAAACGTTACATGGATTTACATCATCACACAACAGCAGCAAGAAATTACAGCAAAAAAATCCAAACTTAAAATTCCTTAGCTCCAGGAAACATCAAAACAAGAAACAGCAGCGCGCGAATTAATGACAGGACAGTGTAATCTCGCAGGCTGGATCGATCCGATCGTGTGCCTCCATCCTCTGCCTAGTCGCGGCACTGCGTGATGGTCGAGCACCCGCGCTCGTAGGGGTTGGCCTCCGCGCCGGGCTGGCAGTTGTAGTACGACGCGCCGGGCACCGAGCACGGGACGGTGTCGGCCAACAGCGCGTTGTAGCTGATGAAGCTCTTCGTCGTGAGGTTGGCGGCGGGGTCGGTGGCGTTGAGGTCGTCCAGCCACCGCCTCATGCCGCCCACCCCGGACTCGTCGCCGGCGCTCTCATGGACCGGAGCCGTGGCAACGGCGAGCGCGGCAACGACGGCGAGGAGGAGGAGCAGCAGCAGAGCGCGCCGTGCCATGGCCGCTTTCGAGGAGCGTGAGATGTTGGGAGCTGGGAGGAGGGGACGCATAGGTTTTTAAACTAGAGGCGGGAGGTCGGTTCAGTTCGACGTGACAAAGTGGCCTTCCATTAGGCCAGTCTGCCATCGGACACCAAAGATCACACCGTCTGGAAATTAAATCCTTCTAAAAGAGTGCTCCACCAAATCCACGTACAATGATCTGTTTTACAGCTCATAAGTTGATTTGGATATACAAGGCCCCTCTAAAATGCAAATTCTTTATTTGGCTAGCCATTCAAGGCTGTTGCTGGACTGCAGATCGCCTGACCAGACATGGCATGTCGTCGCACACTCTTTGCCCGGTTTGCAAACTGCACCCATAGTCAATTGATCATCTCCTCATCCTTTGTCTGTGGGTTCGCCAAGTCTAGGCAAAGTTCTCGTGTTCCTTCGGCAGGCCTCGCCACCACAATTGGGCAAAACATCTTGCTAGACTGGCGGACCTCGATACGCAATCAGGTGCCCAAGGCTCAAAGAAAAAACTTCGACTCAATTGTCATCCTGACGATTTGGCGTGAACACAGCGGTCCGGTCTTCGACCAAAGAAAGACGACAATTGAAGCTCTCCTGGACAAATTAAAGCAAGAGATAATTTGTTGGCGCTAAACGGGGATGGATGTTCTACTAACCCTCTCATGACAAGCATATTTATCTCCTCGTCCCTTGAGGAATCAGTTGCAGGAGTCGAGAATTTTTTGTACGGATAATCCGTTTTTTATTTGAAAATACATAAATATACCCGCGACAACATTTTTTACAAAAATAATCTCCAGTCGCCACCCCATTGGGCGACTGCTGCCTTTCGCCCAACCGGGAGGCGACATTTAGGGAATCTGTGTACCGTTGGGCGACTTCTTCAATCGCTTTACGGTTGAGCGACTGCAATTGCAGTCGCCCAACGGTTGAGCGACTGAAATTGCAGTCGCCCAATGGATGGGCGACTTTACTCAGTCCCCGTGAATTTTTAGAGTTTTATCAATTTTGTAGTTTTAAACTGGAAAAAATATGGTATAGTTGTAATAAAAGTTTATGTTTATTGTATGTTGTAGGTGCATTTAAAATTTTGAGGAAATTTTTTTAAGTACAATTGACTGTAGAACGTTTGATATATACATTGGTATGTTTTAAGGGTTTGCAATCCGCGTGAATTTTGTATGTTTTGTCAATTTTGTAGTTATAAACTGCGTAAAAATCAGATAAATTTGTAATAGAAGTTTATGTTCAATGTAAGTTGTAGATGCAAAAAAAATTTTGGTAAATTTTATTAGGCACGATTGACCGTAGAACGGTTGATACATAAAGTGGTAAGTGATGTGACCAGTGGCATGTGTGGAACTCTGTAGTTGTAATGTTCAGAACTCCACCGCTAGTCGTAACATGTCTTAGGAATTATTACATTTTGTCTACTGGGTGTAGCGTGGTTGTTTGCCCTTTTTGTCGCGCCCTGAAGATGGCTCCGCTGCATCCTTCTTCCTGTCACTCTTGGTCTTGAGAGCTGCCTCACGAGCTTGAAGCTCTTCCTCCTGACGCTTGATGGCTGCTTCACGCAGACCTAACTTCTCCCGCCTCCTTTGCAGCTCATCCTCCTTGCCCTTAAGACGGATTTGGTCCACCCTCACGCGACGCTCTTGCTCATGCCGCATTTGTCGTTCCACCTCGCGAGCCTGATCCATCTTGACAAGGTATTGTCCTTTGTTTTCCACCTCGCGAGGGTTCCGTGGCCATGCCGGCGGCACCCGATCCACCCATTCGATGAACTTACAAGGCTATGTGTGTCGTGGTAGATGTCATGGATAAAGTTGAAGAACGATAACGAGAAACAAAGGATTTAGTTGTCGTCGTTACCACGAAGTCGTCATCCAGGTCTGGACATTTGAAGTACCTACGGCCGTAATAGGCTCGTGGTAGTGGATCCGTCCAGACGCACAGCATCATCCTTTGTTTTGCAGATGGCAAAATGCGACTTCTCCCGCTGGGTCGACCCTCCTCATGAACGATATGTTGATCGTTATGTGGATACATTGTGGGCTCGAATATGGGACTTGGAGTACCGAATGGAGAGTCTCACTGAGGAGAACAACGACCTCCGTTGCATTGAAAGGGCCCAAAGTTTGATGGCATCCTGCAGCGCTTCCTTGTCAGCAAACATAGCATGCACCCGAACCTCTGTTTGATGATACTCCCATGGCGATTCATGCTCATCATGTGCGGAAACACCCTCCGCATTATACTAGTTCCATTCTTCGGGGATAGGAACTTCTTCATCATCGGAACTGTCCTCCTCGTCGTCCTCTACAGCTTGCTCTTCATCCCATGCCCTCTGGTCATCAGATTCCATCTGATGCACGATATACTCATTATGCTCTCCTTCATCAGCTTGCCCAGTTCCCTCTCTATAGCTTGACAGCTGTAACTCTCCTCCATGTACCGCATCGGCTTGCCCAGTTCCCTCTCTATAGCTTGACGGCCTTAACTCTCCTCCGTGTACCGCATCGCCTTCATCACGAGCAACTTCATCAGCTCCACCGACGTGCGGCCCGCCCGAGGTGCTAGCACCTCCCGAAGCATAGGCGGACGCACGAGCTTGCGCAACTGCTTGTAGTGAGCACGGTTGCACAAGCAGGACACACTCGTATCCACGGCGCCGGCACCCTTGCACAAAGCCCTTCCACGAAGCAGAGCGCACCAATGTCTTCAACTCCCATCTGATGTCAGTGGAAGACCGGCTCCAAAGCCCTTGCACAACGACGCTGCACACCTCGGGGTCCAATGAAAAACTCTGGGTCAGCCAATGCTGCACATCTGTCATTCGAGCATTCTCGTCATCCGGAAGTACGAGAGTGACTTGCGGAAAATCGCTCAAATCCACACCAGTCGGACCTTCACGAATCATTCCAACACCATAATACACTCTCAATGTAGTACTGGCCATTAATGATGTATGCCTAGATGTATGATTGAAATTTACGACATGTCACATAACATGGGAGTTGAAGACTGTAAATACAACATAATTACAAAAAATACCTGGATCCAAATCGATGGAATAGTTTCGACTTCTTCTTCCTCCCTCACCTCCTCTCCTTCTCCTCTCCTCCCTCTCTTCTCCTCTTCTTTTCTTCCTCTTCCTCCTCTCTTCTCTCTGGGCAGAATGAGGGAATAACGATTTCTGCGCAGAACGAGGGGAATGTGCCCGGGGGTAATGGGCGGCATAATTGCAGTCGCCCTACGGTTGGGCGACTGCAATTTCAGTCGCTCAACCGTTGGGCGACTGCAATTGCAGTCGCTCAACCGTAAAGCGATTGAAGAAGTCGCCCAACGGTACACAGATTCCCTAAATGTCGCCTCCCGGTTGGGCGAAAGGCTGCAGTCGCCCAATGGGGTGGCGACTGGAGATTATTTTTGTAAAAAATGTTGTCGCGGGTATATTTATGTATTTTTGAATAAAAAACGGATTATCCGTACAAAAAATCCCAGGAGTCGACCAGGGATCGAGTTGCTACCAAGGACTATCTAGCTCAACGTCTAGCTTAGTTTTTCCTTGTTGCAGCTTAGAGCAGCTCCTGTATTTTAGCTTTGTACCCAGATAAGGAAGCTCCTTTTTTTTAGCTCTTACCTCTTTTTTTCTATCTTTTGGTTCCCCCCTTGTTCTATGATCATTTCTGTCCTCCCAGCACTTCAGTGTTCTTCTTCTTTTCTCTTAATACAATGGTGTGCAGTCCTTTAGTGCACTTCCAAAAAAATACTGATTTTTTGAAGAACATGACAGACAGACACTCAATGTACATCACACTCCTGCCATACATACACACATACGTATTTCATATATGCGTTTTCCCACTAAATATGCATTCATGTGTGTATTTCTAAAATCACGAGACACCAATGCCAAGTTTAGGACTTGAACACTGGTAGGCTAGGTGCACATCCATATGTCTAGGCATCTGGCCACAGGCTAAAGCTCTACTCCTAATTTCTAATAGTACTAGTAAGGTGCCCGTGCATTGCAACGGAATTTTAAACCTTACACGAGCATGCATGAAGAACATAACCAGAATTTTTTAAATGCTAGATGAAACAAAGATAACAGTTGTTGACACTTTCATGCATTCCAAACATTTTAAAATTCTAGGCAAGTATGAAAGCATAGTTTCCAAAGAACTAATCATTTTTGCATTGGTTTATAAAGAAGTACAACGTTTGCATATACAACTTAGCAGGTAGAGGTAGCCTTTTTCCAACGAGATGAACGACACACAGCTAACGTATCATCAAACGTGATCTCAGGAGAGCAGCTTCTAGCTCCTTAAAGTCGATGCAGTCTTCCTCCAAATACCGTATAAACCATACCAGAGTTTATTCTGAAAACATATATCGTTTCTTTCTTTCTAAACATACCATCACAACAGTAGGGATCATATTCAACGCCCTATGATTTTTTGTAACAGATCCACCATTTAGTAATAGACTCAAAAGTTAAGCCCACATCCTTTCCAATAATCTCATAAATTTCCTTCCAGACCTGCTTAGAGACAACATAATCAAAGAAAGATGGTGCACTATTTCATTTTCGGCATAGAACAAGCAATTTTGCCTTTTTGCAAGATTATCTCTAGTCAATCTATAATTCACATATCAAGATAAGGCCCTAATAACATAAATATGCATTTTTACTATAGTTCAGATAGCCAACCAATAGAGGATTATCAGATGTCTCCTTTATGCGCAAGATCTAGCTTCTTGTACCGTTACTAACATTCATAGTAAAATTATGTAGTTATATACTGAGGAACCTAGTGTTAACAAGCATAGTATCATATACACAAAGATGATTTTCCTAGTCTAATCAACTGTAATTCTGGCACTATACATAGTGCAAACCAGTAAAATTTTGTAAATCCCACTAACCCTCCCATTATTTAAAGCAAGAAACCATTGGGCAATTGGATCATTTTCCCCCTAACAAATTCAAAGCCCTAATGTTTCATTGAACATTCGCCTAAAGTCGATGTGCTTTACTAGCCATCTTGGCGACTTTGGGATGAAGAGAAGCCCGGCTAATAGGAGAACACAAGGCACTATACCTGCACAAAAAAATAAATGTATTTATTTCCATGCAACATGAATGTGAAGCATAGCCATGTTAATTATATGCATGTGAAGACAAATTATCAACAAATACTAAATTGTGCCATGCAACCAGCACCCCTATTTATGTAAGTAGCTGAACTCCTCGAACAGATCAACAATTGCACATGCAGCACACAACTGGTTTTCGAGCCAGTGGCCATCAGGGCGTTTCTACCTCCATGGGGGCATCATGCCACCCTGTGTCAGTGCGGTGGGGGTGCGCCCGTGATTTCGGCCTTCATGGAGTTGATCCATGAGGCGAGTTTTGCCAATTTGGGATGTTGGCTTATTTTTTAAGCTAGTCATGAAATTCACCTTCGTGGCCCCACATACGCTTGTTTGGCATTGTGCATGGATAGTTCGAACACCTAGGGGCCACCACGGATGCTCAATGCCAATTGAACCAACACAAAGGGGTCTACGCAGGTGTGTTGCCCTCGGTCAGGACTAGCTGGTGGCATTTTTTTGGGTTAGCGGTTGTCGGATTGTTTCTATCTCCGTAGGGGCATCGGGCCATGCTAGTGTAAATGCTGGGGCCACGCCTGTGATTTCGGCATTCACAAAGCTGATTCATTCGGTGATTTTGCCGATCTGGGCCACTGAATTATTTTTTTAAGCCAGGCATAAAATCCACCTCTATGGCCCACGTACGTATCATGTATGGCTAGTTCGGACATATAGAGGGCACCACAAACGCTTGCCGCCTGTCAAACCAACATAAATGGGCTAACGTAACTATGTCACCTTGTCGGGGCCTGTTGATGGTGTTTTTTGCCAGTAGCCATCTGTCTCAAAGGGGCATCGGTCCACGCAGGTGTCAGTGTAGGGGCCGTGCACAGGACAGTGCTAATTCGTGTGGTTATTCTTATGCAGCCTAGTTTTGCAGGGCGACACAGACAGGTGCTTCGGACAGGCTCTGCGAGAAGAAGCCCGAGATCAAGCAGTAGATGAATTCGCAGGGAAGGTTTTACTAGAATAGAAGTTTATGAAGTCCCAGTAAACCTTACTCGAAGAATTTGTTGCGGTCGTTTGTGCCTTGCCTACGAATTCTCTATGCTGTCTATGATGAAACCGTATACTTGATGTAATACCTCAGGAGAACATGCTTGAAATTCTGAACCGCGTTTAAGCATCCATAGCCTATTTACTATATATAGGCTTGTAGTTGAGTTGCTGTGCTCGTTTTTTCTAGCTGTACGCCGGCTGCCTCAGAAGTCATTCCCATGTTTCGCCGTATTGAGTTCTCGATCGTTGCATACTAGATATAGTGATAATTCGTTTAAACAATGAAGATAAGGGCGCTATTTGTCCAGGGAGCTGCTGCTCGATCGCCGGGCTCCTGTGAGGTTGCAACGGCGGTGAGCGGCCACGTACAAAGTGCGAGGGTGATGGGGTGAGCGGCGACGGCGAGCTGACACCGGCGGCATGGCGACGTGGTGGGCGGTGACGGCAAGCTGACACCGGCGGCGGCCGCCGATTGGTGCGTGGGGGTAGGGTCCAGCACGGTAAACAATGTTGCCGAAATTTCGGTAATTTTGGATATTTCGGCCCTCTCCGAAATTCTTTTGTAAGAACGAAATTTGAGTTCAAATTCAAATCTTGAGATAAACATCAAATATTAGAGCAAATTTCATCTCTACTTTATCTATATCCAATATCTAGTTCATCTCTACCATCTTGATAACCTTTTCTGAAAATTCTAAAGTTTCATCAAAATTCAAATTCAAATCACCAAATTTTAACAAAATCCAAACCAAAATTTCAAGGATTTTGGTAATTTCACAACCCTCCGAAATTGTTAACCCTGGGTCCAGGAGGCGGTGAGGTAAGGAGAAGAGCCGCCTGTGTCGGCTAATAAAGCTGGAATAGGTGTTGTGCTGTTGCACTTGCCAGACGTTCGTCGCTGCTTGGATAGAAATAGGAGTTTCATTTCCAGTCCTGATCAGATCAGCCTGCAGCTTGGATAGGAATATCGTCGCTGTTGAACTTTTCACTATGAGAGTTACTTGATGTTTAGGAGCTAACGTAGCCAGAGAGCTATATTAACCAAAAGCCTGGAGAGTGAACAACTGGAGCCACATGACTACTTGTTGCTAAAGAACTTTCCTGTTCCCCTTTGTAGTCTGATGGCTGATCTAACCTCTCAACTGAATGATGATATATTTCTATGGTGATGTTGTGATTGTTCTACACCTATCATATCTTAGCTACTGGTCTGGTCTCTATTACTTGTAGTACACTAGTAACACAAGTACACAACCTAAAAGTTTTCTTTCAGTTCATAAGTTCTAAAAGTCTAATGGTTGCTACACTACCCATCTATCCCAGATCAGGCCAGCACTCTGGGTCTTGGCCCATGAGTCAGATTGGGCCGACCAGACACTTCAGGTTCATCTTCCTCCTCCTCTTCGATTGAATGGCGCATATGACATGGACACCAACTGCACATGATGCTCTTGCATGCAGAGTCGTTAATTCTGCTGCAGGAAACACGATTGTGATTGATACATGGAGGTTCCATCTCGAACAGCTTTGTAGCTTTGTAGAAGAAGAACACATTGTCATGTGGACCATGTAGGCACAGAATTAGTGTCTTACGGCTGACCTGGCTGACGGTCTGCCGGTTTGGAGGCTTCTCTCTTCTCTCGTCACCGCCGGTCTGATCGATGTTGACGCCAGAGTTGAGCCGTGCAAGTTATGTTGCGTGTCGATCGCTCCATGGATGATTAGGGTTTGCGCGGGCACCACCACTGACGATTTACTCAATCGAGAATTAATTAATGTACCTAAAACGAATAAGGCTCCGTTTAGAACGGAGGAGATTCGCATGGAAGTTTCTCCATCAACTACCAATAGATGTTCCTTTTTCTACGAAATTTCCTAGTAAACTTCTATGTTCCCTTAGATCTACTGTGTTGACATAAGAGCAAGTCTTATAATATAGCCTTCAGCTGGCTGTATGAATACTTACAGCTCACTTATCAGCCTACTCATATAGTAGTTACAGCCAGCTGAAGGCTGTATGACCTACTCCTTCCTCTCACAAAGTTTCTTGGTTCTTGTGCTTCAGCTGGCTGTAAGCTTAGAGCATCTCCAACAGTATGAGCTAGTTACTAGCTCTAAGACAACTTCTCCAATAGTACTAACTTTTAGCACATAGCTCATAACAAAAATAGCCCCACATGACACTCTCACATAATCTTGGAATGTGTGTATGAGCCTAGCTCTTGATCAAGAGATAGTTTTTCTCTCTCTTCTATTAAAATATGAAATAATATGCTTACAACCCACCTCTCTTCTCTCTCCTCCTCTCTGAGCATCTCCAATGGGTCTATAGCAGCTATCTACAAGAGAGTCCATGTCATCAACTGTCCTACGTGGAAGATATTAAATGAAGAAAGAGAACGCAGCTCTCTACAGCTCTAGAGATAGTCTATAGCGCCAAACGAGGCAGGCTCCATAAATTCTGTGTGTGCATGTAAGCATCAAATAGCTATCCTTATAGATAGTTCTTTAGAATGCTAACTTTAGTGTGTACTATATAGATGATGTGGAAGTCTTATAGTTAGTTGCTAGCTATAACCATTGGAGATGCTCTAAAGCATGGAGATTGGTTTTGTGAAAGTCATAAACTTTCAACCATGGCTTTCATGTTAAGGTTAATTGCTTCTGAGCTAAGACTTAAGAACGAAAGATCGCTGTATACGCGTCTCTGAATGGACCCAACAAGATCTCTTTTTCAGATGGGCCTGTGCTTGTCGTCGCTGCCTCTTCTGGAATTTGCTCTCGAGTTGAGAGCTCAAATCTTTCAGGTAGTACGATGCAAAGCTACAGATACGCGCTCTGATCACTGCATTGCACATGTGATGTACATATATACGTACTTGATCACGTACTCCTAATGTTAGATTAAAGTGTGAAACTGTACCAAAAGCCACATCGTTATAAGAACGGTTTCCAAGATGGGAGCAGTGCACTGAAGAAAGCCAAAGCTAAACAATGATCATACTAAAATGAGATGTTCACGTAGAAGAAACAGTGCCTTTTTTTGTGTTGTGACGCCTTGCTCGTTTAGTTGGTTAGATGTAGTTTTTTGCGTGGCACAAACATCCAATTTATTTTGTGGTGGATTGTGCTTCAGTTTTTGTGCTTTTGTACATCACGGGATAGCTCAAATCATTCTAGACATGTCCAGAAATTTTTCAAAGGTACGTAAACTGAACTTGAAAGACGCCATGTTCTTTTGGACTTTTGAAATCGGCTTTTGGCTTCTGTTATAGTACCTAACTTTCAAACGGAGTATTTTCTCAAGACGGGGGTCTACAAGTTAAACGATCTACACGTTAAAAGCCCAACATCTATATCAGCTAAAATCACAAGTGAGTATCTATCTCTCCGTAATCTGTACCGTAAACAACCAAAATTCAAAAAATTCAGCCAAAACCTATAAGCCGTAGCCGAAAAGAACATGGCTTAATTCTGATGTGATCGAATTGCCTTATCTAGATCAACGGGTTATGCATTAGGTGGGCTACTCCATCTGCAGCTTCACTCGTACTGAGACCAATAACAAATGCTCCATTTGCCAAAGGAGACATGTTCATTGGTCAAACCATGCTGATGGGTATGAGTCGAGCCCCTTTAATTTGTGGTGCAAACTGCATGCATACACATGCGGCAAGAGAGATGAAATGATCCAAAGAATATAAGTTTTTAGGAATCTAGCATGTGGTGGTGAGCATTATGGATCGCAACTACTTAGTGAAGTACTCTATAAGTTATTGCTTCCAAAAGTAACAATGTCATCGAACAGTGAAAGCTGATCTTTTCTCCATTTACAAGTTAAATCAAGTCTTTTCAGCATTGATCTGTTAGAGATCTATACATCTTCCCAGGTCAGACCTAACATAAGTGGTTAGCATCGTGGTCTAAGCTAGATACAAAGATATTAACAAAACATTGTAGATGAAATTGGCCTAACTGGACTGAAACAAGCAGTTCGCCAAATGGAACATCTATAGACTCCCAAAACGACTAAAAACGGCCAAACAAGAGATTTTTTGTTGAATGAATCTTCTCGCTTACCAGCTTCATTGCAAGGAAGAAAGCCGACACCTCAACCTTTGCACATTACCAGTACTCAGCGGACTCCTGTTGCGGTGCTCAAATTCAATGAGCACAGTGTTAGTGGAGTACTAGTACTCCTGTTACACTCAAATCTGCAAAATGGCATTAATGCATCCTCTCTATCTGCCATTGACATTGAATCACCTGGCAGTCCTGTCCCTCGAGGCCAGTCACCCTTGATCACGAGTAGATCTTCACAGATCGGTTCATACATTTGCTGTTGCAGCAGCAAGAGCGGGCAGGACTCCCACCTGCATTTTCTCCCCCCTCGCAAAAACCACAGACTAGAGAACAAAACTTACACACATCCATGATGCAGAACTGACACAGCTAGCTGCACTGCATGCAATCAATTCTCTGTAAACTCACCACTACTCTCGATCGTCCGACCACCGTTGTGCTCTCTCTACTGCGTAGCAGTACTCCGTAACATTTCCAAAATGGACCTCACGCAGTTCATTTTCACAGAATACATCAATATTAACGCCCTTACTGCTACTGCGAATGGAAGTGATGTGCGCAGGCAGAGCACAGTACTGACGGCGCGTGCGTGCAGATCGAGTCAGCACACAGCACAGTGACGTCCGATGGGCAGCCAGAGGTGCAGAGCTGAACAGGGGGAGACGCACGCAAGATTCACCGTCTTTCAACGGCCGTCATGGCGCGGCGGGCGGCTACAGGTGGTCAAACCGTTGGCGCCTCGCCCCAGGCGAGGCCGCGCATCGTCTCGTCCCGTTCGGGGGCGCGCGGCGCCCGAGGAGATGCGCATCTCGTACGCGCGCGCGCAGACGAGTGAGACGACGCGGCGGCAGCGGCGCGCAGCCGAGCCACCTTCTTCCGGGCTGGATTAGCTCGTCTCTGCACTCTGCACCACGCTGGCCGCGCAGGCGCATGCAGCGCCTACCTAGATTCCATTAGGCTTGACTGCTTCAGTCGAGGCATGGTTATCAGATAATCTCGATATTGCTCCTCCTTATTTGGTTTTCTTTACTTTATGACTTATATTTTACTATTTAGTGTTGTAATGGTTATTTTTAACGTAATTAAAATTTTAAAAAACTTAAAAATGGAAAAGGTTAGTCCTTTACAGACAATGCAAAGGAACACAGAGAAAAAAAAAGAAAAGACAAAAAACCTAAAAAACTATTAAAAACGAAAAATAAAAAAATCAGAAACTAAAAGCTGAAGCCGAAACGGACGGAGCCATTGTCAAAGGGCTCGCGGATCAAATACAAATTGATAAATGATTATCTGGTACTATCTATATTTATCTCTAACTTTAAAACAATAGAATAGAATATGGGATAAGTGCTATCTATTCGTATATATCTATGTAAGTAATATAAGAAAGTTTGGTGTGACTTCTCTTAGGAACAAGATAATATATAGACATATTGATGCATCTAAAAGACGGAGAATACTAAGTGCTCTTCTTTCAATACTTTAGCGGTTAGTCACTCAGTGTTAGATCTGATTGCACCATATTATCTAATGTCCTATGTAGGATTAAAAAATAAATAATTTTTGTTTAACCACTCGTCCAGAAACTTATAGTCTTATAGATCGAATTTGAAACGGAGAAATACTCTAACTTTAAAATTAAGTGATACGTATCAACTTCAATTCGATTGCACCTCTATCGAGGCCGTAGCCCTTTGTAGCCTTAATCCTCGTGCACCAATGCTTGCACGCACAAGCATCAGGCAGACGAAAAAGAAATGGTCATATACAACTAGCACTGCACCCTCTCTGGCACGGCTACTGTCCTATTCCTGCTTGTAAAAAGGGCAAAAATGGAAGATAAGATGGATCGGCGATAGGGGAATATTCTACTGAAAAAAAGGTTGTTGACACATGTCCCTTTCAAACAGCTTCAGATTTAAGTTTTAGCCATTTTTAGCTCTGTGCACCATAGTAATACTAGAAGCAGCTCTCGAATATATACAACGATATTTCTAACCCCCTCCTCAAGCACGGGACTTCGGCCGGCCGACGCATACGCAGCCCCGCGCCATGGCACCCCAGCACCCGAGTCATGCGATCCAGGAGCGCATGATTCCGACAAAACGTCTAAGACTGTATGTGGTCAAAAAGGCTGCCGTGGTCGAGCAAGGCAGCAGTCGAACAGGCAGTGGTCGAACATAGGTGTGGTCAAAGGCGGTGGTAGTCGAAAGCGGTTGTGGTCAAAAGCAGGGATAATCAAAAGTGGAGGTGGTCGAAAGCAGAAGTGGTCAAAGGCGGTGGTAGTCGAAAGCGGTTGTGGTCAAAAGCAGGGATAATCGAAAGTGGAGGTGGTCGAAAGCAGAAGTGGTCGAAAGTGGCGGTGGTCGAAAACGGTTGCGGTCAAAAGCGGAGGTGGTCGAGCATGTGTGTGGTCGAAAGCAGCGGTGGTCGAAAGCAGTTGCGGTCAAAAGCGGTAGCAGTCAAAAGCTGAGGTAGTCGAGTGAGGCAGTGGTCAAAGGCAACTGTGGTTGCACAGCCATGGCCGGAGCTGCTGCGGTAGATGCAGGGGTATCATGCGCTCCTGAACCACATGACTTGAGTGCTGCGTTGCCAGGGCGCGGGACTACGCAAGTGTCGCTCAGGCGAGATTAGAATAACTCATATTTAAAAAAAGATGACTTGGGTTTATAGTTGCTAAGAAAAAGGATAAATGAGCTAGAAATTCTCATAAAAAGTAAAATATTTGTCCCTCGAATCATTTGACTCTTATTATGGTTAGTAAATGATTACTAGTGGATGTTTTAGGTAAAATAAAGAATCTTATAAGAAAAGGCCACCTATTATATATTCTGGATGAACACAATAAATAAAATAGAACCCTTGATGACCCGCACTAAAAACCACACATGAGAGGAAAAGAAGGATGTTGATGTGCAAAATAAATGAGTAAAAGCCATGATGAGAAAAAGAAAAGGCGGCACTCGGCAAGAGAAAAAAAGGAGAGAAAAAAAAGTAAGGACATATTCAACTTGTACTATTCCCAACAATGTGTGTTTTAAAATTTTGATTTTTTTTTACTAGAATCGGCATCGATATGGTGGATTCTAATTAAAGTTGAAATATATCAACTGTTGGATGTTATCTATCACACGATAAAAGCATAGGATTGTTGATTACATCAACTAAAAAGAGAGAAATATTGTAGAAATTCTCTTAAAAATAAAAAGGAACATCAATTCCCTAATTTGGTGGACCCTAAGTATGTTTAGCACTTTATAATCGACGGATGTTACCTCATTCATAAGAATAATCACTAGAATTTCTCACAAAAAGAAAATCGTCTAGCTCTTAATTGTGTTGACCATTCTTATGGTTAACAAATCATAATCAATGATTTTTCTTGATCTATAGAAGTGCGTATGAAGTTGATTGGCACAGTGATTTGCATGCATATATAGTATGGGAATTCTTGTATGAAATTAAGATGCGGGATAGTAGAGATATAATTGAACTCAAGCTATCCATAAATAGACACAAACTTGCCTGCAATATCTACTATAATTTGTATTCTTTAAATTATATCGATATGGATATAACTATTGTCTCTATTATTGGAGATGCCGATTAAAAACTTAAAAACAAGTATTTCTTCCAAAGATATAATTTATATTCTTTGTTATAAATATACTATTATATATTAATATCACAAATACGACCAATTCTACGAACATGAAAATTAGATTGGATTGATAACATTTTAAAATTCTAATATTTATTTTTTATCTGACCTGTAACCCTTTATTTTTCACATGTAGTTTCTTTATTATCTAATACATATGTATCGCTAAACCAATTAAATATTGTATAAGAATGATGCCTGCGCAGGTGTGCAGACCACCACGTTAGTTGTTTATAAAAAATATTTCATAATAATTCAAAGTATTTCAAAAATATTAACACACTCTTACATTGAGAATGCTGACTATACCAAAACGATTAATGAAAGAAGTTGGGGTTACTAATTTAACAATAGGATTAGGAGTACTAATTCAAAAAGCTCCATATGCATTATGCACTCCCATGCCCGACGTACTGATTTGCCCACCACAATTCCATTATGCTCCTCCCACAATAATCAAATCAAGGAGCGTATCACAGAGCAGTGCAAGAATCATCGCGTTGCATGCCCCGACAAGTCGAACACATTCTTTAATTTGCAGAACAGTCATCATACAAAAAGCCCGTGAACCAACAGCCCAGCTTAATCATCCTGGCCAAAAGGCTCTTGTTGCTGAAGTGCAGTGCCCCCACTGACCTTATCATATTTAGGTTTTGTTCAAAAACAGAGACGAAGCTAGAAATAAAATTAAAGATAGGTTAAATTATTTATAGGACTTAACTAGATTGATACAAATATAATCTTTTACTCTTATTAAATTTTAAATTCATAAAAAAATACACAATTAGAGACAAACAATGAAAAATAGAGAAATACAAAGTAAGTATCTCAATAATAGAAGGTGGTACCCAAAAATATATAATTATTCTGACATGAGTGCGGAGTAGCGATAAATCACCTGTATATGAAACATATCGAAATTAGTGATATTATAGAAAATTGTGAATGACAATAAAATTTTAGATTTTATGAAACATACCACAAATAAGCAAATTTGAATCATGAGATAAATTTGAATCATAAGGCAAATGCATTTTACGAGACTTCATACCTTGGAAGTAGTTTATGATTTCATCATTATCAATGCTTATAAAAATATCTCGCACGGTGTAGCACACCATCAAGTCATTGAGTCACTCATCCACTATCTTATTGCACAAATATATTTTGATAATATTCATCTCCGAAAATATTCTCTCAACAGATGCCGTTACTATCAGAAATATCAATATCAACTCGATAAGGCGATATAATAACGGGAAAGTTCTATCTTTTCTTGTTTGAGCCATCAATTAAGTAAGTTTTGATATATCACAACATCCTTTGAATTCTTCACTTTTTCTAATGTTAAGAATGAAAATTTGAAGTTAATTTCTTAAACAAGAGCTAATCAGCATCCGTCAAATCATCAATATAAATCTTAACAAGTCAAACAAGTTTATCGACATCAAATACTTTCATTACAAGTATACCAACACACAAAATTTATGTTGTACAAGTCCACTCAATGGAAAAAGTCGAGGAGAAGCTGATCAAAGTGGATCTGTTGAGATAAGTTTTTGGTTGAAAGTACATGCAGATGGATTTCTGTCTTTTTTATTCTCATGTCTTCCAAAATTGAGTTGTGAACTATAGCGAGCATACTCCATTTACTCATGGCGGTTCTTGAAGACTCTACAGTTTCTGTTGTTGGGTTAATGTGCTCGAATCCCGGATATCTTATTGTACTTTGATTATTATTTTGGCAGAACTAGCTCTTCATAATTCAGAACTAGCATCCTTTATCCTTTCTGGAATTTATTTTCTGCTCCCTCTGTATACTAGGATAGCACAAGCGAGTATACAGTCCCATGCAGTAATCCACGAAAAACCCATGCCGTGACTTCTTTTGCTTGATAATAAGTTGCCGAGATGTGAGATAAGTTCCATATTTAAATGTGATCAATATTCTCAAGCATTTTGCTAACTTTGGTTCTTCAATCCTCTATGGCTGCAGGTGCTTAGGGACTAGGGAGTATAACCACGTGCATCCTCAAGATGATGAAGGGAAAATCATTGCCAATTCAAGAGTACGATGATACCGTATTTTCAGCTTTTGTCCTGCCATAGATCATTTGACACCCTGGGTTCTTGCCAACGAGGGAGGGTAGGCTAAGTCTAACTAAGATCTCGCTCATTTGGGCTTAGACTTCTATCTTCCGATTTATTTTTTACTATTTTCAAATTTTGTCTTTTTCTAACTTTTTGGATTTTTTGCCGGTTCTTTTTTCCCGTATTCGTTTGTATTATACGTGCTAGACTAACTTGTTTTTTCTATTTTATTTTTGTAATTTAATTATGCTAAATAAGACATCATCAGTTACAGTGTAATTTCAGTCAGCTACAGTGAAAATTCAGCCATAAGTCATAAAAAATAAGCCCAACTGAGCACACTATAAGTCTCCCTTTTGGCTTCGCCCCTGTTCAAAAGTACTATAATTTTTAGATTTTTGCTATAACTTCTAGCTCACTACGAAAGAGATTGAATATGAGACATCCTGTTGAGAAATCTCTTCATTGAAATTGATTTATACGGCAATTTCTATAAATGATTTATAAAAACCATTCAAAAACTCTCTTCTAGAAGTCACCAGCTATTTAGAATAAGACCTTAAAGTAGACACCACTTACCAGCATCGCCAGAGCTTCTTAAAAAACCGTCACCAACCAAAATACAGATATACTGCATTACTGCCCAGTTTCTTTTTCGTGGGTGCTCTGATTGTGTTTGCAGTGAATTTGTGCATGAGACCCTATTCTGTTGGCGTGAGTTTCGACAGAAATTTTACATGAAAGTCTAATTTTTAAAGAAAATTTCCTCTTT
Source organism: Dendrocalamus latiflorus (assembly GCA_017311315.1). Lineage (NCBI taxonomy): Eukaryota > Viridiplantae > Streptophyta > Magnoliopsida > Poales > Poaceae > Dendrocalamus > Dendrocalamus latiflorus. The sequence continues at coordinate 2,012,521 of CM029643.1, forward strand.
TTTTTCCAAACAGACCGGAATTTGGAGATCACAGGACGCGTTTGGTTGCCTGCATGCGGAGTGGCTCGCACCCGCGCTGCAGGGAGATAGTGTTTAGTTGGCTGCGGAGAGGAGAGAGTCTGCACGAGCAGATAAAAAAACAACTGAAGCCAAGCTAAGGACACATACAGCCTGCATCAGCTCATCCGCCAACCAAAACGCGCCCTAAACAAACTAGCAAAGAAGAACCATGTTACTGATACGAAAATACTCATCTCATTACATGGTGCATTAATAGCATTTTTAAGAAAAAAGTCTGGTCAAGAAGAGCTTTGACCACCTAATTAACAGTACTCCGCTCTACCTAGTAACCACGAGAGGCGGCTTCTATTACGAAGCCTCTCCTTTAACTACAACTCGATCCCGTGCCGGCGTCCGGCGAGGCGGCGGCGGCGTCACATGAGGCTGCAAGAGTTGGGGTTCTCGTTGAACACGTACGGGTCCTGCGGCGGGGACGACCGCATGCCCGGCGGGCCGTACAGGAACTCCGGCTGCGGCGGCATCATCGGCGGGTACGGCGAATAGCCGTACGGCATCTGCAGCGGCGGTGGCGGCATTGGCTGCATGGACACTACCGGCGTGGGCGCGTAGTACGACACGCTCGCGCTCGGGTGTGCCACGTTGTAGCTCATCACCGGCTGCGGCGCGTAGAACGGGAACCCGCCGTGCGGGCGGTCCGGCCCCAGTGCCGGCGCAGGTACGGGCATCGCTTGCTGCGGCTGCGGCTGCGGCGGCTTCTCCGCCGCTGCGTCCCCGTCGCTGGCGTTCTGCTTGTTCTTCTTCTTCTTGCCCTTCTTGCCGCCGGTCTCCTCCCCGCCCGCCTCCTCGGCGGCCGCTTCTTTCGCCGGCTCAAGGGATCCCTTCTTCTCAGCCACCTCGCTCTCCTTGGCGTCATCCTTGGGTTTCTTCGCCTCGGCTTTCTCTGGTTTCTTGTCCGAGCCCTTGTCCTTCTCCTGCTTCTTCTCCGAGCTCTCGGACTCTGCCTCCTTGGCCGCCTCCTTCGGCTTCGCGTCCGCCTTATCCGCGCCCTTGGCGCTCTCCCCGGCAGACGTGGCGGCCGCCGCTGGCGCCGCCGCGGCCACCTCCTCGGGCTTCTTGACCTCTGCGACGGCCGGCACGGGCCACAGCACGGCCAGCTTTCCGGACTTGTGCAGTCGCCTGATGAGAGCGTCGGCGCCGACGCTGCCAGTGACCGTCACCTTGTGCTGCGCCGCGTCCACCGTCACCTTGTACACACCTAATCGTTCACACACAGCCGCAAACCATTCGATCAAAACCCAGAAACGTGCCACCAACCAACGCAAGAACGACGAGCCAACCAACCGGAACTACCTTCGATGTTGTGGAGCACCTTCTTGACCTTCTTCTTGCACCCCTCGCAGTGGATGGACACTCGTAGCACGGTGGTCTGCAAATGACAGCCGCAGCAAGAACAGAAATGTGAGAAAAATCCCTCCAATGGAGGCAGCACCAAGGCCGGAAGCATCGAAACTGTATTGCTCACCGTGTACTGCAGTGGCTCTGCTTCACCTGACGCCATGGGGAGGTAGCTAGAGACAGAGTAGCTTCGAGCTGGTCGCGTGAGCTGAGCTCTGCGGCGGCTTCTGGTGTGTGTGGGAAGGGGAGGTGGCTGCTTAGGCAAGCTATAATGGCGAACAAGTGTAGCCCTGTAGGAGTTGGGGGGGGGGGGGGGGGGGGGCGAGTTGCAAAGTGGCAGCGGTGCCTACTGACTCGTGGGCCCGGGTCCACTGGTACCTTGTATGGGCTCTTTGTTCGTTCGGCAGGGATGGTGACATGAGAACCACATTTTCACATCATTGGAGGATGATCCTGTCCATGATGGCAACTTGGAGTGCTCCCTGATTAGCACCAGCAGTTGCAGTAGTTCACTAATGTTGCAAATAATGTATATAAAAGCTAAAAACGAGAGACATTATTTTTATGTGCATACTACTTGAGAAAAAAGTTTACGGACGCTCGAAGATAAGTCATTGTAATAAAAAGAGATCACAATAGAGTGTTTGCTCTTTTTATGGGCTACTAGGGTATATATATAGGACGAGGGAAACGAGTTCCATACGAAGAGAAAATCGAATCAGAGTCGGTTGCTGCAGATTGGCATCATATCTGGTACAACTTACGTATAACCCTGACACCTGTTATGTTATGTCTAACATGAGACAATAAAGTATCCTACATAAATACAATATAAAATCGAATCAACTTTAACAACTAAAAATTCATACTCTTTTATGAAGATTATGTGGTCTTGTGAAGTATCTTCAGTTGTGCAAGATCACATAGACTCCAGTCTCTTCTGCTTTTCTGGCTTTTTTTCAGCATTGCCATCATCGATCGAGCCCTCATAATCTGGCTGCTGCAGGGGTTGGTGAGGAGTTGGACAGGTCATTAGATTCAACAACTTAGCAGCAGCAGCATTCAAATCAAAAGGTGCCTTTCATAATGGAGCATCACATGTTGTGCTGCTAGGTAACTAGGGATCCTTCACAGCTGGTAGCTGCTGCTAACATGCTTGCTGTCGCAACCTGATCTGATGAAGCGACGTTACATCATGTTTGGTCGTATGTTTAGTGATAATAAATAATAAATATTTAAGTTGTATTGGAATTTATATTTATGAAAATTTCGATCGATGTGCTATTGTTGCTAAAGTATTCAGGATAGCAGGTCTGATTGGCAGGTGTCGACCACGACAGCACGACCACCGTAGATAACAATGGCAGATTGACCACGACAAACGACCACGGCAGATTGAGCATGGCGGAACGATTACATGTGAACGACCTCGGTCCAGAGTTTTTAGAGGAGTTGAAGACCCAAGAATCGGAGAGCAGTCGGAGAGGTCAAAAACACCGGAGTCGGAGACTTCGGATAAACCGGTCGTAGCTACAATGAACCGGTCGATGGTCATAAGCTAAGAGAAACCAGTCGTAGCTACTGTGAATCAATCGTAAGCTGTGGGGAACCAGTCGTATAGAACAGTAAATCAATCGTATAACATAGTGAACTGATCGTAAGATACAATGGACTACGGTCGGTAGTCGGCAGGCTTCGACCAGGATGGTTGGAGCTAAAGTGAACTAGTCATGAGGTTCAGTGGACCGGTCGGTAGTTATAGTAATCTATCGGTTGTCGTTGTTATAGTACTTGGTTAGTACTCGGTGGTCATTGCTACAGTACCAGGTTGGTACTCAGTGGTCGTTGCTAAAGTACCACGTTGGTGGTCAACGGTTCTGTGACTAGTTGATGGTCGGTAGTCGTAGGCTTCAACTGCTACGATGCTTGTGATTTTCAAGTGTTCTAAGTGGTCGTAATTCTCAAATACTTGTGGTTTTCGAGCAATCGTTGAGCCAGCGGTCTGACTGGCCTATGAATGGCGGTCATACCAGTCGTAATGTATGGTCTAAGTTTGAAAAGATTTAGAGATTGTGTAAAATCTATATTTGGAAGGGTTTCAGGTCTCTTAATTTTTAGAACAGATAGAGTATGGTGTCCGTGTTTGAGGTAGACACGGTATAAGGTGTTAACCTATAAAAGCGGTAAGAGGCTATGGGCTAACGTGAAGATTAGAGAAGACTCTGAGACACTTGAGAAGACGCTTTAGTTTCTGGTTAGGGCTTTTAGGGGTGCTTATAAGTGTACTTTGTAAATTCGTGAAAATCTAGCAATAAAGATCATTTTGAATCAGTCCGACTCGTGATTTGCTCGAAGAGTGCTGGTGATTGTAGGTGGATTGAAGCTTACGATGACGTGAAAAGATATTCGAGAGGTTCGGCTTCTGGTGTTGAAGATTTCAAGTATGTACAAACCGATCAAAGATCAAAATTGAGCGAGCGGTCGACCGCTGAGTGGTCGAACACTGAGCGATCGATCGAGCGGTCTAAACCTTCATCAACCACCAAGAGATTTCAAAAAGCAGTGGCAGTCATTCACCCCCTCTCCGATTACAGTATTCGATCCTATAGCGTTCATTCAATCTGTGCCTTCTCCAAGTAGAATTAGGGCGTCTCTGGATCCTAAGATTTTTTTTTGAGGAATTTCGATCGAAGGAATTAATTGCTATAGAGAATTTTTCTATATAGGTCCTTGAAACAAATTATTTATCTTACAGGATTCCTATGAAATTTCTATAAAATTCAATACAATGCTACAGAAAATTTTTGTATATAGACCTTTTGAAACAAATGATTGAGCTTGTAGGATTCTTGTAAAATTCCTATCGAATAACTCCAACTTTCTCTTTATAGAAATTTTGGAGGAATTCTAACATGAGATTGAACCTGATGGAAAAAATTCCTTTGTGTCTTACATGCATCCTCTCACTCATTAAATTTCTGTAAAATTCACGTGAATAATCCGAACACAGTTTTTCAACCATTACTCTGTTTTGTGTCCCTATAGAATTACACCGATATTTCTATATACTTTCCATGTTTTCATATCCGTTCGTCCGAAAAGGCCTTTACGTGTGTTATATTTCCTGCACCTCGTCTCTGATTATATTATCTGATCGAGAGCTGCAAGCTCGTTGCCTCGTTCTCCATTCTCCAATCACGAACGCACACGTGCGGAGACTCGTTTATCATGTCGCTTGAAGAGACTAGGCCGTGACATGCCGACGTAGCATCGATTCGAATACGAGGCCAGTTACACTTGGTGTCTACGTTCGCCGTAGACTCGACCAAAACCTACGTATCTTGGGTAGGGCAGGACGTACTGAAGTGAAGTGAAAGTACTGCTGCCTGTACCACTGTACGTAGCTAGCATGCAGCTGGGTGGATATATGATGATGCACACATTTATAGCGGATCAGAAAATCATCCGTGGCGTGTTCGTGACCCGAAATGAACGTTGGCAACACTGGTGCGGCGTCGCCGGACGCGGGTTGGGGACGGTGGCCACGAGGTCAGCCGCGAGACAGACACGAAAATGTACTGCTCATTCACCCTGAACGGTTAAGTGTGTGGTCGGGATCTGATTCAGCGGATGCTAGGCCCAACTTTCACAACGGTTAAAAAAAAACAGCACCACATCGGCCTATTCTTTTTAGCTATACCTTGTGACTTTTAGATTATTTATATAAAAGATTTCAGAGTAACAGAAACTCACGTGCGATTTTTAACCATATAAATGAAGTTAGTAAAGTATGTACTACAATTAACTAGTAGATTCTATCTTGAAAAAAAATACTCCGTTTAAAAGTTAGTTATTGTAGAAAAACTGAAAAACATCTTTTAAAAGCTGAAGACAACAGGGCCCAGTAGTACAGTATACTAAGATGCTTAGGTTCTCTTTTACTGAATTTTGTTTTAAAAAGTTAAAAACTAATATAAACATTTAGTTTTTTAAAGCGATTTTTTCACTCTTCTCACTATCGTCTCGCTCCAGAAATAAAACAGAGGTCATTGATGCATACCCCACTTATCTTGCCCCCGTCACATGCATGTATCTCTTCTTTTTTCCACCACTTATTCCCTCATTCTAAAAGTCGTTTATTTTAGTTATTATTATTCATTTTCGGTAAAAAGTCAAAAGCTCTAGCCAAAATTTATCAGCAAAATTCAATACGAATGCCCTATTAAATTAGGAATGTGATGCATGGATTAGCTAGACTAGCATTAGAACCTGTTCAAAAATACGGTGTCTTCGGCTTTTGATTATAACTTTTAGCTAATTATGAGAGATTAAAGAAGTAAGTTATATTTATATTGAGAAATTACTTTATTTAAAGCAGCTCCTCCGGTATCCTACAATTAATTTATAGAAACTACAAAGTCCAGCTTCTAAAAACAAAAAAAAATCAGAAGAAGCTGTTTGGAATCAATAAATCTTTACATCTACCCAGCCACTACAGGGTTAGTTCATTGTGCTTGGCCAAGCCTGTCAATCTAACAGCAGGGTAGGGTACAAATCTCCAATCTCCATCAAAAGCCATGGCCCCGCAAGATATGTTTATATGACACGAGGGGTGAGACAGAGGCAGGAGGCACAGAGAGAAAGAGAGAGGACAGGGCGTGTAGTATGTGTGTGTGTGTGGTGGTCTACTCAAACATCTCTGTGACGATTGTAATTATTCCTTGTCCAAAGGAAAGCTGCTCGCCTCGTCCTCTTCAGGCTTTATTATTTCCTCGCTGGGCTCCACGTATCGTACCCCGTGGCATGTACCGCCACGTGGGCGCGCCTTGAACTGCTAACGCCAGCAACAGCCTGGCGCCAAGGCCGATACGCCCCCACCTCCGCTGCGCGGTTTTATTATTGCCGAATTTAATTTACACCTTCGCAGCAGTAGCATAACGAGCACGGCTGACCCTCTTCCTTCTCTCTTCTTTCCAGTCTATGGCGCCTTTTCTTTCAGCTTCTAAAAGCTGCTTTTCGATTTTTTATAGTAACTATCTTTTAAATGAAATATTTTTTAAAATAAAATCTACTAGTTAATTATAGTACATACTTAACTGACTTCGTTTATATTGGTAAAAACTGCACGTGAGTTTATGTTACTCTGTAATCTTTCGTATAAACAGTCTAAAAAATCATAAGCTACAACCAAAAACAATAAATCGCAGCTAAAAAGAACATAGCTGCTGATTTTGAGCAGCTCGAAGTACAACTGAGTTGGGCACATGACACTCGTATTATTCGATTCACAAGATCTCTCTTGTTTATGCCCTTACCCAGTACTCCAATGCACATTCGCCTCTTGTCTATTTTGATTTTGGAGTCGGAGTTAAAAACAAGCAAACTGTTTGAGAATCACATTACAGCAGGCTGTCTCTGTCACGTCTCAATCTGCTTTGTATTGTCTCTCGCTCTTTTTCTAGTAGCGCTTAGTGGATGTAGCTTTCACCAGAAATGTTCCGGCAGAAAGAGAAGTAAAGGAGGAAAAACACACCAGAAAAACGCAATAACACACCTCGGAAGCGAATTTACGGACGGGTGTATGCTAAACTCCTCCCTAAGAAACCACCATTGCTCACTAAACTCCTACCGAAGGCCTCAGCTGCCATGACAGACGATCCTTACATGCGCGCTCGCTGAGCAAGCTCGAACCACAGCATTCAATTAGGACTTACTTAATCTAATCAAAGTGAAACTAGCAAAATGTGATTATGTTACAGACCTTTTACAGTTATTTGGCGACTTATTCTGCACCACTCGTGTGAATATGCATGAACTTTTTGCACCACAACGGGATCATGTGTTTCAGTCTGTTCGTTTTCAGCTTCTGACTTCTGTCTTTTAATTCTGTATTCTTTTATTTCGTCATTTTATAGTTTTTACCTTTTTAGGGATTTTTTTCTTTTTTTATTCCTTCGTATTGTCCGTGATGGTCTAACATATTTTTTCTATTTTTATTTTTTATATTTAATTACACTAAATAAACTATTAATAATTATAAAAATAAACCAGTTACAATATCGTTAATGTGAGCACCTCCAAAGAGGACGGCTACGGCAAAGAAAAATCAGAAGCATTCATTCATTCATTCAACTGTAGCTTTTGGCTCCTTAGTGGGATCAAATCTGATATCTGAAGGACGAATATGTAGGAAAGCGAAAGTTGTACCTCTCCTGATCAGATTTCATATTAGTTTTTAAAAACTATTTTTTATAATATATAGTTTTGAAATAAAATATTTTTTAAGATAATATCTACTAATCGATTATAGTATATACTACAGTAACTTTATTTATATCGATTAAAATCACACACTAATATATCTCTATAAATAATTACTATTTATAAATCAAAACTAAAATCTAAAATCAAAAACCAATATAGGGCATGTTCTTTTCCTCCAAAGTTGGCGGCTTTTGGCTTTTTCTACAGTTCCTAACTTTCAAACAGAGTATTTTCTCAAGACGGGGTCTACAAGTTAAACGATGTACACATTAAAAGCTCAACATCTGTACCAGCCAAAATTGCAAGTGAGTATCTCTCGTAATCTGTACTATAAACAGCTAAAATTCAAAAATTAAAAGTCGCAGTCGTTTCCAAACAGATCCAAAAATAGCCCTCCCCTCTTTACTTTTTCCCCCTCTGTGTGCGCAAAAGCATTCATCAGCCTACATAGCTGCTGCTACTACCATGGAAAGTGTGCCGAGCTTTTTACATCAAAAGCAGGGCCTCCAATTAAATTCTTCTGCGGAAAGGCTGGCGCGACATACATGCAGGTCCTACTTGCTTCACTCAAATCAGGGGTTTCCCCCACACATTTACAAAATGCCTTAGGTTCCAATTGGTTGTCCGGCCAGGAGTCTCCGCTTCTTACCAGCTTTTCTGTCGATTTTTTTTTGTTTCGTTTTCTTTGAATGATTATTATTTATTAGATTAGACAATCAACGGCTATTAATCGCAATAAAAAAACATATCCCCTATTGCCCTGCATCATGTATGCCGGTAGCTGCAGAAGGGGGGAAACCAAGCAGTGAAGAACGAAGCAAGGCAGCGAGATGGCATGCACGCGCGCACGCACAGTTTTCGTTGGATCCGTTCCGCTCATTTTGGTTTAAGTTTTTAGTTTATTTTTCTATCTTTTTATAAATTTCGTTTTTTTCTATCTTTTAAAATTATTTGCTGGCTCTTTTTCTCCGTATTCGTTTGTATTTTCCGTGATAGGTTAATATGTTTTTTAACTTTTATTTTTTTAAAATTTAGTTACGTCAAATAAACCATCATCAATTGTAATGTAATTTTAGCTATCTACAGTATAATTTTAATTATAAGCTAACTTATTTCAGTCATGTTGTTGGTGTCCACTGTTTCGAGGTCCGCCGCAATGTTCACGGAGCGGCACAAAAAAAAGTCCGGTTTTCGCCAAAAAGAAAAACGTCCGCAAGGTAGGCCTCACAGTTTGGACTTGATTGATTCCCTCCCCCAGTGGATGGCCCAGTCGGCAAGCACGGTCATGTTCCGCGATCCAGGCAGACGATAATGCGAGCGAGAGTAGTAAGAAGGAAGCATTCATCACCGCCACTACTACAGCCAATGACCCTAGATTTGTAAGGCCTACACGGTTGTTTTCCCCGACTACAGCACAGGCTTTGGACACCTAACGAGGACGTACGTACGTACGTACATACTAGTATATACTCCTGTATAGCAAGGAGGCACTGTGGACGTGTGCATGCGAGCCCTGACATGTACATATGCGACGCACGCTTGCGTGTCCCTTGTCTTGTCCCTGCGTCGCCGTACGGGCGGCGAGCGGGATCGTAGGGCGGAGGCAGGCAGGCAGGCAGCGTGGGAGGGAGCAGAGGCAGACCACCCCGCCCGGACAGGCAAGAATACGTACGTGCGCGCGTCAGATCGTGTCCCGCTCTCCGTTCGTGCCTGGGCTCTCCGTCGCGCGGCTCGTGAGCGCCGTTCGCCACCCCCGCTCTGCTCCGAAACCAGCCTGCTCTGCGCGCGTTCCAGCCCATGGCAGCGTCCCTCGAGGCCCAGCCCTCTGCTGCCACAACTCACCGCTTGACACGTACAGGGCCTGTTTGGTTCGGTTGCAGCTTACGACTTTCGGCTGAAATTTTTAAATTTTAGCTGTTTATAACAGAGATTACGGGGAAATAGATACCCGCTTACGATTTTTGTTAATACAGATGTTGGGTTTTTAACGTGTACTACAATTAACTTGTAGACCTCATCTTGAGAAAATACCCCATTTGAAAGTTAGGTACTGTAGTAAAATCCAAAAGCCGCTAGTTTCGGTGGAAACGAACAGGCCCACATGACGACCGGGGGTCGCGGAGGTGCTAATAGGCGAAGCAAAACGAAGGCATCGCGCTAACAGTCGGGACGTACTCAATCCTCGTGGGGATGGTTTGCCAACGGACGGGAATATCAGCAAGGTCGAGGCTGGGTTTTATGGCATGGAGAGGGAGAACGTCATCGGCGATGTGTACTTCTACACCGCGGTTATCAAGTGCATGTCGTCGTGCCGGGGATGTGACGAGGGCGGGCGTCCGAGGCGTTCGATGAACGGGCATCGAGCCGGACGAGCGTACCTACGGAGCATTGATCAATGGGGTTCTGCAAGGCTGGGCAGATGGAGGCTGCAGAGATGCTGCTGGCGGATATGCGAGGGGCGAGGAGCAGGGCGTAACCAGATTGTTTTCAATACAATGATTGATGGTTATTGTCGTGAAGGCATGATCGACAAGGCTCTTGGAATAAAGATGGTCATGGAGAAAGTGGGCATCGAGCTGGATGTGTATACGGACAGCACACTCCCATGTGGGCTCTGCAGAGTGAATACAATGGACGAGGCCAATTGGTGTCTCTCCGAAGTCCGAACCATGCCTGCTACACTACGTTGATCAGCAGCCATTGCAAGGAAGGTGACATGGTGAAGGCGAGAAGGCTGTTTCGAGAAATGACAGGGAAGGGGCAAAACCAAGTGTCGTAACCTACATTGTCATGATGGATGGGTACATCAAGAAGGGGAGTATCCGCGAGGCGGAGAAGAAACCCAGACATATACAGTTATGCAGTGCTAGTTCATGGGCACTGTGTCAATGGGAAGGTGTATGTGGCACTGAGGCTGTTTGAAGTAGGGCTGCCAATGGGCTTAGGCCTGTTTAGGCTTTTGGATTACATCAAATCTAAACTCTTCTTTATTGGGCTAGATTTAGACTGGATTGGATCAGGCTTTGGACCTCATATTTTTGTACTAATTACTAAAAATAGATGAGAGCTAATCTTAATTAGACAACTAAAAAGGTAGATGTGCTCGGTTCAAGTTAAGGTCTAAATCTGTTTTTGGGTCTGAATCAGGCGTAGGCTTACATAATTTGGGTCAGACTTGGACTAGATCATTCTCAAGTTTATTTGGATTTGGATTAGATTTAGACCAGATTTCAGCCCATTAGCGGTCCTAGTTTGAAGAGATGAAGCAGAAGGGAATCAAACCGAACGTTGTGGCATATACAGCTCTGATATCAGGTCTGGCAAAGGAAAGGAAATCAGAGGAGGCGTTCCAGCTGTATGATGATATGCTGGCAGCTGGATTGACTCCGAATTATTCTCTATATTCTGTGTTTGTAGGGACTCTTCACACGAATAAAAGAAAAGATGTTTTGCCATGGACAGATTGTTTGCCAGGCAGTATTGTTATTAAGAGATGATATCATAAGCCTGTGTAAGCTGCACTGGAAGAATTGAAGAAGTCGGCATTCCAGAATGAGCCTCTAATGTTAGTCAATTTTATGATATATTATCGACTACTAGATTGTTGCATTTCTCTGAAATGACATAACTTGGTCTCTCAGCCAGTTGGGGGTAAAAGCAGGAAAGGAGTGTCAAGCGCAGAAGCATTTACACATGGATGTGTAATGTTCAATTTGGCAACAAAGGATTTGATTCAAAGCATGCATAGAACAAAATTGTTTGTGTAAACTTCATTTCAAAATATGAAGTGCGTGGAATTGTGATAAAACAAGCAATTCTTGTACACGCAATATTTCACTCTGACAAGATTCTGAAATGTTGCACTTCAGTTTGCTGGTATTGATATATAGATATATGCAGTAGGAAACTTGCAAGTGCGCAAGAGTTTGGCTACTTCTGATTTAATCTGCGTGTTACCAAAATCCATGTCCATGTCCATGTATTTGCCATACTTTTTTTTGTGTGATCCATAGAGTGAAGCTGAACATGTACAGGCACAAGTTTTGTTTATAGAAGGGAGCACCAATTCATTCTTGCATTGCAGTTTGTTCTTCCATATGATCACCAATACCAATCTTCTGTACTTGGGATTGTTTTGTGCCGTCATTGCTCTACAACAGTAAGCAAAATCATTGCAGGTTCTGGTCCGACAACACTAGCTCAGTAGAGCATCGTCACACAAATATTTCTGCTATGAAACAAATGAAATGCTAACCTTCTCTGAATTTGCGAATTGAGTCGGTAAACCGCCCTTTTCTTCCTGAATTGCAGACCTAATCTCCTTGATTTCCTTGAAGCAAATACCAGAACATGAGTGGGGACTCTAGGAGACACAACTAAAAGGCTGAAAGAAAAGTTAACAGAAAGAGGACACGCGGATTTCAGCTGCTCCACTTCAGATTGACTCCATTCTTCAGCTCCAGCAGCTCCTACATGTAACTCCATTGTCAGCACGGGCGAATATCCTACATGTGTGGAGTCAATTGTGATCAACGACGACGAACAGGGCTAGGCTCATGAAGGAGTTGAGATCTAGAACGATCGAGAATGTTGGGTGAGACGGTGAGCTCAAGTATTGTACGAGAAAGACGGGAAATACTGAAGGTGGGTTTGAACGGCGGGATGGCGTCATGTGGCTTATATGAGCCAAGTGAGCTGTGGTTCAGTAGAACTAGGATGGGAAAGACTTAGCGACGCGTGGCAAGCTAGTTGATGAGGACGTCCTAGTTGTACTAATTACATGAGCTCAAGTATGGCACGAGAAATGCGAGAAATATTGAAGGTGGGTTTAAATGTCGGGATGGCGTCATGTGGCTTGTATGAGGCAAGTGAGCTATGGTTCAGTAGAACTAGGATGGGAAAGACTTAGCGACACGTGGCAAGCTAGTTGATGAGGACGTCCCAGTTGTACTAATTACATGAGCTAAAAAGATTAATCAACAGGTGAACTCGTTTCTTGTTAACTTAAATATTAATTTAGATGAGAATTGGTTGCTACTTAATGCAAGTATTTTAATTGTTCTTAGATTTATGCGAGAGGACGGGAACACTAAAATAAGATTGCATGAACTATTGGCGTGATGACTAGAAGTTAACAACTTATACATGAGAAGATGCATTGTTGTTTTCACAAGGCCCAAGGGAGTAAAGAAATCAGCCAAAGACACGTGGGAGTTAAGGATGTGAGAAACTTTCCAATTTCATTGATTTTTACATGCATAGAGGAGATCTCACCTGACTCATCAAAACTCAAAGTGCCGCGTTCTGTTTAGCCATGTACATGTGAGACGTTGTTGTGTATTTCTTTTTAGGAACCAAGTTGGTTTATGTTACGTATAGCAATCGGGTTCGACTACTATGGCCGACCCAATGGGGGAGTACCACCTCTATATATTTTGCTATACGCACACTTTGGAAGAGACAGGCCACAAAAAACCAATATATTATTTCAGAGAGTTATACGCTTATTCTTCCTAGAGATTGGCATACGATTGCAACCTAGTGGGGGAATTAGGCGTTCTCAATCTCGTTGTTCTTGTGCTTTCTTATGATTTGTAGGAGCAGCGACACGTCTACTTGTGTGGTCGGGTAGACGGGATCACAAGTGTGATTTCTTAATGCAAGAGTTTTTGATATGATTTTTTTTGTGTTCTTGCTTGCTAGGATATGTAGGAACATATCTAAAGTCATCTTGGTCATCGTCCACCCAAGAGTAAGTTGTATTCACCGATTTTGGTTTTAGCTCGATTTCGGTACACCTTTCCTTCAAACTGAAAAATGTCTTAATTTTGGCTATAACTTTTGTGATTGTCTGTTGGAATATATTCTTGATATCTTATAGTAGATTCTGGCTATAGTTTTTGTGATTGTTTGTTGGAATATATTCTTGATATCTTAGAGTAGATTCTTGCAAAGTTTCATATCATTTAGATCTACGGACCAAAAATTCTCTCGATTTTTATTTTTGAAACTGTGCTAAAAGCATTATTTATTGGGAAATTTTACCATCCTTGAGGGGGAAGAGGTACCAAATTTGAGCCGTTGATCACACCGATCGGACGGCTGAGATTTGGCAGTACCTGGTGGTATCTCTTCCCCCAAAAGTGTGGTAACTCCTCTCCTATTGCAAGGTGGAAGGGTATTCTGGTAATTTCGCATTAAGTCATCCCACTGGTCTTCTATTGCCCATTCTTCTCATCTAACTCCTCTCTCCGGTTCCATCCTTGCCGCCGCCGCATTCTCCACTATCCCATCTCCGGCCGCCGGCGCGGCTTCCGCGTCTCGTCCTCGGCAGCGTCGTGAGGAGCGGACTCCGCCTCGCCTCCCCGTTTTGCGACGCGGCCTCCGCCTCGCCTCCCCGGTCGTCGACGCGGCCTCCGCCTCGCCTCCCCGGTCGCCGACGCGGCCTCCGAGCCTCGCATCGTCGCCTCGCGTCCCCGGCCGCCGACGCGTCGTCCTCCTCCCATCCCCGGCCGCCGCGTCCTCCTCCTCGCATCCCTGGCCGCCGACGCGGATGGGAGGAGGACGACGAATTGTATATTGGACAAAAAGAACGAATTGTATGGCCAGGATGACGACAATAACCACATCTCCTTGCTCGTTTCTCTAGAAAACCTCTCATTCTTTTTGTCGGAGCTCCTTTAGGCACAACATCAGTAGGATCCAGCACCTTGTCACCATTGGCAATGTCAGACCGCATACTTTGTCCTACTACATGACCGTACTCAACTTCATCTTTATGAACAGTCTCACACCCTTCAATGTCAATACTGACAAACCAGCAGCAGTTCATATACCTAAGCAGTAATGCACAAGAGTTAAATTGATGGATTGAACTTGCAAGTTTGCAACTATGAAACAGGACATATTATGAATGTTTTGCTCTGTAAGTATACAAGAGAAGATGACAGTTTACAGTACCATCTCTATGAGCAGTGAGCACACCTAGAATATTCATAATTTTCACCTAATTATGTTTTTCCATTCTACGAAGTAGTACAAACTTCAGACCCATCTTTCAATGCGGCGGCGGCAAGGATGGAACCGGAGAGGAGTTAGATGAGAAGAATGGGCAATAGGAGACTAGTGGGATGACTTAATGCGAAATTACCAGAATACCCTTCCACCTTGCAATAGGAGAGGAGTTACCACACTTTTGGGGGAAGAGGTACCACCAGGTACTGCCAAATCTCAGCCGTCCGATCGGTGTGATCAACGGCTCAAATTTGGTACCTCTTCCCCCTCAAGGATGGTAAAATTACCCTTATTTATTAGGCTGATTTTACTGTAGCAGCGGTTATACTGTCATTGAAGGAGCGGTTAGACCGCTCGGACTGGTCAAACCGCCATTTGTATGCTAGTTAGACCACCAGGAATAGGTTACTTCAAGGTTTTGTGTTCTTGAGCCATTTGTCTTGAGTGTTTGGATGAAAACTCTATTTTCTGTAACTCTATAGTTGTGCGAGAATAGAATGTTGAATAGTTGAGAGAAAATTTGAGTTGACACAACTCATCCCTCCGTTGCCATCCGGTCCAACATTTTCCAAACGGCTCCTGGATCACGCACGAGCCCTAGTCTGCATTTCGTTGGACAATCTATACCCAGCAACTCCCCCTGCAACGAGGTCAGCTCCTGCTAGCAAGAATGCACAGAAATTAAGCAATCACCAACTGACTCAACGAAAAATCTTAAGAACAAATGCGCTCTCGAAACCACCTTGATGCGCGTGTCCAACTGCTCGAGCCCCGAAAATTTCTGCAGATCAAGAACAAGAACCAAAAGGGCACATATATATATATATCAGGAAATTGAGCTCCGATCGGAATTCTGGATTCAGGTTTCGATTGCTGAATCGGCCGGCAATCGAGCGTGCGTGTACGTACGTACGTACGTACCGGACGAGGCGGCGGCCCGGCGCCGGAGGAGGAGGAGGAGACGGCGCCGGGGCGGTCTCTGTCATCTGGGGGTTGGATCAGTGGGAGGCTGGGAGTGGGGCCAGAATCGAGCACGACTTGGCTGGCTTTGTATTATTATTAGTTTCAAACGTAAGGAAAGTTGTCGGGGTAGTTGTTTCCCGCCTTCGAGGGCATGTTACGTGACCATTTTCCTGCACCTTCTCTGTTCAAGAACATGTGATCCACCTCTGGGAATGCAAATATACGTCGATCGTGTTTGATTTGTTTGCACTAGCGGAGCTTGAACAAAAACAAAGGTGCCCCAGTCCGCTCCTGAACTTATTCAGGATGGCCGACTAAGTACTCAATTACTTATATGGTTATGATTGTTCTTTTGAACTATGACTTATGGTTTACGATTGTGGCTTACGATTTTTGTCTCTAATACGAGCGTTCGTGCGAACAATCCGAAAGCTGATAAGCCGTTTCTAAAAGGCTATCTCAATAAGTCGCTTCGAAACGGTGACGAATAATCTATCCCATTTGTTTGTTCAAGAGAAGTCATAAAATATTAAAACATAAGCTGAAAAGAATATGTCTTATATGTAATTACTCAAGTCTTATAGGAACTCTGAAGAGCATGTCTAGAGTGCAGGAATTTGAATTTCACAGGAAACAAATTCAATTTTCATAGAAATCTAGAAACATTCCTATGTTCCAAATGAGGCCCAAGCAACGTAAGGTTCACCGTTCAGGCGTCATCTTGTCCCTAAAGAAGCTCCACCATTACCATTCGCCTGTGGTTCAAATGTGAAAATGTCTGAATATGGGAAAGTCGTTGCATCCTCTCTCAAAGAAGATTCAGATATATAGGTGTGAATTTCAGAGGAGAATCGAATCCATGCTGTATAATATCAATCTAAATACATTTTTATATCAGATTGAGTTGCTTATTAACAAATTATAGCTATCCTCTATATATGTACAATACTTGAACCATAACACAACTCTAAAAAAAGGTCATTAACATATATAGAACTTAATATAGTACTAGCTTTTCCACAATAAATTATATCTACACTATACTAGATAAGATTGGTATCCAATTCGATTGTCTTTCTGATTTCATATCCGTCTCCTGTCAACCAATGCGAGCTCGGTCCTTGCCTGATCTATTCTAATCCCTATTTGTGCTCCGAATATTTGCCCAACCTAGTGGATCTATCCACAAGCTAGCTTGACGCAAGCCCATTTAAGGCATTAACACAGTGGTACTCAACAAAGTAAAATTCAGCACACTAGCCTGACTCATTTATCAGAGCAAAAGTATTGATAGGAGTGGAGAGGATCTGATACTGGATAGTTTATTAGGATAATGTACAGAGGTAATTAAATCAGGTGAAGAAATTGAGTTAAACCACGTCATAAATCAGGTCAAAACATAAACAGTACTACTATGGAAGTGTTCAAGCGCATAAGCTAGCACAACGCTAAAGCTTTCTAGCACAGTAACGCTGCATCCAGTTGGCACACCTTTGTTCCTGCTTTAGATACGGCTGCTAACTGAGAATCCGCGGCAACCGAATGCTACTTATGTCGGTGATATGCTCTAGTGCCAATCATAAAAACGATATATGATCTCTTTGTTAAATAGAGTCTAGGATCTCCTAGGGTTAAGATCTAGCGGGGTTTCTATTCGGGTTCGTGAGAGAAACAGAGAGGGAGAGAGTTAGGGGTACCAACCGTCCGATGTAGAGGAGGAGGGGTTGGCCATCGCGGTTCGTCGGTGACGTCTGCGCACGGGCAGCGGCGGTCGGGGAAGAAGGAGCGGCGGCGGCGGCGCAGATCCGGTGAAGGAGACGGCGGTGGTGCTTCCCGTCGCTGGAGCGCCCCCCTCTCAGATCGGATTAGGGTTTGTCGGTGGGGTTTGTGGCGGCACGGTGAACCTCGTCATACGTGTCGCCCCGGCCCCCACCTCTATTTATGTGGCGCTGGCGACAGGGGCCCACCAGCCAATTGGGCTGGGCGCCCCCGATCAGGGCGCGGTCAAGGGGTTGGCATTTGGCCGTTGGGCCAAATGCCTGAGATCACCCTAACATTCTCCCCCTTGATCTCAATCTATGCTTTAACTTTAATTACTTTTGACTTTACTCATTTCATCGCAGATTAGTGCATAGAACATGTTTCATCGTCACGGTCAATCGCCGATAGATTTAACAGCTACAATACACCTCTCTGTTCTGAAATAGTTACTTTAATCTTTTGGGCCATCTTTTAGTCCAGGAATCATAGGCTTTCCCTTAAACCCATGCCGGCTACATGTTCTCTGAACACGTTGGGTGGTAAGTCTTTTGTAAGCGGATCCGCTAACATCTTTGCGGTACTTATATGCTCAAGACTTATAATTTGATCCCGAACTTTATCTTTCACAACATAGTACTTTATGTCAATGTGTTTGGCAGCACCACTTGACTTATTGTTGTGGGCATACGTTACTGCGGGTTCATTATCGCAGTACAACTTAAGTGGTCTATTGATGTCGTCAACCACTTTCAAACCGGGTATAAACTTCTTTAGCCAGTTCACCTGCCCCGTAGCCTCATAACATGCTACAAACTCGGCATACATTGTGGACGATGTAGTGACGGTTTGCTTTGAGCTTTTCCACGATACAGCTCCTCCAGCGAGAGTGAACACATATCCGGATGTAGACTTTCTATCATCTCCCGGAAAATCAGAATCTGTATACCCCACTATATGGAGTGAATCTGATCTTCTGTATGTCATCATGAGGCCTTTTGTTCTATGCAAATAACGCAAGACTTTCTTTATCAATTTCCAATGTTCTATTCCAGGATTGCTCTGGAATCTGCCAAGTAACTCGGTAACAAATGCTAAGTCAGGGCGTGTGCATACTGTAAGCTTCCGACAGCTGAAGCATATGGAACCGTTTTCATTTGAACGATCTCATACTGGTTCCTGGGGCATTGAAAATCCCCATATCTGTCGCCCTTGACTATAGGTGCAGGTGAAGGACTACATTTATGCATACCAAATTTCTTTAAGATTTTCTCTATGTATGTCTTTTGCGATAGTCCCAATGTCCCTTTGTTTCTATCTCGGTGAATTTCGATCCCTAGAACGAACGAAACTTCACCAAGATCTTTCATATCAAAGTTTGAGGACAAAACTTCTTTGTCTCCAGTAGCAGACTAACATCACTACTAGCTAGTAGGATATCATCCACATACAGGATTAGGAAGATAAACTTCCCATCTTTAAACTTTGCATAAACACAGTTGTCCTCTACATTTTCTTTAAACCCAAATTTTCTTATTGTACTGTCAAACTTCAAGTACCACTGTCTTGAAGCTTGCTTTAACCCATAAATCGATTTCTTTAGGCGGCATCCCATTCTTTCATTTTCTTCCATGACAAAACCTTTCGGTTGTGCCATGTAAATATTTTCCTCCAAATCCCCATTAAGAAATGCCGTCTTTACATCCATATGATGTAACTCTAAATCATAATGTGCTACTAATGCCATTATGATTCTGAAGGAATCTTTACATGAGACTGGAGAAAATGTCTCATTGTAATCAATCCCTTCTCTTTGCGTAAAGCCTTTTGCCACAAGTCGCGCTTTGTATCTTTCTACATTCCCTTGGGAGTAAAGTTTTGTCTTGTAGACCCATTTACAGCCTACTGTTTTGGCTCCTTTAGAAATAATTTCCAAGTCCCAGACTTTATTAGCCTTCATGGACCTCATTTCCTCTTCCATGGCCTCAAGCCATTTTGAGGAATTTTCGCTTCTCATGGCTTCTTCAAATGAGGTGGGATCATCCTCCATTTGAAATTCCTCTGTATGATAAATTTGATAATCATCAGAAATAGCTGATCTTCTTACTCTTTGAGACCTTCTCGGGGCCTCCTCATTTGGTACATCTTCTGTTTGAGGCTGCTGTTGCTCCCCCTCATCTGTGGCAATAGGTTCTATAGGATCCTGAAAAACAGGTTTCTCATTATCATTCATTGTTGCCACAGGAGGAACAATAACAGGTGCTGGCACCACAGTGTCTTGCACCGTCGGTGCAGCGACAGCAGGTAGTGTGAAGAATGGCTCTTGAATCATCGGAGTGGGCGCATACACCCGCTTCTCTTCAAGGTCAATCTCTCGAGCTACCATGCTTCCTCTCATCATTTCATCCTCTAAAAGGACAGCGTGTCTCGTTTCTACAAACTTTGTATATCTGTCTGGACAGTAGAAACGAAAACCTTTTGACTTTTCAGGGTAGCCAATGAAATGGCAACTTACTGTTTTGGGATCAAGCTTCCCAAGGTTTGGGTTAAATACT
Organism: Dendrocalamus latiflorus; assembly: GCA_017311315.1. Taxonomy (NCBI): domain Eukaryota; kingdom Viridiplantae; phylum Streptophyta; class Magnoliopsida; order Poales; family Poaceae; genus Dendrocalamus; species Dendrocalamus latiflorus. The sequence continues at coordinate 2,032,491 of CM029643.1, forward strand.
TTAGCCTCAGCAGGACTCCCCCACACACGTAAGTGATTTAGTGAGGGAACTCTTCCTGTCCACAACTCGTACGGTGTTTTGGGCACCGACTTACTAGACACTCTGTTGAGAATATGAATGGCGGTTTTCAATGCCTCCATCCATAAACTCAATGGGAGTGTGGAATAGCTCATCATGCTTCGCACCATATCCATCAGGGTACGGTTGCGTCTTTCAGCTACTCTATTTTGCTGAGGTTCGCCCGGTGTAGAATACTGGGCCACTATGCCATTTTCCTGTAAAAACCTTGCAAAAGGTCCAGGAACTTGTCCATATGGGGTATGTCGACCATAGTACTCCCCCCACGATCAGATCGGACTATCTTAATCTTTAAATCGTGTTGGTTTTCAACTTCAGTCTTAAATATCTTGAATTTATCCAAGGCTTCATTTCTTTCTTTGATTGGATAAATATATCCATAACGGGAGTAATCATCCGTGAATGTTATGAACGTGTCATATCCATCCACACTTTTCACAGAAAAAGGACCACAAATGTCTGTGTGAATAATTTGCAGAACTCCTGTGCTTCTTTTGGCGTCTTTCTTAATTTTCTTTACATATTTTCCTTTAATGCATTCTCTGCATTGTTCTAAGTTGGAGAACTCTAATGGAGGAAGAATATCATTCTTAATTAGTCTTTCTATTCTCCCCCTCGAAATATGGCCTAAACGATAGTGCCATAATTTCGACGACTCATCTAGAGTTCTCTTTCGTTTCCTGTTTACATTCGTAGACGAGGATTCAATCACTTTCTCGCACGCGACGTTCCCATTATCGCATACGACATTCACATCATCACATAATGATAACATATAAAGCTCATTTTGTAAGATGGCAAGACCAACACATTCTTTATTAAACATTATTTCACACTTGCCATTTCCAAAATTACAATCATAACCATCATTGTCCAAATTTGAAACACTAATCAAATTTCTCTGTAAAGAGGGAACATAAAGGACATCTCTAAGTAAAAGAGTGAAGCCATTAGCTAGCTCTAATGAAAGATCGCCAACGGCTTCAACTTCAGCTTGGACTCCATTTGCGACTTTAATGCATCTTTCTTTTCTTTGCGTAGTCCTCGTCGAACGGAATCCCTTTAAAGAATTAGCAACATGAACAGTTGCTCCTGAGTCAATACCAAGTGGATTTCGAATATTGCACATACAGGGATTCATTTATATAGGTAATAATGTTCTCACCTTTCTTTGCCATTATCATCTTTAAGTAATCAGGACAGTTCTTCTTGTAGTGTCCTGTCTTCTTGTAGTGAAGACACTGATCTTTGTCTACAACAAACTTATTCTGTTGAGGCTGATGGACAGAGGCTTTTCCCTTGTTCTTTGAGAATGAGTTACTGTTGAAGTGCTTTTTCTTGTTATCCTTCACATAGTTGATAGAACCACCATGTGAGGATTTAATTATTTCCTCCTCTTGCACACACATAGCTATGCACTTTTCTAAGTCCCATTTCTCGGGCTGCATATTGTAGTTGACAACAAAAGTGTCAAACTCTTTCGGCAAGGAAGCAAAAATCAAATGAATAAGGAACTCATCCTTGAGAGCCAAATCCATTGGTTTAAGCTTGGATGCCAAGTTGCTCATCCTCAGTATGTGCTCTCTTATGCCACTGCCACCACCAGAGTACCTTTCTGTCACAAGTCTTTGAAGAGCCAGTAAACTGACTATTTATTCTCTCAAGGTACTCTGTGACAGTGTCACACTCTGCGATTGAGCCCACAATAGCAGGCTCAATCGTGTTCTTTATCACAGCCATACATTTCTTGTTGGCTGTGGTCCATTTCTTATGCTCAAGGTCATAAGACATCTGTAAGGGAGTATGATCCCTCTGTCTTTTCTGCCAAGCAGTATCATCCTCATTTTGATCCCTCACCGGTGCCATAGGCTCAGTGGGACGTGCTGTAGTGAGGACCCAGTCCACCTCAGCCAAGATAAACGCTAAGTCTATCTTTTTCTTCCACTCTCCATAATTATCTCCTTTGAGAGTGGGGATCTCTTTGATACAACTCATCAAGTTGTATCCCCCTGAAAAATAGTTCAAATAAAGTGAGAACGTAACAGTAAAATTATATGTCTTATTTCCAACGTTGGTCAAAAATACGACATACAATTAAATCAATTTTATCTATACATTAAATCTACATCACCGTTGGGCAGAAATAGAAATAATACATAAAATCATCAATTAAAAAATTATAATACTGTTATTATCAACGTTGGTCAGAAAATAACAATATCATAAATCTCTGGAAATTATATCTATTTTTCCAAAATTAAATTCTCCCGTTGGTTCAAATTTAATAATGAAAATTAATCAACATTAACTTTTGCAGCGGAAACTGTAATTATTCTAAAATAATTCATTATACAGAAGCATTATACTGTCCACATTTAATCTCTGAAAAAATTAACACGTTGGTGCAAAATTTTACAGAGATTTGAATCAAATTTCATTGAAATTCATCAAAAAATACTTCTGAAAACAATTAAAATCAATTTTCTGGATTTTACTGTTCATACGGCCAAATCGGCCTGTTCAGCCTGGCCACGGCCCACGGCGGCCCGCTCAGCCGCGGCCTCGGCGGCCTGCTCACGCGGCCGAACGCGCGGCCCCCTCAGCCGGCCTCACGCGCGCGCGCTCGCGGCCTCACGCGCTGCCGCTCGCTCCCCCGCGCCGCAGGCCACTACCTGGGCCTGGGCCGGGAGAACGCTCGCCCGCATGGGCCGAAAGGCAGCCCGACGCGCTCGGCGCCATCTGAACCGTCCGTCGCCATCCAACGGCTGCGAGCGAAAGTCGCCCGAACAAAACCGCCGCGACGGACGCCCCGTAACCCTAGTTCATTCTCTCCTCTCCCTCTCCCCTCCTTAGCCTCGCGCCCGAGCGAACATGGCGGCGGCGGCGACGACTTCGTCCACGCCGCCAGAGAAGAAGAAGCCGGCGCCGCTGCGGGCCCTCTCGCCGGCGTGCGCGCTCCCCTGAGAGGGAGCGCGCCGCCGTCGAGCGGCTCCGTGTCGGCGCCCTTTCGAGCGCGCCCGCTCGGATCTGTCCCGCGCGTCGACGGTGGCCCGTACGTGGAGCGCCGGCGAGCCCACGACCCGATCAGTCTCCCGCACGCCAGCAACGACGACGGCCAGGTAAGTCCCGATCTTTTCTTTTCTAGGGTTAGGGTTCGGGTTAGGGTTAGATCGAGTCTTCCCCTCTTTTCTTTCTTTCCCCCATCTAGATCTACACCTAGATCGGCTCTGATACCAATGTTAAATAGAGTCTAGGATCTCCTAGGGTTAAGATCTAGCGGAGTTTCTATTCGGGTTCGTGAGAGAAACAGAGAGGGAGAGAGTTTGGGTACCAACCGTCCGATGTAGAGGAGGAGGGGTTGGCCATCGCGGTTCGTCGGTGACGTCTGCGCACGGGCAGCGGCGGTCGGGGAAGAAGGAGCGGCGGCGGCGGTGCAGATCCGGTGAAGGAGACGGCGGTGGTGCTTCCCGTCGCTGGAGCGCCCCCCTCTCAGATCGGATTAGGGTTTGTCGGTGGGGTTTGTGGCGGCACGGTGAACCTCGTCATACATGCCGCCCCGGCCCCCACCTCTATTTATGTGGCGCTGGCGACAGGGGCCCACCAGCCAATTGGGCTGGGCGCCCCCGATCAGGGCGCGGTCAAGGGGTTGGCATTTGGCCGTTGGGCCAAATGCCTGAGATCACCCTAACACTCTTACTTACATGACTTTCTAATTTACGTGATAGAAACTTTTATCACGTGTGGTGTATCCTACCCGTATTCCTACAACTTTCGCCTTAAACTGCCCCTAGCTTTTTGCTAATGGTTTTTGCCCTAGTTGTTGGTTCGGAAGAGATCAAATCTTTTGTTCTGTTCAGTACCATCTGCTATATATGGGTCTTCTTACTCTAAAATTAAGCTATCCTGTGAGACAAGGGTTTTCTTTGTTTTCGGTTTTCATATGGCTTTTGGCTTCAACTTTTTTAGCAATTACTATTTATTAGATTAATAAATCATAGTTAAAAGCCATAAGTCATAACCCAAAATAATACCCTAAGATCTACCCATATTTATATGTGGTTCGTATCCTCTACCATACATAGCAATGATACCATACCATTATCTCTCATCCATCGGATAAGGTGTATTGTTTGGGATTGATTGGAGCATTAATTGTTATATCAGTTAATTTTTAGGCCAATACTACTGCTACAATAAAAACAACAAAGACTTTTGTTCCAAAAACTTAGGGTAGACTAGAAATAACACCTCCTCAAGGTCAAAGAAACGAAAGCCTTGTAATAAAACCTACAAGGCTAAAACGTAAACGTTACATCCTGCTATCTGAACCAACAGTCTAAGACACTGCACCAAAACTTTCTTCTCATGTTATGGTTATGGCACGTGGATTACTAATTTTCATACACTCCTATCCAAAGCCAACTCTTAGATACATTCCAAACCCTCAAGTCACTTTTAATTGCTTCATCTCACATTAGTCTTGGCCGACCTCTGCTTCTTCTTGTGTTTTCGATATGTCTTAAAAATTCCACAATTCCACTACATGTCGGTGCCTCAAAAGACCTCCATTGGAGATGTCCAAATCATCTCAAGTGATGTTAGATAACCTTCTCTTCAATTGATGCTACCTTCACCCTATTACGTATATCATCACTGCGGATTGGATCCTATACTAAAAATTTGTAACACTTGATCTTGAGTGTTGATGTTTATAATCAAACACCTGGAGGTGAAAGAATACTATTCACTCCGTTCTTTTTTACTTAACTTTTTTTATTTTTTACGGTCTTTAAGATGCGATTTTGACCGTTACTTTTATTACTTTGCACTTAGGTATACTAATGAAATTATAATATTATAAAAGTATTTTTTTAACGATAAATTTCATGATATAATTTTTATATATGCAATCTAGATAGTTTAAAATCTATTAATGACCGATGAAAATTTGATGAGAGGATTCTAAAAAGTTAAAAATAAAAGAACCAAGGAGTATTTACCTAAACACCCGATACCTTCAAAACCAATGCGAGACGTCGACCGGACAATTAAGTTTGATGCAACTGCATCCATACACAGCTAGGCCACAGCTACTTGTGGCTAGCTAGCTAACCAGAGTTAATTATGAAACGAGATTTAACAAACATGTACAAGCAAATCGATACTTCGCACACTAGGTTCGCAGTAGAGACTGACGATCGGTCGTAAATAACCGGCATTTCATTTAATTTCACACAAAAGAAAACTACATATACAATATACAAGGCATTAATTAGTACAGTACATGCATGCTCCCTCCACGCTAAACTCACGGTACCGTACAGCCGTACACTACAATTACATCACACAACACGCAAAGCCAAACCAAAGCACACCTCGCTGCTAGCTAGCTAGCTCGGAATAAGCTAAGCTAGCTTAGCTAGCCTAGACGTCGACGACCTTGAAGAGGTCGCGGTTCTTGACGACGACGTCGTACATATGGGTGGAGCGGAATCTGGCGAAGTCGCGCGGGATGGAGATGAGGTCGACGCCGCCGTCGCGCTTGTGGAGCTGCACGGTGGCGTGGTCCTCGTAGTAGCGCTCCCACCCCAGCGCCCCCAGCCGCCGCTCCAGCGCCTCCGTCGACCGCACCACCTCGTTCGTCGGCACGTACACCAGCACCTTCCGGCTCGACGGCTGCTCCAGCTGCATCACGCCGTTCCGGAACACCCACACCCCCGCGCCCGACATACCCCTTGTCCGCTTGAACTATACTGGCAGGCTAGCTAGACTTGCAGGCCAGATCAATCTCTAGCAGCTAGCTACCTGGAGCTGGAGGTTCTAGGGTTGCACCTGATCTGCTGCTGCTGCTGCTGCTGCTGCGTGCGTGATGTGTATATATAGGTCAGGCGGATATGGCAGTGGCACACACTTCAAGTGAGCTGGTGCGATGGAAAGCCACGCAGAGAGGGACGTCTGAGCTGAGCATATATAGATGGATGCCATGCCGTCGACGTCGTATATGCTAGTGACTGCTTGCAACAAGGGCTTCTTCCTAGCTAGCTAGCTTAATTCAGATGATTGATTCATGTTTCATGCATGTGTCTGTATAGGTATCGATCATCCGCACCTGCAGTCTGCAGCAGGCCGCTGATCATTGGATCAATTAAAGAGAGATGACCGGTACTAATTAGGGATTAGCAAGCCGAACGACGTTGTCCATCTGAACCACAAATTTGTTCGATTAATTCGGTATGATTTAAAGATTTCCTTTTGCCTTTTTTAAGAATAAGATTTAATTCTACTTCGACCCCCTTCTTTCTCATGACCTTAGGCTTGCTTAATTTGCAAATCTTTAGTGGCATACATAAATATTGGATTTGTTAATTAAGATTGTAACATGGTAAAGATGTATAAATTAGAAATTACGGAACCGGCGACATCCGATGTTAGGGTGATAAGTAGGTCGTGGTACACCTGTCGGTGACATACGGACATTGATTTCGGACTGTTACCCAACAGTTTGCCCCTTAATTATATCTATGTTCCTTCTATCTGAGAGCAAACATTTGTTCTGCAGGTTCGGTACATATATACTACGTACGCTTTCATGTCATAAATCTGCTTTAGACAAAACTAGTTAGGCTACTACATCAGCAACTTCAAGGAGGCGGAAAGCTAGCGACCTTTCTTAGTGAGCTACTAGCTGCGTAAGCGCGGCGCACACCGCGCTAGCTACCGTGTGGACCGAAATTAAAGAGACAATAATTCGTGAGGAGTTTCATAAAAAAAACGAGGACACATGCGTAATTTCAAAAAAAACCAAAGGTATTTTTCGTAAAAAACCAAGGACCTGTAAGGACTTGTACGTAAGTAAATAAGGACCTATACGTAATTTTAGAAATCCGCGGGGCGCTATCCAACAAAGAATACGCAATTTCGGTGAAGTGCAAGGGGTTTTTTTGCAAAAAAACCTGACAGGGACCTTTTCGCGAGAATGGAGGACCTTTACGTAATTTCGGAAAACGCAGGGACCTTTTTGCATAAATGATGACGTGAACACAGTGAGAGCCGGGGAATCCCCGACTGTAATATAGGTATGATGATTTTCGGAAAATGCAAGGACCTTTTTGCATAAATGATGACGTGGACACGGTGAGAGCCGGGGAATCCTCCGGCTGTAATATAGGTATGATGATTCCCCATCTCGCGCTTATATTAGATTATTATGCCTAGTTAGTTGATTGTCCGCTTATGGTTTCTCATGTAGTGCATTTCTTCATACGGAACAGAGGCCTACACTACCTAAAAAAACTTGATCTAGAACAAAACATTTCCATGTAAGGTATATATATATTTGCATGAAACAACATTTCAGAACATAAATTAAAAAAGGAAGGGTTATTTTAACCCTCTGTAAGCAAGCTTTGTTGTAAATAATCTTGTTTTAGAGTCATGTGCAAAATTTGGGTGTAATCGAAGTCGAATTGCAGCCGCAATTCAAAGTCGTAGATGGAAACGGAGTAGAAGTCGTAATAGAATCGGAGTCGGAATCCGAGATGTAATCGTAGTCAAACCCGTGTTGAAGTAGGACAGCCGGGTATAAAAGGAGGCTTAGAGCCATGTATTCTGAGAACCAAGCAATTGAGAAAATACCAAAAAGAGGGAAAGACACAAAGCATTGTTTAGTTGTGTGATTGTGCAAGACGTGGTCGGAAGGACTCACGATCACCGCAAGCGTGATCGGGAGGAGTTACGACCACGGCAAAGTTCTAGCAGGTGTGGTCGTGAGGCGCTACGACCACGCAGAGAAGGCTACGACCGCAGTGAAGATGGTCGTAAGGAGCAGCGACTACGCTGAGAAGATCAGTGCGTGATCGGAAGCAACTCCGATCACGTTGAAGGAAGTGAACGTAGTCGAAAGGGTGTTCGACTACGGTGAACAGTGATCGCCAGCATCACTGCGTGATCGTAGAAGGCTTCGATCACGGTATCTCGAGCGGCTGAAGGAAGGCAGCGGCAGCGATATCGCAGAGCGGTCGTAAACTGCTACAGTAAAGGTACGACCTCGACTTAAAGTAATCGGTGGCGAGTTTGAGTGGTCGTGCGGCATCGTAAGTAATCGGATCTGGTCGTAAACGACTCTAACCGGTCGTAAAAGGTCCTGGGAGGTCGTAAGACCTTACAACAGTTGGTATCAGAGCCGTGGTCAAACATGGCTGACACGACGAAGCAGAGCGTGTCGCTGCAGTACCCGATCCTCAGTTCGGACAACTATCCGGTCTGGGCGATGAAGATGAAGGTCAACATGATCGCGCAAGGCGTCTGGGGTCCAGTTGAACCAAAGGAGAAAGACAAAGTCGTTGATGAACGACTCGACAAGATGGCGATGGCGGCGATCTATCAGGCCGTGCCCGACTCGATGATGCGGCAGCTGATCGGTAAGGAGACGGCGAGAGACGTCTGGACTACTCTGCAGATAATGCACCAAGGAGTAGATCGAGTGAAGGAAGTTCGACTTCAAACATTACGCAGTGAGTTTGAATCTTTGAAGATGGGAAGAGACCAGACTGTGGAAGAATTCTCTGGGAAGTTTAATGAAGTCGTAAATGAGATCAAATCTCTCGGCGACGACTTGAAAGATGAGGTGGCGGTAAAGAAGTATCTACGAGTACTGCCGGAGAAGTTTCTCCCGATCATAACTACGATCACGTACTCACAAGACCTCTCGAAGATAAAGGTCGAGGAGGTAACTGGGGCGCTCAGAGCACACGAGCAGCTTCTGAAGAGTTACCAAGCCGACAATGAAGGAAAAGGGCCTTACAACCAACAAGCATTGTTTGTAAAGGATGACACGAAGAACCGAGGAGAATCATCATCAAGAGGCGGTCGTGGACGTGGTCGTGGCCGTGGCGCGTCTCATGGGCGAGGACAAGGACGAGGCTATGGCCAAGGTGATCGTGGAAGAGGTGGTCGAGGAGGTCGTGGTGGTCGTGGAGATAGCAATCGCCAGACAGACAAGTCTGATGTCCAGTGCTACACATGCGAGAAATACGGACATTATGCTGCCGAATGTCGGAGCCACATCCAGTGCCATAACTGCAAGAAGTATGGTCACTATGCTGCGAATTGCCGGAGTAAGAAGAAAGTAGAGGAAGCAAACCTGGCTCAAACGGATGAGCACAAAGAGCCGACATTGCTGTTGTCGCTCTGCACTGCAGACGAACCGACAATGGTTCTATTAAACGAGGAGAAAGTGTTTCCAAGTCTGTTGGAGAAAGAAGAGCATACTCAAGAGCGGACGACAGTCTGGTATCTCGACAACGGAGCCAGCAACCACATGATTGTGTCGAAGAAGGGAAGATTGCAATCGACTACATCAGAACAGAAGAACAGAAAGCAGACATATTGACAAAGTCGCTGGGGCGGATAAAGTTTTCAGAGATGAGAAAGAAGATTGGCATGATCGAAGTCGAAAAACAAGATTAGGGAGAGAATGTTGTAAATAATCTTGTTTTAGAGTCATGTGCAAAATTTGGGTGTAATCGAAGTCGAATTGCAGCCGCAATTCAAAGTCGTAGATGGAAACGGAGTAGAAGTCGTAATAGAATCGGAGTCGGAATCCGAGATGTAATCGTAGTCAAACCCGTGTTGAAGTAGGACAGCCGGGTATAAAAGGAGGCTTAGAGCCATGTATTCTGAGAACCAAGCAATTGAGAAAATACCAAAAAGAGGGAAAGACACAAAGCATTGTTTAGTTGTGTGATTGTGCAAGACGTGGTCGGAAGGACTCACGATCACCGCAAGCGTGATCGGGAGGAGTTACGACCACGGCAAAGTTCTAGCAGGTGTGGTCGTGAGGCGCTACGACCACGCAGAGAAGGCTACGACCGCAGTGAAGATGGTCGTAAGGAGCAGCGACTACGCTGAGAAGATCAGTGCGTGATCGGAAGCAACTCCGATCACGTTGAAGGAAGTGAACGTAGTCGAAAGGGTGTTCGACTACGGTGAACAGTGATCACCAGCATCACTGCGTGATCGTAGAAGGCTTCGATCACGGTATCTCGAGCGGCTGAAGGAAGGCAGCGGCAGCGATATCGCAGAGCGGTCGTAAACTGCTACAGTAAAGGTACGACCTCGACTTAAAGTAATCAGTGGCGAGTTTGAGTGGTCGTACGGCATCGTAAGTAATCGGATCTGGTCGTAAACGACTATAACCGGTCGTAAAAGGTTCTGGGAGGTCGTAAGACCTTACAACAAGCTTGACCTAGGCTTAATTTGAACCCCGGCCAGACTCCCAGATGGCTCAAATTGCTCAAGTAGCTAGGCTTGTGCTCCTGTTTATTTGCCGATAAAGATCGATCTCCATATCCTGCATCTTTTTCATCATGGAGATGGCAACGGTATCCTGCATTTTGCAGCGAGAATATATAAAGCGGGCGCGGAAGAGTCATGCATGGAGGACAGAATCGATCGACCATGTCGTTGAACCAATAATAATGTCCATTGTTATCGCCGGTGCGACGTGGACTTAGCTAGGAATACAGGGGGTGCAATGGCGGGGGGGCCGGGCGGGGCGCTGTCGGACGAGGGCATCACGTGGCCGCTGCTACTTGCGCCGGCAGCGACAGGCCCGGCACGCGCGAGCGAGAGAATTGGTTTCCACCTTCCACTTCGAGCATGGCGGCAGCGACAGCCACGCGCGCCCGCCAAGGCAATATATATTCTCCTTGTCAGCAGCAATGGCGAATGTTCCGTTTAGAAGCTTTAAGGTAGTGGCCGACTGGCCGTCGGCGCCGAAGCTATGCTTGGTTACCTTGGTTGGAAGTCACGTGCGCTTGTGACTTTACAACGGTGGATCGCACGTGCGCGCATACAGTGGACATATACGCACGCTATACTGCATGCGTGTGAGTGTGTCCACTAGCATACCATAGAATCACTGAGGTCGAGATAAACTCACGACCGACCTCACGCAGCCCATTCATTATAGACTTGGGTTACCTTGTGTTGCCGTTGCTTAACCGTAACTAGGTATGCTTTAGTCTCATGAAGCTAGCTCTGAATTTTCGCACGAAGTTGGAGCTTAGAAGCAGTACTCAAGCATGCGAAAATCACAAAAGAGTGACGTTTTAGATATTGGCATGATCTTCAAAACGTCACTCTTGTGTGACCAGAGGCTCTCGTCTGTCTAGACCGCGGGGCGGTGCTGCAGTGCTTTCGAACGGGAAAATGCAGCTCATCTGAATACACATATACTACTGCCGGAAACTTGTTACGTTGAAGCGCATCTGGTGTAGTGGTATCATAGTACCCTCCCACGGTACTGACCGGGGTTCGATTCCCCGGATGCGCATTTTCCTTTGTCTATTTATTTTTCTTCCTGTTTATCCGTATTCGAGACCCAAATCTCTCTATCTGTAATCTAACCTTTTATTTCCAGTCAAATCATGTCAGCATAAAAGCGAAGCCTAGCTTACGGCCTTCTATGCTTCAAGCATAACACATCCAGAGCACCAATTCTGTTTATTTTTGTTTGTCTATTTATTTTTCTTCCTGTTTATCCGTATTCGAGATCCAAATCTCTCTATCTGTAATCTAACCTTCTATTTCCAGTCAAATCATATCAGCATATCGACTTTTATCACCGAGCATCAATTCTCTAGTGTTCGTCAATAAAAAAACTTACCGAAAAGCCAAGCCTGGCTTACGGCTTTCTATGCTTCAAGCATAACACATCCAGAGGTTCAAAATGTACATTAACGAACAGGTTAGCTTACTGAGAACAAACTCCCAACAAGAGGCACTCAACAACATCGAAGCAGCTGCTCTAATGTAATTCGACAGCGCAAAATAATCGATTCATACATCCAGGGCCCATAGATCCATGACGAAAAGCACTGTTGATCATAACCCAAAAGCTCACACGAAACACTGCAGTGGGCGCTTGGCAGTACTGAAGTAGCTTACTAATGAGTTAAGCGTGACAAAATTTGTAGTCCCCCTGGAACCACCTGAGAACAAAACTTTTCTAACAGGATAGTTGATATATCAGACCTACACTCTTTGTTCACTTTTCTTTGCGCTAGGTAAAAATTGCGCATTCCAGAATGGTGGAAGAACTGAGCACTCATGGCAAGCACAGAGGAAACACATCTTTCAGTACTACAGCCATGCCACACCTGCAAGCAGGAAAGCTGTAAAATCAGAATCACAGGGTTCAAACCAAATGTATCATACGAGTGCCATATTCGGGAAATGAGAAACAAATCTATAGACAGCATGATTAAGCCAAGCTGTTATGGACTGTCACAGAATAGTTTACTGCACAAGCAATGACAGGGTCATGGAACAGTAAACCAGAATATCGTTTTCTGCTTTGGCTAGTCATGGAGTACCAATGCTAGTACAACTGTGCAAGCAGACTTTCATGGTGGATGGCAGCCAGTTTATAACTGATTATAGCAGCTCAAGACAACCTAACAGCCACCACATGCTATGATTACAAGGAAATCGTGGATAAATAGTTCAAAACATAAACCTGCAACCCAAAATCCTAGTTCAGTACCACTCCTGCCAAGCCACTAAGCACATTAAGTTCATGATGGAAAGGAATCCCCTTTCCAAGAACAGAACACTGCCCATCTTCAGCCAAACAATCTGATTTTTTTTAACCATTCATGATATCCAAATCAATCACGCTGGTTACAGTTTAAAGGGGTCCCAACATAATCGTTTGTCAAGAAATAACGGAAAAGACCATAACAGTGACAACATCACTTACATCCAAAGGCTTGCTAATCTATGCGAAACATCAACTTTTGAACTATGTCCATATAGCTATTAGCTATTAAAGAGTACGTGAGACAGGCGGAAAACAAAGCCTTAACATCAAATTTTGAACTATGTCCATGTAGCTGTTAGCTACTAAAGAGTTCATGCCACAGGTGGAAACCAAAGCCATCCTGTCCAAGATTTGACAATCAAGGTAAGTCAACACATCACAACGACACGCATGAGCATGACCATTGATCAAGGGTGCCAAATTGAAGATCAGGGTGGCCATTTATGCCATCCTACTGGTTTAAAGGATATGGCATAATCCTTCAATTAACCACGTCATCTCTGCCCAACTCAGTTCTATGGTTTACAACATATACAACCAGACCCAATAGAGCAATTCAATCTCAGAAATTACTTTGCTTGATTAATTCCACACAATTCAGCAAATAAACTGATCCAGACACCCCCCATTAAACGCACCCAAAAATCAGAAAAAAACCAATTAGCATGGACATAAAATAAAACTGGCAGCCACCTCATCCCATAACCAATTAATCATTCAGTACATCGAAATGCATATGCCTGAACCCTTGAACAAAATAGTAAGACATGGTTTCTAAATTCACCCATATGATGCAATCAGTCAACACGAGAACAACCAGGCCTCGGCCCTCACCTCACATGAGCTCCTCCTCCTTGCGGAGGTACTCGCCAGCGTCGGCCTGGTGCAGCACCACCACGGCATTGGTGTCGGCCTTCCTGCAGTCCTGCGCCGACCTTGCAGCGACGCCGAACCCGAGCGGCACGTCGGCCATGGACATGATGACGACGCCGTCGCCGGCCTTGGTGTTCTCTGTGATGCGCGCGAGGGAGGACTTGGGCACGGAGTTGCCGAAGAGGAAGGAGCGCTCGGTGTCGGGCTTGAGCCAGACGCGACGTCGCGCGTGGGCGGCGAGGAGGTCGAGCGCGTGGACGGTGAGGTGGAAGGCGCCGTGGTGGGTGAACCTGCCGATGGGCGTGCCGACCCCCGCGAGGCGCGGGCGAGCGACGGTGGTGGCGCGGCGGACGAGCGACTCGGAGGCGTAGTAGACGCGGTTCTTGTGGAGGCGGAGGCAGTAGCGGCCGGGCTGCGGGTCGGGACCCTCCACGGCGGGCCGCTCCAGGAGGTGCTTCAGGTTGGGGCCCGTGAACTTGAAGAGCTTCTCGAAGACCATCGTGGTCTCCTTCTCGTCGAGCGGCCGCATGGCGCCGGCGGCGCAGGCTAGTCTGGTGCGGAGCGGCGGGGAGACTAGGGTTTTGGTGGTGGGGCTTTCTTACTTCTTCCCTTGCTTTCATGGGGACTACGGGCTTCTTTATTTATTATTGGCCGTTGGATCAAATAAATCCAACGGTCGATGTCCCTCGCCACCCATCTGATAGTGAAGGTGAGGTCTTCACTATTCGATATCTGACACATCATGATGCAGGTGTAAATGGAGATGGGGGTTGGGACACATGTCAAGCCACTCCTGCCGACTCAGCTACTGCACCCGTCATGGATGCCACAACAGCAACTCCTGTTGCCACGGCAATAGCACCTGATGCCACGGTGTCACCTTGCTACCGCGACAACAACTTCGGCTCCACTGCTAGTCTGGTAGGGACACCCGTATCAAGCTCCACTGCTTCGTCAGACGAGCCACAATGTTACCACTCAATATAGGAGATATTTATAGTAGGTTATCTCTACCATTGAGTTGGATGAAACCGAGCTGTGCTTGCTCGACGCAGAGGAACCAACCAGTGTGATTGAAGCCGTGAAGCAACCGCGTTGGAAAAGGGCAATGAAGGAGGAGTTGCCATCCATACGACGTAATGAAATGTGGGAATTAACCGAATTGCCTGCATGAAAGAAACTAATTGAGCTCAAATGGGTATATAAATTGAAGAAGAACCCAGAAGGAGAAGTAATCAAGCACAAGGCGCAGCTTGTGGTGAAGGGATATGTGCAACGCCAGGGGGTGAACTTTGATGAGGTTTTCGCACCTGTTGCCAGGCTTGAAACAGTGCAATTGATTCTTACACTTGCAGCTCATGGATAGATCATTATGAGCAGTGGAGACATTTGCACGTCTGATCAAGGTAGCTGCTTTTGCGGAGGAACCTGAACTTGTGCACCGAACAAGGCTCATGGACCTGTAGGATTCTGCCGCTGCAATCACAAATTTATTTTAACATCTTTAGGTCAAGGTGCGAAATCAAATGTAGAATTAGAACTCCAGTCCTGCCACTGAAATTGAATTCTTGTAAGTTGTAATGAGTAAAGTACTTACCACCCAAAGGTAGCTTCCGCTGAAACTGATCCGTACATGGAACTCGATATGGATGTTCCTATGAACACAAACGTCTCTAAGTTCAAAATTCAGACGTAGGGAAGAACAAGACAGACACTTTTGAGGTTAACCATAATACGATTTAGTAATTGGTTGTGCGGGATGCTGAGAAGGTGCTATGAGATTCTTATGCAGAGCAATACAAGCAACACAAAAGGGAGACTGGAGTACAGCAAGTAAATTTTGGATTCATTCCAATAAACCAAGATTTCACCAGCAAGCCGCACTAACAGCATGTCCTGATTCCTGAAGTATGCAGGTTACAGCCAAGTCAATTAGATCTTGTATGCAGATTACAGCCAGGTCAATTTGATCTTGACTACCCAGCCAATTAATAGGTCAAGAACTACGCCGTCCTCCGCAGCTCCTGCTCTACCCCTACGGCTTGAGATTTTCAGAAGTTTCACAATCTGATCACACAACATAATTCGCTCGGTTCCAAGAGCGAATCAAAACCAATCTCTTAGCGCCCACAATATGTCCGACGAATTGCCCCATCCACGAAACAGGTAAAAGGGCAGAGCCCCATAGTTACCTTGGTGGCGTCGCTCCGACGAGGGATCGAGAGGAGGTGCGGCCACAAGGCGGCGGCGGCCGCCGGCTGCAGCCCACACGCCATGGACGACGGGTTGCGCGACGAGATATTCGTGGAAGAGCGGGAGGCCGGAGGAAGGGGTCGGTGCGCCTGCAACTTTATCCTACGAGGGCACTCGCGCAGGGGAGGAGAAGGCTAATGCGACTGCGGCCTGCCCCGCGGGCGCCCCGGGAGTGAGAGCCCGAATCGAAACCAAAACGGAAGCAATCTGGAAATTAGAGGGGATAAACTAAGAACTGTGGACTAGGCTAAGAGCAACTCCAGCAGTAGCACTCAAAACAGGACCCCTACTTTTTATTTGAGAGCTCTCTCTACTTTTGAGGGCTCTGTTTTTTAGGTTACACTCCAGCATGAGCCCTCAAAACAGGACCCTCAAATTCATTCTTAGAGGGGATGACACATAGGACCCACCCTCATCCTCATCCTACTTTTGAGAGCCGAGGGGCAAAAAAACTCACTCCAGCAGGGGCTCCCTCCAGACCCCCAGGAATAAGGGCTCGAGGGGGAGATTTGAGGGCCCCCTACTTTTGAGGGCTCAAGTAGGGGTTCTGCTGGAGTGAGTTTTTTGCCCCTCGGCCCTCAAAAGTAGGATGAGCGCTCAAGTAAAGGCTCTGTTGGAGTTGCTCTAAGATAGAAGGGTTTATATTTTTTTTCTCACCTTTTTTTTTTCCCTAAATCTCCTTATGAGCCATTTTATAGTGGCTGATACCGCTAATCACAAGTCCGACCGAAAATGACCATGAATAGTCATTGCAATGGTCATTACAACTACAGTTTAGTGAATAAAAGGAAAACAATTCGACAGCCGTCGTTGGATGAAGACCGAACGATCATCTGAATTAGCCACCGAGATCCTTTAACTTAGCCACTGTTTGATTTGTGTAACCCTTAAAGCCTCCATCTGAATTGTCCATCAAGAAAACCTTTCACCCTTCTTCAGAAGTCTTTCACGGTGCATTCTTGACATCTCTCCCTTTCTTCAGATCCTTGTCATCAAGGATTGAGACCGAGAAAGATCTTCTATATGAAATCCGCATCTTCCCAGCTTACAGCACTGACAGGTAGATTGAGCCATTGCACCACTGGTTTATTGTTGTGTGGAATCGTGCACCTCTCCAGTACAGCCACAGGAGCAACTTTGACATTGCACTTTGCATCCAACAAGGGTAGCTCAGGATTTGGGACTACTTGAGCTCCCACATGCTTCTTCAACTGGTTCACATGAAAAACTGGATGAAGTAGGGAGCTTTCAGGAAGAAGTAATTTGTACGCAACCTTACCAATCTTCTCCAGGACCCTAAATGAACCATAGTATTTAGAATGTAGTTTCAAGGATCTGTGTAAACTCAGAGAGGTATGTCGATAAGGCTGCATTTTGAAATAGACCATATATCCTACTATAAACTCCCTCTCCTTCCTCTTCTTATCTACGTATTGCTTCATTTTCTCTTGAGACTTTTTCATGTTGTCTTTGATAACATCAAAAGCCAACTATCTTCTTTGTAACATCCCTTGCACTTCTTCATTTTGGGAGTTAGGTACTACCTCGGCAATATGACGAGGAGGAAAGTCAAAAAGTGCTTGAAAAGGTGTCATCTTCAAGGAAGTGTGAAAACTTGTATTGTACCACCATTCTGTAGTAGATAACCAATTATGCCACCTTTTGGGACATGCAAAAGCCACGCACCTCAAATAGCTTTCCAAACACTAATTTATCTTCTCGGTTTGCCCATCCGTTTTAGGGTGGTATTGTAAGATCAAGGAGGCCGACTAGATGGGGGTGAATCAGCGATTTTAAAATTTTCTTTCTAGGCTATAACCAAATCAAATAATACGGAAGCGTAAACTATTTGGTTTTTCATAAGGTCTAAATCATCTAAGTTTGAATACGTGTACCAACAATATAATTCTATCTCAAGATAATATACTCTATGAAGACAAACATTCAATTTAATTCAATGAATATAAATTTAGCACACGATAGTAAACCACAATGACACTCGATACTTTACAATAGTGTTCGAAAATTTACCGGTTTCTCCTAATCCACATTGAGGTTAGCCCAAATGAATTAGATAGGCTCCACAAATTAAGCTGAAACACCTCAATCCACTAGTAATAACTCTTTTCTGCTCCGGGCAGGTGAGTTCCAAGCTTCACAACTTTGTCGGGTTTTCTCACAAACTTTTTTGAGAAGATCACCACACACGACACCTCCAACGTCGTTTAGGAGTTGGCAAACTCCAAAGTAATAAGTCAAGGCCCTCGCTTGACTATCACCACGTGCAATGAATACACAAGCTCGAGTGGATACACAATCCACCTCTAGATTTAACACATACAATCTAGAGTCTTCCTCATTACTCACAAAGTACAATACATGCACAATTAAGAGGAGGATTTCACACTAGCTCAAGAAAATGAAATAGAGTACTAAAAGTTATTCTCCAACCAGCCACAAGGGGGTATATATACCTCACACCTTGAAACTAGTCGTTGAGATAGAAAAACAACATTTCAGGAAGTACCATAGTAAAACAACCGGTACTTTCACTCCCCTCAGTAACGGTCAGAAAACTAACCATTGTAGGTAAATTCGGTAGTTCCGCCATGGAAAGTCCAGTACTAACGATCATCGGAAGTACCGAAGCACTCGTATGGAACTACCGATTTCCTCGGTAACGAAAAGACTCCACACAGGTGTCTCTCTGAAAAAATGTATCGCTACACAAGCTGGACGTTCCGCAAATCGGAAGTACCGCTCACACAAAGCTGATAGTACCGCTCGCTGATCGGACCGCTCACACAGAGCCAATCGGACCACTCACACGGAGCTGATCGAAAGTACCGATCATCGACTTTACTGGTCCCTCAGATGGTTCGACCACTCAGGTCTCCAACCACGTTGTCCGGTTCGACCACACAGGTCTCCAACTATGCTGATCTCCGACTACGCTGGTCTTCAACCACGTTGTCTGGATTGGCCACACGGGTCTCTGACTATGCTGGTTTCCAACCACATTGGTTTTAAGCACTTAGATCTCGACTACATCAATCTTCTATCACACAGATCTCTGATCACCACGTCGATTTTCAACCTCGTTGAATCAATCACGTCAGTTCGACCACATCGATTATGACCACACAGGTCTCGACTACGTCAATTTTGACCACGTTAGTTCAACCACGCTGGTCTTCGATCACACAGATCTCAACCACATCAGTTTCGACCATGTTGGTTTCCACCACTTCAATCTTCAACGGCATGATACGCTCCGGCGTTGCTCCAGACGGCGTCGTGCTCCACTCCGTCCTCACGGCCTGCCGCTACAGAGGGATGGTGGACGCTGGCACGGGCATCTTGGACTCAATGGCTGCTGAGCACCGCTCCGAGCTGTGGCCGGAGCACCTCGCGTGCGTCGTCGACATGTTAGGCCGGGCAGGGAGGCCGAGGAACTCATGCTGCAGGTGCCGTCCGGACCGAGCATCTCAGCTCTGCAGAGCCTGCAGAATCCACGGCAACACGGACATCGGATCCTGACGGAGCCGACGGAGTCCGGCTCGTACGTGCTGCTGTCGAACATCTACGCCGAGAAGGGGGGCTGGGGAGGCGTGGCCAAGGTGAGGAGGCAGATGCGGGAGAGGGGCGTCAAGGAGGAGGCCGGGTTCAGTTGGGTGGACGCCGGCGCCGGCGCCGGCGAGACCCTGCATTTGCACAAGTTTTCGTCCGACGACACGACGCATCAGCTCACCGAGGAGAGTGGCTAAGGGGTTAGGCTGGGAGACGAAACTTTTGAAGAAATGTTTGCACATGGAGATGGAAAGCAATACCTGATGTCTCAATTTCAAAATTGTTTGGGTCTCTTGATACGATTTTGCTGCACAAAGGCCTTGCTTGCTGGATGAGCATCAGCGCTCAGCAGAACCAACATAAGAGGATTACATAATGAAAAAGCCAGCAATTAGCATCACTTCGCTCAACTGAAATGTAAGTGCAAGTCGTGTTACAACGAGTACAGAATACAGAGGACTTATTTAGCATTCTGCGACACATTTTCGGACTAGATTAGTTCTATCATTATATTAAATAACTAACTGTGGAGCTGACAACATTTGCAAGAAGAATAATGAGGACTAAAAACGTGGCACTTGGCAGAATCAATGGCGTCACACGTGTACCAGCACGTAAGAACAAATATTTCAACCTTTAGGTATATACATGTACATGTGCTGGCGACAGTCGTGGTATGGATAATCAAGAAACGGGTTAGCCTACTGTACATGAAAATCTTTGTACAATGTTCATACACAGGTTATGGTCCAAGTGATTTCTTCTTTGAAACCTGAAAAGGCACCATCACTGCATCAGTGGAAGTACTTCTAGTAGAACTACAAACTTATTCTCTTTATTTTCATCGCATTGCAGAAGCTGCCATTTGTACCGTGGCAGTTCCTGGTAAGTGAAGCTGACTAATGCCATGTAACACATACGGGGGCACGGGGCCAGTAGCAATGTCAAGTACACTATTACATTTTTAAAGTCATACTAACTACACTACAGATCTTTCCAAATAGACAAACAGAACAAGTTTTGAGCTTGTTTCAGAATTATGAATCACACGATAGAAGGGGAAAATTACAAATGTTTTAAAACAAAGGTAGATACTTGAGAATATGTAATTACGAATTTAAGATTGGCATGTCCTTGAAGTACAAACAATGCACAACAAAAATCAAGAATGAAGTTAGCTATAATATTAAACATAACAAAAATTGGATGAAAGCTAGTACCACTCTTGCAAGAATTAAGTCAACTGGCTGTATGCATATAAAGTATGCTTCTAAAGAAAACATGTCACTATACACAAGTAGCAAGCATTTCAGAAAGGAGAAACAAGGTTTTGTTCTATTCTTATTTTCAGTGATATTGAACAAGGCCACAAGGGGCCTTATATGTGAATATGTCATCATGAGTTAGTATCAGTGAATGCTCTTACTGGTCATTTTTCACTCTGTAAAATACTAAAAGACCTATTCATTTAAGAAGTAATTTCATTTCACACTATTTTGAAGCACAAGCAAACATGGATATGTACAGCACACATAATGAACTAAATTTTAGTAAAAGGTAGGTACCTTCTTGAACTTTATCCAGAAGGCATGGCATTATGGCAAGACCAAAAAGAAACACCACTAGCTGATTTCTTGGTTAGCACAATTAATTGACATTGCTGTCCTATCCCCTGCTCAAGAATCAAAATGACATAAAATTCAGGGAGTGGCAAGAATGTATTTAACTTCAATTTGTGCTTAACTGAAGCATACCATCAAAATTGTTACGTGGCAACACATCATCTTGTACTGCCCAAAGGAAAATATGGTAGACTCTTCGACCATAAGTCAGCTCCGTGGTGAACAACATAACTTACAGCATGTAAAAAAAAGAATGCACGAGAAGGAGATGCTTTCCAGGTAACATTGTGCATTACGCTATCAAGTGCAGTCTGTGAAGAGCGGCCTTCAATGTCCAAAATATCACAAATTTTGAGCAGTGCAAAGCTCATCTTCAGCTGCCTCCCTCAATCACTGAGTTCAGATCATCCAAGTAGATGCTATCAACTATGTATAAGAATCGAACGCCGCCAAAATAAATAAAGAGAGAGAGAGAAGAATCTCAAAACCACTTCCTGTACAAGTTAACCAGCACACCTAAATGAGAAGACCATTGCATTTTGCACTGTTGAACTTATAAACTAAATGCTACCAGCATGTTGGAGACAGTGAGTTTGAACTTGGAATGCTCATCCAACAGCACCTATTTAAGGGATGTCATTTTCTGGGAAACTGAACATGTCAGCAGCTGATAGACTCCATTGAAAGCCGCACAAGTCTTAGTAGATCATTCACACTTCGGAAGTTAAAATCCAGAACAGTTCTTACTGAAGAAAGACCATCTATTCCCTTTTCGTGGTCACCAGCAGCAGAAGCCATTGCCATCTGTGATTTCCGAGTTGCGTCGAAGGCACAATTGATATCGTTTGTCTAAGAGAAAACAACAACGGAGCATCAGATCCAAAATCTCATTGATAAACCATAACGCACTGAAGTAGCGTTGTGTTAATTTATGAGGTGTTTTAGGAATGGATTAGTCATGGAAACATCCGATCCTAATTCCAAACCTAACCTTCTTGTTTGGTGAATGTATTAAGTTGGTTCATCACCACACCATTCCATCAATACCAACTGATATGAGGAAAAAGGTCATGACACAAAAAATCATTGGATGACCCCCATGAAATGATGGAGCAACCCATCCTAGAATAGGGCTACTCATCAAGCCAAACAAGCCATTAGTACTCTTCCTAGGACACAGCTGACAGTTCACCTTAAACAGAGCCAGTTGCTTATGATTGCCAAAATCTATCCAATTTGCTAATTTATTAACTTTTTTCCCAAAGCTGTAGGTTGCAAGATTAGAAGCGTACAGCACAACATATTCTAAGAAATCTGCTTCATACAACACAACTGGAAGTATATCTGACTAACAAAGTTAAGATTGGAAGTTTAAATTGGTTATGATCCATATTGAGACCAACCACAAGGTCCACAACTGCCATCGCGATGGCCATGCAGCAGGAGCTACCGTCAGTCCGTCACACACAACATCACCATTTCCCAAAAAAAAAGGTCACAAAATCTCTAACCAACTGTTCTACATCCTGGTAAACAAAGAAAATAATAAAAATTCAAGGCCATTTCTGATTCGAAAGCATCAATTTCAGGCTTTCAGCTTGCTAAGAATCCAGCATATCATATTATTGGCCGAACTAATCTCAACCAAAAAACCTAACAAATCATAATTAGCAGGAATGCAACAAAATCAGTTGGCAATCCATTTCCAACCAATGAACATGGTTATGCAGTATAAGTTAAAGAGTAAGCTAAAGAGTCCATTAATGATACACCATATATGTTCCACTGTAGTTGCACTATCCTATTGAGTCTCGGACCCTTGAGAAAAAGCCATCAAGGCCTAGAAACACAATGATTATAGAGTGAACAGCTGATTGGGAATACCATACTAATGAACATTTTTTATTTTTCTTATTACACAGTCAACAGATTATGAACTCATCCTATAATTAAACCATAAAAAAGGACTATAAATGAGAACTTTTTTGTGCCAATCAGGATATTGAACTTACATAGGCTAGTAACCTCATCAGGTGTGGTTGATTGCGAACAGCTGGTAACAAATGGTTCCCAGCAACGTGGGGTGAATTAGCATCCTTGCTTGAAGGGGCCTTAGACAATCCACTGTTATTTAAATTATCAATGTCTGAGACAGAAGATGATGGTGATTCACCTACAAAAGTAACAATTAGGAGTAAGCAAGTAAGCTCCAGGAAGAAAGAACCACAATATGGTAGCGCCTAGGAAAGATGCAGTTATATGAAACACCAGCAATGTGAGGGTATTGGATATGACTTAATGATGGAGCACCACCAGGTTAACTTCAGCTCTACTTCTCACTCTCTCTATAACTACATATAACATATTTCAAGTGAAAAATGAGTATAACAACCAAATAATTACATGACGCTTATAGCACAAAGAGCTTCTGAAGAATCACACAGAACTAAATTAGCATAAATACAATGCTAATCCCAATACATACATGTGTTGGAAATCTTGCGTTTAAAACATAACAGTGCCATCTCAGATAATAAATCCATTAATAGCGTATGCTGGCCAATACTTGTGTGTATCTCAATTCAGATACAGGATGACTCATAATCATGAATAAATAATATCTACTTATCTAGTACCTGCATAGCCACAGCAGTTGAATCTTGTATGCACGGTTTCATCATTTCAACCATGCTTAATTGGCAAATGAACTGATGATATTATAATGTTTGCATATGACTAAGATAATGGGTTCAAAGTTTCAAACTTTCAAGAAAATCAAATAATTTTATCAAGACCATTTAAACTATTTAAAATTCTACGATGCAAGCTAGATTTGATAATATAAGTGATTTAAGTTTCATCATTTAGACGTCAAGTACCTGGTGTAGTCTGTACAATTGCCTGCAACACCTGTCGATCCTTGCTTGCAGTAGGGTATTTGTAGTATGCAGCCTTGAGATAAGCTACTTCAACACATTTATATGCTAAAGCAGCAGCAGCCATCTTCTTGCACTTCTCATATGCACGACCAACAAAGCTGGCAATCAAACGAATACAATTAATTATAGTGACCAAATTTGAGCACTGTCCTAAAAAAAGAGCACTGTTACACAAAATCACAACCCTGCAAGTCCACAACTACTGATCATAATTTGATAACACAATCAATTAAACTTTGATTGGAGTAATCCAATTGGCTAACATTTAGTAATACCAAATCAATTTTGTAGTACAAATGTAGCTGTTACATAAACTGTGCTGTGAATACAGTCAGGCTAAGCAAGTGATCATACTACTCATCCAAGTCAGGCCATGCAGAAGAAGCACTCCCTCCCAGGCACTACCATCCAATTTACAACCTGGGGGAGACAAGCTCCCAAGTGTTTATTCATAGTGCATGCTGGCTCTTCATGCACTGTATTTGTAAGGATGACAAAAAAACATAGTCCAGGAGAGGATTGCAACTCAAAGCTCAAAAGAAGATCTAAATGTATGGCAGAATGCAGTGTCACAGAAACGGTTCCATCAACCAGTCACGATGTTATTTGCTAAACAAACATTTACATTTGCATGAGGTCAAGAACAAAGCACACATTTTAACCTGAAGGATCAAGCTTCCTCTTTTCCACAGAAATGAAATAGCCTGGCACATGGAACAATATATCATATATATTAGTGTAGCTTACTTGCAGAGTTTTGCGGTATCAGAATACAGGTTTTGAGCTGCATCGCCTTGTTTCAAACCATCAATACTAGGAGGTTCCAAAAGTGACGCTACATGCAAAAATTTTAAGGCTGCCTCAAAGTAAAGTCTTGTACTTTCAAGTTCTTTTCCTTCTTCCTACAGAGAAAGTTGGTGAGAACCTTACACAGCAAAAGTTAGCATATAGATATGGGCATGACATGACATCTAAGAGAGAAACTAGGGTGAACAACCTTCAAACGATTAGCCTTGTGCTTTAAATCTCGGGCTTCTTTGAGAGCATATGCAGTTGAATTACCATCCTTCCTAACTGGGCTGGAAGTGTCCCCAGGATTAGAAATTGCTTGTTTTGCAACACCGTGTTGCCCTCCATTTTCAACATTGCACTGCCTTAACGGTGGTGTCAATTTTGACGCATTAGATTTGACTGGAGTGGAGTGGGGTTCCAGTTTGCTTTCTTTCAGAGGTGAGGGGACCATTTGGGGTTTGAGCTTCTGTGTATCTTGATTGTTACTCTTGGGATATGATTTCTCTTTTCCAGATGGCACCTCTGGTTGAGGATCTCCATCTGGAGGGTAATGAATCGATCCATTTCTGTCTTGGAGGGAAGATGCATTTTTCTTATGCACAATGGAATCAACTTTACTATCCAGGACTACTGTCCTAGATTGCATTGACAAGCCATCAGTGTGCAAGCTATTTTTATCACCAGAATATAAGAGGTTTGAGCCTCTGGCAACACTGCAGCCTTTCACAGCGGAATCCTTTCTCCCAGATGCATGCTGCAGATCATCATCCAAACCCCTTTCCAAAGAAATCCCATCGGAGGCATGGCCTTTAGTTAACTGAACAAGTTCATCATCTTTATCAGAATTTCCTTGCGAAGAACAATGCAAGACAGGCTCACTAGCAAGCAGACACTCCTGGGACTTCCTAGCCTGCCGAATATTGTCTACTATGGCAACTTCAGTATTTAGATACTTTTCCGAGCTCAGCGTGGTGCTTGAATTGGCATTCAGAGATCCATCCTTTCCCAATATTATGTTATGGGAGAGCTTGTCAATGTTAGAGTTTCTTGGTGGTGATGAAGAAACAGACTCAATTGGCGAAGTCTTTGCAACTTGAGAGTTTTGTATCTTTTTTTGTGAGTCTGAAGCCTTTGAAGAACTTGAAGTTACAGCTGTAGTCTGAAAGTAGGCCACACCACTAGAAATGGGTTCAGCCAAGTCCAAAGCCTGCTCAGAAGGTCGATTTTCTAATAGTTCGGGCAGACCTCTTTTACCAGCAAAAGGTGTGTTATCCTCAACTAGCTCATTGTTTAGATGCCCCCCATTATGAGACAAAATCTGATTAGAATGCACAACTTTAACTGATTTGGAATCCATCAATGAAAACAGTTCTTCGGACTTCGTTAACTTTGACTTCATTTCCTTTAAGTTTTGATCCTTATAAGTTTCCTTGGCAGCAGAGCTGTGGTTCAATGTAGTTCCTTGGCTCACCAGAGCTGTTGAATTGTGCTGACTCTCCTCCCATTCGTTCACTATCCTCTTCTTACTAGACAAATCTGATCTTTGTACATCTGAGGGGTAAAAATGTTCCTTGTTCTCATCTTCAGGAAAAACTATATCCTCATCCTTAGCTCTCTTGGATTTCTCCAAAGGATTGTACCTCGAAATGTGTTTTTGCTTTGATGAAGAAACATCACTCCTTTCACTCGAACTCTTTAAGGTTGTTGCCTTTGCAGGCAAAGCCTTGGCCTCGTCAGGAATGTCTCCACTAGCTAAATCACATCCAGAGTTCCAATCTCTGCCAGAACGATGCCGCTCCTTTTTAATTTTCTTATAAGTTTTATATTCATCATGATCCATCGCTCTCCTGCTTTTTACTTTTGAATGCTTCTTGGATCTTTCCACAAGATCTCCTGTATTTGAATAAGGAAATATGCCAGCAAAGAAATGTAAATAATTGATACAACATGTAGTGAAAATATACACGAAGATAGTGTATCATATAGGACTGAAATAGTAGAAGGAAGAATGATAACAGAACCTCCATCAGAATAGCTACCACGATTCTTGCTCTTGGACTTTTTCTTTTCAGTGAAAAGGCCAGTTGATTTGCTCACAGAATCTCTCTCGATTGGATAGTGGTTACCATCAGCAATACTTTTACTTCTAGTAGGAACATGTTGGTTGCTCGTTAGATAAACTGAAGCTTGTGTTGGGTGAGAATCATCAACCAAACCATTTCCATCACGCAGAGCATTTTTCCTTTCCCTACTCTGTTCAACATGTCCATTTATATTGAAAGTGCTGGCTGTTGCTAGCCCTGCAGAAGCAACATGAGGATGACCAACTGAAGGAATACCATTGGCAGGGGCAGGAATGACATAAAGTTCATTCAGAGCATTCATAGTCTCATCCTCACTAACGTCACACCTATTCATCCCAGGTCTGCAAAAGTTTAAAACCATAGCTTTTCAGCAAGGAACAAACAGTGTTCATCAACTTATGAACATGAAGAAATATTACATTGTTCATGTATTGCAAGATATCACCTGACAGACAATTTGAAGATAGCAACGGCATAAAAACACATGCTATTGCTTGTGTAATATAGTAAGGCACAAAAAAAACCCATGCAACAAGATCTATATAAATTCCAATCCTAAAATTTATCAGAATGCAGCTAATCCATAAAAAACACATTGCTTGTGTTTAGGTTGAGTGGAAACAAAATTTCACATCTAATACAAGTGTAGTAGTTTAAAAGCAGTCAAACCAAACAACTCCTGATGGATAAGGTGCCGCTGGTTACATGCTACGTACTGATACACTCATTGGGAGAAAGAAATAAGAAAAGAGGCAGCAAACAAACAGGACTGAAGATAAAAAACACAAAAAAAAAAAACCACATTGTATGTATGAACTTGAACTTACAGCCACAGTTGCATGCTACATTTCCACTTCTTTGGAAGATTAGAGGGATTCATCTCATATGGTAGGAGACGCCATCTCTCGCATATGTCACAGCATACCCAGTGTTCCTCTATCACGACTGGGGCAGGAAGTGCAGGAGCTGCATTTGTAGTTGATACACTGGCAGATGGAGGTATATGCATCTTCTGATCCTCAGAAGCTGTATGTCTATCATGCCTTACACTAGATGAAGTATCCCTCTTTGATGTCCCAGGCATATCAGAATCCCTTTCACTGTCATTCTTCCAAGATTTTTCCTTTGACCGCAGCTCTCCCAAGCCACTTCCATTCTCCAACATATCCTGCTCCTTGTCACCGTAAGATCCTTCAGGTAAGTTGTCCTGAACATCTCTATGTAATTTTGCTTTGGGTTTCTTTCCGGAATGGCTAGATCTGGATTGAGAATCATTTTTCCTCTCTTTGACTGCAGCTGAAGAATGAACACCCTTGTCATCCTCCAGGAAATCAGAAGATGTTGAAGCATTCGTCTTTTGTTCCCTCTGCATTCTTTTGACCTCACTCTTGGATTTATTTTCTCCATTCGTATCATAAAGTAAAGTTTCTTTATTAGGAACCTTTCTCATGCTCCTGCAAACAGCAGAAGCTCTTTCATTTGTAACCTTGTTACCTTCAAAGTTAACTCCAGCGGCATTGCATTTACTCTCAGGTTTTATTTTTCTTTCTTGCTTCCTATCCAACAGAAAGTTTTTGTCATTAGTTGTATTCCTTTCTTCTAAAGTTATCTCTGTCTTTTCTGTCTTGGGTTTCAGTTCCCCCTTTGCTGCTGAAAAATCCATTTCTGAACTGCCAAAACCACCGTTTTCTAAACATTCCGTTGCCTCTGCCTTGACAGTTTCAGCTTGGATTGCCATGAAGTCACTGTTGATGGCCCATTCTTTCAATCGGGCATCTTTATTTCCTTCCAAAGTGTTTCCTGTTGGTTCCTCTTCAAATTGACTCTCATCCTTCACCTCCGTGGTTCTGGAACTAGACAGCAATGGTATGTTGAAAGCTTCCGATACTATCTTTTGACCAGCAGGTGTTTCTATATCTATCTCCTTTTTCATAAGTGCACTAATATCATTTTTGTTTTTTGACCTCTTCGTATCTATGGATTTCTTTTTCTTATCATCAGGTTTCATTTTCTTAGCCACATGGCCTTCATATGCTTCTTGTACATTTTCAACGCCCACAATTCTTTTCCATTTCTTTGATGAAGGCACAACCTTTCTTGTCAGTTGCAAAACATCACCCCGCAGAGGGGATAACAAGAACCCTCCAGGAACTGAAAAGCATGTCATGATCTGTTCGATCATTTAGAGAATGAAAGCAGTTATTCACCCTTTGAACCATGCATAATGAAATATAACTACCAAGAGCTAAACAGTGATCATGCAATAATTTACCTGAAGAATGGTCCGGGGAGATTCAGGTGGCACATTGTTAAATTCCGGGGAGAGGCTCCCACAGCCATCAGGGCTATCCTCCATGGATGAAGGAGAAGAAATATCAAGGCCCAAACCACTGTAAATAGCTGCGTTATTTCTTGCCAGGACATTTTCAGAACCAACTTTAATCCGGACTTTAAATCTATTCTGGTCACCACACTTAGATGGTCCATTCAAGGAATCATGAATGCTAGAGCCCTTTTCAGCCTTTGTGCTTTGACAAATCTCCTTTTTACTTGAATTGCCCGAAAAAGGCACCACGGAACCATTATTCTGGGAAACAGATGGAACTGCCACAGCCGAAGGGTTCTGAGACATGCCCTACATTATAAATCATTACATCATCAATGCCATGCGAGTGCATGTTCACCAGAACGCTGTTCTAAAACAGTACATGTTTACAGCCAAAACTAACTTAAGCACCTCAGAAGACTGGTGATAAGGAGATCTTGAGCTAATGTTTGTCACCTTAGGTGGACTTCTAGTTTGGGGCGGAGGAGAACGCTGGTATGTAGGCAAAAATGAACCATATCCACCAAATTTCGATCCTGTCAAAGATTAGTGTCCCGTTTAATGTTTCTTTAGAATGAACCCAAATCAAGCTGACTGCAGCAACAGCTCAACATATCCTCACCTAAATTCTCCGCAGACACACCTCCTTCAAAGTCCTTCTGAAAATGGCCCAGTACATCTTGGAGTTTTTCGTCCTAAAACAAAATGAACACCAAAAAGAATGATGACAGCAAATTTGATTTTTGGTACATTATACAGTATATGATCGTCAAACTAAAGATACTAGTGGCCATTTCATTCACATTGCTAGTTGTCCTAAAAACGATAAACTACATGAGAGAAGACTAGAGATATACTGATCCCTTTCATCATTCCAAATAAGCATTTCTGAAGTAAATTACAAGGCACACTGCCTTCAAACAAAAAATTGTCAACCAAAGGCTTCAATATTTTTGCCTCTGTTTTTCTTCCCCTTTTTCAGATATACAGGCACACAGCATAAATTGAAAGTTTGAAGTTCGAAATTTTGAGTGTGTGAACTAATTAGCTATAAAGCAACTGTTGACCTTAAACTCAGAACAAAGACACATAGGCATAGGAGCATTATTGGATCCATGAATACCAATAGACACTCGAGGAAGCACGTAATCCCACTGTCCCTGTAGAAACTTATCCAAGTACCATTACCACGAATTTATCCTAGTAGTTAAAAAAGGGACAGGGAATTGACCCCCAATCACAGAAGATTTTTTATGTTTTCCAATAAAAAGGTACAGTCTAATCTCAAATAGAGACTGGCCAAACTACTACTGGTATACCAAACTAACACCACAAACCAACTAAGATACTCGCTTTTTCTTCCGTAACATCGAGCGTTATCAAAGCATTTACTTGACAAATTTAGCGTCGTCACCATCAACCAAGCGACAAATTGAGCAAAATTTAAATGATCCAGCAATGCAATTGTTTCCAGTAGCCCATCAACCAAATCAACAAATTGGGTAAGCTTTAAATAATCCACCAATGCAATCGGTTCCAGTGCTAGCGTAGCATCACTCCTACGAAGCATGAGAATCAAACAAGGCATGCCCGTCCGTTCCTTACACAAATTGGACCGATCAAACCACTCACGGCACTAAATTGGTATGCTACATCTAGCAAATAAGCATCGAAACCGCGCCGAAGCAGACAACGGCGTAACGCCGCGAACATTGCGCGAGGCCACTCACAATGTAAGAGAGCGCGACGTCGGGGTCGACGAAGGCGGTGTCCTCGCCGCAGGCCTCCCCCTCCTCGAGCTCCGCGTCCTCCATGCCGCCCGCGGCGGAGCCCCGGGACCCTAAGCCGCGCGCATCCCCCTGCCGCCTCCTCACCGACAGCATCCACCCAGACACCCGCCCGGCCGCGGCCCCACCTACCAGCCCACCTCCGCCGAGCTCAGGAGCCCCAAATCGCAGCTCGAATCCGACCCCCGAGCTCCCCGATCGGCGGGATCTCTCGCCGCAGCCGCCGCTGTCGCCCGAATCGACGGACGAATCGGATGCCTCCGGATTGGGGATCGCGAGATTCGGTCGGGCCGCCCGTGTGACCGTTCGCTCTCCCTCTCTCTCCCTCTCCCCCCTCTGCCCTCCCCTCCTTCGCTCCCTCGCGTCGTCGGCGTCTCGAGGTTTCCTCGCACGCGAGAAATATTTTTTTTTATTTTCTGCAAAGCTTTTTGCGACCGCCTTCTTCTCTCTCTTGCGTTTGCTCCCTCCCGTTTGGTAGACCTGGTGGGCGCGGCGGTGGCGTCCAAGCTTGTTTGTTCGTTGATGGTTTCCTTTTCCTTTCCCCGGCCCGGCTTTTCACTGGCGAATAATTGGAATGTTCCTTCCTTCCTTCCTTTCAGGATGAAATTTTAGGGCCTGTTTGGTTGGCAGCCAAAATTTTCATGCCTAATCTTAGCCGCGCCACAATTTCTTAGGTGGGTCTTTGGTTCATTGCCACAGTTGTGGCTTGCCACACTTTGTTAGCCATATGGCCCACACGACATAGACTCAGTCTTTTGCCTAACTTTGCCTAAGGTGTGGCGTGGAATTTGGACGCCACAAAAAGTGTGGCACGCCACACTCGACTAAGGTTAGGCGTGGCAAGGTTAGGCATGAACCAAACAGGCCCTTAGTGCGTTTGTGCGTCCGTTTGGGGGAGGTCGTTAAGGCCCGCCTGGCTACGGCTTCTAAATTTTCAGAAGACAAAAAGTTAGAATGAACATATTCGCTTTTTAATTTTTGTTTTTTTTTGTTTTTCTTCTAAATTTTCAGAAGACAAAAAGTTAGAATGAACATATTCGCTTTTTAATTTTAGTTTTTTTTTGTTTTTCTTCTTTTGTGTTGTTTGTAGAGACTAGTTACATACACATGCGTTGTAACGAAACTCATTAAATATATAGATAATCGCGTTATATAAGAGAGTTGCTCTGATTGGTTGGAAAGTGGAGAATGATAAGAAGTTAAGAGAATAAAATGGTTGGAGGAGAATGGACATACAATGACTAACTCATTCTTTTATAATAGTAATGATATAATGATGCATTTCTTTTTCCTTTATTTTTTAATTAAATAAATCAGAAAAAGCTAACATTCGCTATAGCATAATTTCAACCAACAGCTAGAAACCACAACCACTTGGAGCAAGGCTCCTGCTCTAAAGGGCTTATAAGCCCCAGTTTATGGCTCTTTTATGTGTATTATGGCTGCAAAGCATTGTAGCGGCTATTAGCTTTTTGTGAGTTAAAAAATAAAAAAATACAAAATTTGGAAAAAAACGCCAATATATCTTTTGAGACAATACAAAGAAGTAAGAGAAAAAAACCAAAAGGCCGAAATTTAGAAGCCAAAAAGCTGAAATCGTTTGAAGCGAGATTTTATACTCAAAACTTGAATTTTGTCGGCTTTCAGCCGTTACCACCCAGCATTACTATTCATCAATTTAAATTCAAGTTTTAAATTCAGAGGTTTTTTGGGCCGGTATTTTTTTACGGTCTGGACGGGTACAACCGATTACCACCGATTTTTTTTATCCTTGGTGTCACGATGAATTTGGTTACAACCTTGAATTTTGTCAGGTCATTAAGTCCCATAGTAACACTTGTTTGATGGGGCATTTCCATCCAAGTAAAATCTCCTTTTAGGGATTCAAATAACGTACAGTGATACAAATTTGGTTTGTGAATAAAAATACTAACTCGAAATAGTTTGTATCAGAGATGGTTATGATTTTTGTTTACGGTGGAAAATTTAAAGCGATTTTGATAGGGGTTAAGTTTGATTTACATCCACATGGAGTGGATATCTGAAACAACAACTAAAACGTTTGTGGACCACATTCAATTTTAAGTAATGTCCAAATTCATTCCAATGCTATGAATTAATGGACTGGTATCTTAAGCTTTCTAATTTTCAAAACACATTCAAAGTTAGGAAGACATATGTTCTTTTCGGTTGTGGCTTATATCTTTTGATCTTAATGCAGATGATCGTGCGAACAAACCAAAAGCCGATAAACCGCTTCTAAAAGAATATCCTGATAGATCACTTCGAAACGGCGGCAAAAAAAGCAGTCATGTTTGTTTATTCAAGAAAAATGTAAATTTAAAAAATCAGGGCAAAACTGCCATGTTCCAAACAAGCTTTCAATTTTCCTCATTTCATCTCTACTAGATAAAACAATAAAGGCAAAGAGAAACATCACTCCACATCGCACCTTGTACTACAATTTATTGTCCCTGTAATTGGTCAACTTGCGAGTTGCTATCAGAAAGTTGCCTGTAGCATTTCAATTGTTCGCATCCACAAATCATCTTATAATCAGGTGGTGGTCGCCCATCACAACTTCCATGTTGGGTGGATAAACATTAGCAGCTATCAACTTCACAACCATCTCCCTCTAGTATTTTTCCACGGTGACCCCCATGCGCTATTTTTTTTCAACTGATATCTACCTTTAGCTTTTAATCAGTTATTTGGAACAAGTTTTCACTGTTAAGTTTTCAAGGCTTTAGTATTAATTTCAAGTTAGTGGAAGAACCAATTGACTTGCATATCAACAAGAGAAGCATATGGAGTAGTTTAGCACAGTGAGTAACTATATGGAACATTTTTCACCATATTTACCTTCTTAACCTCTTGCGCTCGGCTCGATTCTCCAAAAGAGTGTATAAAGCACCAATAAAATCTTTGGTAATAAATAAGCAAAATAGTTTAAGCTACTTTTTTTAGTAAACCTAAATTTGTTCAACTGTTCACTAAAAGAAATATTGGCTCCGAGGTCTCCCTGTCAAACCCCCGAATTTCTCCAAATACCAACATATAGACGTTGAGATTCAAAGCAGTCATTTAAGTGCCGTTCGGTTGATTTGAAATAAGCTAGTTTATAACTGAAATTATACTGTAACTGATAGTAGATTCTTTGACATAATTAAATTTTAAAAAATAAAAATAGGAAAAACATGTTAACCTATCATGGACAATACAAACCAGTATAGAAAAAAAGAACCGACAAAAAAACTCAAAAAAAAAACTAGAAAAGATAAAATTTAGAAATAGTAAAAAATAAATTAGAAAACAAAAGCTTAAGCTAAAATAAGCGGGACCTGAGCCAGACAACACGATGCCACTTCGGGTTGAATCAGCCATTTGGTTTGCAAGAAAGAACAAACTTAGCCCGTACGAACTAGCGAAAAAAGAACCCTGAATTTCCACTTAGAAGTTACAGCCAAATGGAAGCGAAAGAGTAAAAGAAGAGCCAGCCAAAGACAGACAGGTGGAGCCCCCGTTTTAACAGAAGCGCGGTTGATCCTGGGCCTAGCCATTCATCGTCCTTCCCATGGACGGACGTGGTTGGGGAATTCCTCCGGCGGTGGGCAGCCGCACGGTGCCGAAACAGAAATGGGCCAGGGCAACATGGACCACATCGGATCCGCATACGACTAGCAGAATGTACTAATTTGCGTACAGCGGGCTCGGCGGGTTAGCGTCGACACGGTGCCGATATAATTATAACTAGCCTCATAGGCGCGGCGGCGTGACACCGCGCCAGCCACCGTGTGCACCGAAGTAAAAGAGGCGATAATTCGTGAGGAGTTTTTTAAAAAAAATCGAGGGCACATGCGTATTTTCGAAAAGGTTAAAGGATTTTTTCGTAAAAAACCGAGGATCTGTACGTAATATAAACGAAGTTAAAGGACTTTTTTTAAAAAAAAACCGAGGACCTGTACGTAATAAACGAGGACCCGTACGTAATTTAGGAAACCGCGGGGGCTATCCTGCAAAGTGGAGGGGTTTAAAAAACTGGCAGGGACCTTTTCGCAAGAACCAAGGACCTCAACGTAATTTCGGGAAAGCGCAGGGACTTTTTCGCAAAATTGCTCACCGACCGTACCGAGATTCACTGGCCACGCGGCGGGCGGAGCGCGGGCGCGGGGTGACGTGGGAGGCGCTCCGCGCGGTGTTTCCCCCGGTCATAATGGATGGAGTATTTTATTGTACTTTTATAACTATGTCGCAATAGTCATGTTAGGGATACGGAGGATGGGCACCAAACGTCATTGAGCAAGAAGAGAATAGATGCGACACCTAAAATGACTGTATCTTATATGCTAGGATAACTAATTTGGCTAAGCTTTTTTGCTATTTGCACGTTAGTCTAATAACTTATATAGATTTTAAATTTCAGTAGCACAAGAATATTACGTGCAGATCACAATATTAGCAACGCTAATGCTCCATTACTCGCAGGATACAACCGGCAAAGATAAGACACACACATGCATGGCTAGCTCGTGGCTATTGACAAAACAATTCATCACGTTAGGGTAAAAACTTTGATCCACATGTGTACATATATACTGACGTACAGATATACTCTATGTTTGATGGGTATTGATACTGTACATATGTATAGAGCGAGAGTTTATATCAGACGGTTTTACTGAGTTCACTCCACTTCCTTCTCTCACTCTCTCCCTTCCCTCCCCTCTTCGTCTCCTGCACAGAACGCGACCTTATGAGGGGACGGTCACGAGCCTAGCCACCCTGACCCCGTCGTCGCCGCTGCAAGATCCGATCGTCGCCATCGACTGCCTCTTCGGCTGTTCTCAGGCGCGACACGTTGCGATTGGATCCGGCCGATGCTGTTGTCTTCCTCTTCGAACGCGGCGCCGCCAGATCCGGGCGGCGCCATTGATTTCCTCTTGGGGCGCGGCGCCGCCAGATCTAGAGCGATAGCAGCCGGATCTCCACGTTCGAGCTCGCCACGGTTTCCATGCCGCCCGCCACTATCGCCTGCCATGGGAGGTAAATGTTATTTTTTGTTGCAACATTTTTTATTTATTGAATGCCACATTTTGATTTCACTTGTGTAACATTTTGATTTCATGCGTGCAACATTGATATTCTTATCAATTTTTTTGTTACATAAATGGTTAAAAAATGTTACATAGATGGATAAAAAATGTTATGACCCACCGTGCGACCACGACCGCTATGACCCACTGCTACTACGACCACGGCAATGGTCGAATTGACCGTAGTCGTAGCAGCCGTGGTCTTAATAGCATGGTCGTAGTCGTAGTGGTCGTGGTCGAAGTTCCTAACACTTTCGCGGCCTCGTCGCCGACCTCACGCTTCGCATGCGCATCGTCGCTGGCGATGGATGCGGCCTCGCGCACGATACCATTCTCATGCTGGCCTCTCTGGGTACTTCCACATGAGCTGATGCCAATAAAAGACGGGGCAAATCATCAATTATTCCTTTCTGGTTTCATGAATGCAACATTTTTATTTCATGTGTGTAATATTTTGATTTCATGTGTGTAATATTGATATTCTTATCAATTTTTTTGTTACATACATGACCGAGAAATATTACATAAATGATAAAAAATATTGTGACCGATCGTATAAGTTAACGTCCGGATCGGATATTCGGGTGCTACTAACTCCCATATGCGATGCATGCGTACGGGTTTACGGGGTGAAGGATAAATACTGGTCGTCGTCAAAAAGGTCTAGACATCGTGTGTCGCCATTCGATCAACTGGGAGGTTTGGTTCGCTTTCGTTGATCTCGCAAGTCCTTATCTTCCATTACAAAATGGCAATGATGAACCTAGGCGTCATTGGATCATTCTTGTGCGGCCACGATTATTTTGCACGGTGGTTAGGAATATCATGTGATGTCATCTGATCGTTCAGTCCGACCAGGAAATATAATTGTTCAGGAAACCGCTCAATCCATCCTAGCGCGCGATAGGATGTATGGAGTCTTGAATTCACGTAACCACGGAGTAAACTAACCACCACATACGACTTATCCACTATTTGAGCTTCGCGAGATAGCAACGTGCTAGGGTCCACTTTGTATTAAACTTTATTTAAAAAAAATCAAAAGTTAATACAAACAACTAGTTTTTTCAAATGGTTTCTGTTGAACTCCTGAGAGTATTTTGGGAATTTTCCCAATTTGTAAAAAAAAGAGTTGTCCCACCTGTCAGTGAGACGGTGAAACCTTATCTCTCGCATGCGGCAACTGGGAGGCTTCGGCTCTCACCGCTTCACCCAGGGCGGTCGAGTCAAGCGGCAGCGGCGATGGAGGCGTCGCTAGCACGGGCGCTTCGACGTCAGCCGTGGCTGCAGCCCGCCGGCCTCCACCCCGTTCCCCTGTAAATAGCGATCTCTCCTCTCCTTTTGGATAATCCCCGAAGCAGTGAGTTCCTTATTCCCTTGATCCTCTTCTCTCGGCTGGTCTGTTAGACCATGTAGGCTGGTCTAGAATTTTAATGATGATGAATAATTGACAACATTACTTAGTATTGTTATTCGAGGCGTGTGCGTGTGTGCGTGGACTAATATTGGTCGAGTTGGAACGAACTTTTACCGAGGCATTGCAATCATTCACCCCCTCTGATTTCCATTGATGATTCTACATGGTCCTTGATCTGGTTTTAGGGTACCGATTTGCCGTGCTCGTCACCGGCACCGGTGACCTTGGAGATCGAATCGCCTTCTCTGTTATTTTCCCGTGCGATTTCCTTGCGCCTTCTTGTCTGAGATTTGGCAGTGAGGAGGTTTGGGGATTTCCTGTTGAAGGCTGCTTTGGGTGGATCTGTGGCTTGCTATGAAGAACCGAGGCTTGATCTTCTGTGTTCACGGGTGCTCTTGGCGGGAGCACGTCATTAGTCTTGTGCGGTGATCACCTGACCCTCGACTTCCACTTCAGTGACTCGAGGTGGGAGTGTGGCATTGTATCTCCGATTGCCATCATCTCCTTACTCAGCAAAGCGAGGCGCTTGGTTTTCTAGGACAGTGCAGCCTATGTGCCTTGCCTTCTCCGTTTGCTACTCGGTGATTTTGAGTATCACCGACGTTGTGAGTATATCGATTGCTTGTTCTTTGCAATTTCAAGATCTATTTCATATATCTTTGAATCACCACTGATTGAAAATTGCAAAGGCGTTCTGTGGGTTAGTTGCTCGATGAGGAATTAATATTAACACTATATATATATATATATATATATATATATATATATATATATATATATATATATATATATATATATATATATATATATATATATATATATATGACTCTGAGTTTAGACTGATCTTGAGCTGTTAGATTACTTGCAATCTTCATTCTCTGAATAGTTGAATCATCTTGTGACATTTGCTATCTTTCGTAGCATCTATTTTCGGTTCATTGTGATTAGTATTCAGTCTCTGTAATTGATTACTGATTCAAGTATATAGTTTCGATCTGTGAGTTCTTTTTGTTGGCTAATAGATTGATGACGATGATGCTTTATATGGCAAGGTAGGCTTGATGATTTAGTGTCTGTTGAAAATAGCAAGTCTTTGTTGAGCTTAAGATCTAATCTAATATTGTCATATATATATATATATATATATATATATATATATATCTATATATATATATATCTATATATATATATATATATATATATATATATCTATATATATATATGATTTCGTAAAAAAATCAGTGCAGAGACGGGTAAGATTAAAATATTGTGCAACTAGCATTCTGAGAGCAATATATAACATTCAAACTCTTATTAACATGTTGAATTTAGTCATACATGTTATGCTTTTGTTGAGATCAGCATTGAGGTGTAATGACTTAAATTGTTTACATGTGTATATTTTGATTTTAGACCCTTATATGGTATATTTGATGGACGTATGTTTCAATGACTTAAATAGTTCACATGGTTATATGTTGATCAAGTCATCTATATGCTTTTTATACCATGCTTATGTCTTTATTATTTTTGCTGGAATTAAATCTAAATACATGCTTATACCACAATATTTACAATAGTTTCTCTACTTCTCTCGCTCCGGATATAAGCTAGAGTCACGCGTGCATCATACCCCACTCCTCTCGCTCCCGGCACACGTACATATCTCTCTCTCACTTTTCTCATTGCTCATGTGTCTTCATCTTAAAATCATTTCTTTTAGCAACTACTTACTTATTTTTAACCAAAAACTACACATAAAAACTATCATCAAAAACCAATTCGAACGCCTGATGTAGCTCACGCGGAACTCGGTGATATTCTTGACCTTAACTTTTGGCTCTACTCATTTCGGCTTGAGCTTCTAGTTTATTTTTCACTATTCATAAATTTCATCTTTTTCTGATATTTTGGCTTTTTTGTTGGTTTTTTCCGTATTTATTTGCATTGTTCGTGATGGGCTAATCTATTTTCAAATTTTTAAATTTAGTTATGTCAAATAAATTATCATCAACTACAGTATAATTTTAGTTAATAATATAATTTCAGGTACAAACTAATTTATTTCAGTATAAGTGAGCGGCTCCTTAATCGGTCGTTATCATAGCCAATGGTACGTCAGGGGCAGTATGGGTCCGTACAATAAGTAAGACGTGTAGATTAAAAAAGTGGATTAGGGCGGTAATGATTCCAGTTTTTTAGTGCACGATCGGATCGTATTCGTATGGTGCGGGATTGAATGTGCCTCTATGTATCGCCGCACACACCGTTTGGATAGAGGGTAGGCGCGCATTAGGAAACCCGAGGAGCACGGAAAACCCTAGCAGTTAAGGAACAATTAACGGATCTTTTCTTCCACACTAAAATTTTTAAATTCTAACTATTCATATGAGAGTACAAAAAAAATACTCACATATAATTTTACTTGATCTAAATAAAGTAGCTACAATGTCTATTACAATAAACTTATAGACCATGTTATGAAAATATACTTCATTTAAAAATTAGATACTGTAGAAAAGACAAAAGATAGAAGTCAAAAGTTGAAAAGGGCTTATAAACCATGGCTTTTGACTTTTTTGTATTGTAGAGGCTGAAAATACACTATAACAACTGCTAGTTTTTTTTTGAGTAATTAAGTTTTAAAAAATAAAAAATGTTACATCATCACCGACAATGCAAATATATAAGAAAAAAAGCAAACAAAAGATGAAATTAAGGCCCCGTTTGGCACAGCTCCACCACCGGCTCCTGGAGCTGTTTGGAGCCGTTTTGTGCCAAACGGGGTAAAACAAAATAGCTTCACCCAAGAAGTCCCTTAAAACATGCTGAGACAAAAGATATGTACGAGATGGAGCTGAAAAAAGTAGCTCCACCCGGCTCCATCCGTAGGCCCGCATGCCACTGCCCTTGTACTTTTGTGAATTTACGCGATCTGCCACCGGCTCTTCTATTCTCCTGTTCCCGTTCCTCTGTTCGGTCTCCTCGTCTTCGACCGTGAAGGGAGCGCCGCCGCCATTAAATATTGGTTGCTAATACTTTGTGTTATTTTAAATTTTAATTTTTTTTGAATTCAAATTTACTCGGATGAAAAATCATGTAGAAACATACAACTCTTGATGTTACTACAAGCCAAATAGACAGGGGTATATTGGACAATTGACATCTCTCAACCATGCATGATAAAACATGTGGAGCTGTTTTGCCAAACAGTCTACCAAAACAGTTCCAGCTCCACCTGTGGAGCTGTTCGTGGAGCTGAAGCAAAAAAAAACAGCTCGCCGTGCCAAACTGGACCTAATAAGGTAAAAGTCAAAAGCTGTTTGGAGCAGGCCGATGGACACTTGGCAAAATTATTACAAAATGGTTATCACCACACGTACATCCACAATCGGCCTCTGCCACAGGAGATCCCCAGCTCTGGTAGTCTGGTGTCGAAAGTCGAAACGCACCGTGGGCACGGGCCCACCGCCCAGGCCACGACTGGGCAGGCCGGTTCTTCCTTTGTACCCGTCGGGCACGAGCGCATGCAAGCCCACCTCCCACTGACACCGTGGCCCACCAGTCCCAGGCCGCCACCCCTGACCCACCCACCAGAGACTGCCCGCCCTAAACCTCACGGCACGGCCCCCCGCCCGCCCGCCGCCGCACCACGCGGCTGTTACGCGTCCCCGAGATGGCGACGTGAGCACCGCGCGCCCTCGTTCCCCTCCTCTCCTCGTTTCTACGCCTTCGCCTATAAAAGCGGACGAGGAGAAGCTTGTCTTTTCTTCCTACATACCTCCGTCGTTTTCTCAGGCTCTCCTGCTCGGCGCGCGAGCCCATGGGCGCAGCAGCACCAGTGATCTCGATTTGATTAGCTGTAGCTTTTCGGCCTCCGCTGCCGGCCGCTCCGTGTAGCTGTCGTCGCGCTTGCTGCACTTCTTCCGTTGGCGTGGTGGCCGGGAGCCCAAATGGACGAGGAGGTCGGCGCCGCCACGCGGCAGGTAACGGCTCGCCCCCCATCTTCCTGCTGTAAACTCTCGTCTCGAATGCTCGGATTTTGTTGGATTTCGAGAAGGTCGCGGGTTCTTTTCTGGTGAGTGATTCGATGGTCGTCGTGCGATTTGGAGCGCGAGATGATGCGGTTGTGTTCGGGTTTTACTCGATATCGGGAGGATTTGCCTTTGTTTGGTTTTGGTTTCGCGATTTGGAGGCGGAGGCGAAAATTTGCCACCGAATGCGAACGTTGTGCACTCGTGCTGGTCGATTCGCTGGATCGTTGATCTGTTAAGTCCATGATAGCTTGGTTCTAGAACATTGGGTTCATCCGTATCATGTGATTGAATCGGGTCAACTGTTTGGTTGGTGCTTGCTCAAGGCGACCATGACCCGCCCATTTTTTTTCACCTTTTTACAACGTTGACGCATCGTTATCGCATTTTTTATCGACATGTGTACGTTTTTTTTAATTTCGAATAATGAAGTTCGCATAAGTTACGGTTGGAAACTCCCAATACAACAAATGTTTCAGCTATTAGTTTATCCAATTTTTGCCAACGTCACTAGAAATTTGACTCAGCATTGCATTTGTCGCTTGTTTTGGGTACTGGATTAGTGATGTTCACTGAGTCAGTGACCAGTTTCGGATAGTTGGTATTCACAGGCTTGCCGTGCTGGTGGTTATTGTTTTGCAGAGCCAGTGGAAAAGTTACCGCAAAACTCTCTACCTGCTAGCATTCCAGAGCTTTGGTGTGGTTTATGGCGACTTGGGTACGTCTCCTCTGTATGTCTACAAAAGCGCATTGTCTGGGAAGCTGCACAATTACCGTGATGAGGCGACCATCTTTGGATTGTTTTCGCTGATATTTTGGACCTTGACACTCCTTCCATTGCTGAAGTATGTCATAATTGTCTTGAGTGCTGATGATAACGGCGAGGGTGAGTAGTTTCACTGTACTAGATTGTGTTATTATTGTTTCTAATTGGAATACATTTGTTGTGCTCTAATTTTGGTTCATTTCTACAAAGTGTTAGCTTAACTTAGGATTTGTTCATATTAGCTTCTGTTTCTATAAGTCGAAGCTAATACGAACGCCCCAGCTTTTATAAACCACTTTTATCGGCCACTACTGTTCATTAGCCACTACAATATTCGCTTTCATATATTGTAACATACTTTGCATTTTATTATATCATAATTCTGTAAGTCGCATGACAATTCGAATGTTGTAGTGGTTTTGTTGCTCTATCTTTCTTACATAATGCATTACTATTGATCATCTGTTTTTATCAGCCACTATTATTCATTAGCCACAGCCAAAAGCCATCAGTTGTTTTTATCAGCTACTACTATTCATCAGCCACAGTCAAAAGCTATTAGTAGAAACCAATATGAACAGGCCCTTAGATCATGCATAGATTCTGGTAGTGGTAGGCGATGAGGAATGTAGAAAAGACCAAGCTCTGTAATAAGCTTACAAGCATAACAGGCAACCAATGCCATTGTCGTAAGTATTTGTTCTTTCTCACAAAAAAAGTACTTCTGTTCTTTTTCTTTAACAAGGGTGGTGGCTTGAGCTATCTACTAGGTTATTTGTTTAGCTAAAGTTTTCTTCGCTACACACGGTTACTGATTAGAGTAAATGTGTTATACAGGTGGGACACTTGCTTTGTACTCGCTACTTTGCAGGCATGCAAAGTTCAGTCTGCTTCCAAACCAGCAAGCAGCAGATGAAGAGTTGTCAACATATTATCAGCCTGGAATTGGTCGCACTGATGTTTCCTCTCCATTCAAACGGTTTCTGGAGAAGCATAGGAAGCTGCGGACCTGTTTACTTCTTTTTGTTCTGTTTGGCGCATGCATGGTGATAGGTGATGGTGTCCTTACACCCACCATCTCTGGTATGCATGACATGTCCCTATTACTTTGCTTTGCCTCTCTCTTTATTTAGTTATGCAATACATGCTTTCACTGTTGTCACATCTCATGTTATGTTTGTTGCAGTTTTGTCAGCCATATCTGGATTACAAGACCCTGGCACAGGTGGATTAGGAGATGGTATGTGTAGTTTCTTTTTCTTCTACTGCCTATGGGTTGTTTAGTAACTTATTCTTGTAACATTAATATGTTCTAACATTATGTTTTAATAGAAAGCTCTCTTAAGAACGTGTTTCATGTAATCATACTTATACAGCTTCAGGGTGGGTAGCTGAAGTTTAGTAGGTTGGGTTGGAATTCAACAAGAGCATCTCCGTACTCTTGGTTGGTCTCCTAGATTTGGGTACTGTGTCTAATGCTGAAGTCAATTTCTAGTATAATGGCCTCCTATTTGGCAATAACGGATCTTTAAGTTATCTGATATGATATTACTTTGTTGTTGCTCTTGGTCTGTTAATATGCTAAATACTAGTTCATTTTAATGTTTAATATCTATTTGTAAAAATTTTCAACATTTACTTGATTGGTAAACCATCTGTCATCTGTGGATTGTAAAATTCGAGAAATAACCTATCTAGGTTGTAACTCAAGTTATCTGCAACTACTCGAAGGGTTTCTCATCATCATCTTGAGTTGCCCCAACATAATCTTGCCATTTTGTGATAATGAAAATCAATTCTACTGGACACTTGGGGATTTTCTTCATGTGCTTATTTGCATGGGTTCAAGTAAGTTGATTGATAACAAGTGGAACATCGAAATTTTAAAGAACTAGAACACCTAATTGATGTCTTTGAATTTTATTATAATCAAACATAGGAGGGGATGCAGCCACACATCTCTAACATTATGCTGTGTGCTATATTAACTTGGTGGAGTGT
The DNA here is from genome assembly GCA_017311315.1 of Dendrocalamus latiflorus. NCBI lineage: Eukaryota > Viridiplantae > Streptophyta > Magnoliopsida > Poales > Poaceae > Dendrocalamus > Dendrocalamus latiflorus. The sequence continues at coordinate 2,076,730 of CM029643.1, forward strand.
GACTTGGCCTGACAATATATTGATACATCTTTTGTGTGAGTGCATCTATTCTCCTGTGACTGAAAATTAGATAAACCTTAGAGCACCTGTCTTTTCATAATGGTCTTGCGTGGATTAGCCATCAGCTCCATTTGTTGTTTTACAATCTGTATGTTTTTTTGGAAAGAGCACATGTTTTTGTTGTGCATTGACAAATACTCCCCCGTTTCACAATATTAGCCCGATGCGCATACCAAAGAAACATATTATTTAAGTAATATTTAATAGATATGGATCATATTTGTCCTTAATAGATAGAGTGGTTCTATGCCTATTTGCTCAATTCCATTAAATATTACTTAAATTTTGTATTTCCTAGATATGCGTACAGGACTAATATTGTGAAATGGTGGGAGTATAATTCTGCCATGATATTCTTCCTTGAGGAATCAGGAGTATATCTGTGTTACTATAGTTTCCTTCAGTAAATGGTATTCACCATCTTGACTAATTATCTGGTATCAGGTTGGGTGGTACTCATTGCATGCATTGTGCTTGTTGGCCTCTTTGCATTGCAACACCGAGGTACTCATAGGGTGGCATTCATGTTTGCCCCCATTGTTGTACTCTGGCTCTTGAGCATTGGTGTCATTGGTCTGTATAATATCATCCACTGGAATCCCAGAATATGTCTTGCTCTTTCCCCACATTATATTGTAAAGTTTTTCAAGACAACAGGAAGAGATGGTTGGATTGCTCTAGGAGGAGTACTTCTTGCTATGACAGGTGAATTCGAGCAGACCTGATATCTAGCTGAAACTATTTATTCTTATTTTTGAATGAATAGCTTGTCTTAAAAAATTTCTGTAACACATGCAGGTACTGAAGCTATGTTTGCTGATCTTGGCCACTTCACTGCTGCATCTATCAGGGTATGCAAAACTGCATATACGAGTTTGACCTAAGTTACTAAGTCTATGTTGGCCCTTTTTTCATATTAACTGACTGCAGCTCTTTTCCTGCTTGTAGTTGGCTTTTGTCGGCGTCATATATCCCTGTCTTGTGCTGCAATACACGGGGCAGGCTGCGTTTCTTTCCAGAAACACGTCAGCTGTAAATGATAGCTTTTATCAATCTATTCCACGTAAGCTTCACAACACCAAGCATATTTGGGAATTCAGAATTCTTGCTTCATATGCTGCTGAAAATAGAATTAAATCAATCGAATCATATTTGCAGGTCCTGTGTTTTGGCCTGTGTTTGTCATAGCAACTCTTGCTGCAGTTGTGGGCAGCCAAGCTATTATATCTGCAACCTTTTCTATTGTTAAGCAGTGCTTTTCTTTGGGATGCTTTCCACGAGTGAAGGTTGTGCATACATCAAGGTGGATCTATGGCCAGATTTACATACCCGAGATAAATTGGATTCTGATGGTTCTTTGTTTAGCTGTGACAATTGGCTTCCGTGACATAACAGTTATAGGAAATGCTTATGGTAAGTTTGACCACTTCAATTCTGCAGAAACTGAGCAAATCCTATGAGTCACATGACTTTTGTTCTGGAACCATATGGCTCCTCCATTGGCAGCATGTGCATATACTTCATTTCATTCAGAACCTGCATTGTTTATGCATTTCCTATGTAAAATAGTTCACCCTCTTATAGTGACAACTCATTGCTATCGCGCACACATTTGATGTTACCGTTCTTAGTTGAACAACCAAAAAGTTAAAGAAATGTGCACCTATCAATTTACAATGGGCAATAATTCTATATCACACATAGCTCCCCTAATGTTGGCAAATTTGTTATGGTCTATGGTCCCGACGAGGCAGGTAGTAGATGCGTGAACAGCACTGTGGGTACTGCAGTACATGTGAACAATACCCACACTGTATTGTAGCAGTGTTATTTGTTTAAGGATAGAATCTTATACATATCTTTATATTTAGAATAGTTAGATGCATATCTTAATATTATAAATAGCTAGATATATATCTTCATATTAGAAATAGATAGATGCATATCTTCATATTTAGATAGTATGGATATGATTTTATCCTTGGTTGATTGGTTGCATTAGATCATACTAATTTCTATGTTGCTATGGGCTAACCTCATCTATATAAATAGAGGAGTCGCAATATTCCTAGACAAGCAATGAATAAACAAAATTTGTAGTTTCTCCCCTCTTCTTCAATTAAGCCTCAGAGCTTTAGCGGCGGTATGGCTAGTTGTTCAAGGGTGAGTGCCCTACCCTCGGTTCTCGAACCCATACCCAACCATCAACCACAACATTTGATATCAGAGCCAATTGTTACTCCACCATCAATGGCAAGCAGTGGGGGTTTTGATCCCATGAAAGCTCGAGTTTTACGATTCCACTACCTAGAGATTTCGAGCTTCGATGGCAATGAAGACTCGCAACCTTGGTTGAATCATTTTGAGCAATTCTTCAAGGAGCAGCGGACACTGGAGGAAGAGGAGTGGTTGGCATCGCACCACCTGACGGGGAATGCTACCCTATGGTACTGGTAGCTGGAGTGCGTGCTTAGGTTGCAGACTTGGCTAAGTTTTGTTCAACACATCAACCTTTTTTTGCGCCGCCACCATTGCGTCGTCTCCACCCATGCGTCAAGCCTCCACCGAGCCAACCACCATAGCTTCTAATGCTGAGTTATCCTTCACCAAGATCTGAGCCAATTTGATGGCCTTGATGAAAGAATTCATGGTCAAGTGGAGGAGAAAGCACAGCATGTTGCTGCAGTTTCTGAGTCACTATTGCTGCCGGTTGCGACTATGTCTAAGATGGACGAGCAATAAGAGGTGACGCATGCCATTGCAATGGCGGCACTGCCATCACCGTCCCCATCACCATCATTTGCGTTGGTCCCGCTACCACCTTCACCAATGACAACTCCTCTCCAGGCTTCACTGTCTTTGGCTGCACCTTTGGTGCCTTCACTGAGGAAGGTTGTCGCTGTCCAGCGGTGGTCTTCACATGGCCGGCCGATGCCGTGCCTTCGAAGATGCGGAGCGCAATGACTGTCATGTGGGGGTTAGCAATGCTGTCGCATCTCTCCCACAACCATTGCATCTTGAGGTGAGAAGGATGCCACTGCGCTACGCCGATTGCCCTTGCCGCCGGCGACTCTTGTGATGTCAGCCAACGCTAGAGGGTTGTTTTCCTCTCTGTTGTGCATCGAGGCTTTGTTGATCATCTTCTGCACCACGCGATATCGTCATTGTGCCTTTTTGTCGACATAGGGTTGCGAAGGTCTTAGTCTGTGGTCGCCGCCTGACAGCTCGAAGACGAGCTGTCTCACCGCGAGGGGTATAATGTTATGGTCTATGATCCCAGCGAGGCAAGTAGCAGACGCGTGAACAGCACTGTGGGCACTATAGCATGCATGAACAATACCCGCGCGGTACTATAGCGGTGTTATCTGATCAAGGATAGAATCATATACATATCTTTATATTTGATAGAATCTTGTGCATATCTGTATATTTAGAATAGTTATATGCATAACTTCATACTAGGAATTGTTAGATGTATATTTCTATATTAGGATGATATATGCATATCTTTATATTTAGATAATATGGATATGATCTTGTCTTTAGTTGATTGATTGCATTAGATTATATTAGTTTCTATATTGTTATGAGTTAACCTCATCTATATAAATAGAGCTGCAACATTCATAGGCAAGTAATAAATAAACAAAGTTCGTAGTCTCTCCCCCTCTTCTTCCATTAAATCTCAGAGTCTTAGTATTGGCATGGCCGGACGTTCAAGAGCGAGTGCTCTACCCTCGGTTATTGGACTCATGCCCAACCACCGATCACAACAAATTAGACACACCACCTGCTATTTTTCTTGAATAGGTTGTAATTGATGCTCCCAACTTTGTAAATGCATGGTCAACTTACTAGGGTCTTTCCTTATTTGGCCGTGAGCCTGTTTGGCCTGTTTGCCTTTTTTTTCCGTGGGTTCTCCATGCTTGATTTGCCCATGACTAACTTTTGCTCCCTTCCTCTGCATGATCTCAGGTCTTGCGTGCATCACTGTGATGTTTGTTACCACCTGGCTGATGTCATTGGTTATCATATTTGTGTGGCAGAAGAATGTTCTACTTGCGTTGTTATTCCTCGTATTCTTCGGGTTAATTGAAGCCGTCTACCTGTCTGCCGCATTCATGAAGGTTCCTCAGGGGGGATGGGCTCCGATTGCGCTTGCTCTCGTGTTCATGTTTGTCATGTACGTGTGGCACTACGGCACACGGCGAAAGTACCTGTTTGATCTCCAAAACAAGGTTTCAATGAAATGGATCCTAACACTTGGCCCGAGCCTTGGAATCGTGCGCGTGCCTGGAATTGGCCTCATTTACACAGAGCTGGTGACCGGGGTGCCTTCCATCTTCTCGCATTTCGTCACCAACCTGCCTGCATTTCACCAGGTTTTGGTCTTCGTCTGCGTGAAGTCCGTGCCAGTGCCCTATGTTCCGACAGACGAGCGGCACCTTATCGGACGGATTGGCCCCAGAGACTACCGGATGTACCGGTGCATTGTGAGGTACGGCTACAAAGATGTTCAGAAAGACGATGAGAACTTTGAGAACCACCTGGTGATGAGCATCGCCAAGTTCATTCAAATGGAAGCCGAGGAAGCTGCCTCCTCCGGAAGCTACGAATCATCGACGGAGGGAAGAATGGCAGTCATACACACCGCTGACACAACCGGGACCGGGCTGGTGGTGAGAGACTCCAACGACGAGGCAGGCACCTCCCTGACCAGGAGTAGCAGGTCGGAGACTCTCCAGAGCCTGCAGTCCATCTACGAGCAGGAGTCCGGCAGCGTGAGCCGCCGTCGCAGGGTCCGGTTCCAGATCTCCGAGGAGGAGCAGATCGAGCCGCAGGTGAGGGACGAGCTTTCCGACCTCCTGGAAGCCAAGGAGGCCGGCGTCGCGTACATCATCGGCCACTCGTACGTCAAGGCGAGGAAGAACTCCAACATCCTCAAGGCGTTCGCCATCGACTACGCCTACTCGTTCCTCCGGAAGAACTGCAGGGGTCCCTCGGTGACGTTGCACATACCCCATATCAGCCTCATCGAGGTCGGCATGATCTACTATGTGTAGAGAGGACTGCGAATCTGCAGCAGCAGGTCCAACCAAACTAAGCGGCTAGCTCTCTATCTCTTGATTATGCTTGTCGTTCTATCGTGACAACTTCGGGTATGGCTGTTGTACTCAGCCTTGTGCTGTGCATCAGTGTAATTTTTTTTTCTGTTGTTGTATCTCTCTAGTTTAATCAGGCGATGTAAAGATAGTAGCCGAACTAGCTGCCACCGTCTGGATTCCGGGGCTTCGGAGACCTTGTAAATACATCTCGTTCATCATAGCAAACAGCGTGGCTACAAGTTTAAACATTCTTTGCTGGAATATTTTAACATTTGTCACTGTAAATATGTGTATTTCAGGATTTGTCATTTTATATCACACTGACATGTAGACATTAGTAAGATATGAAGTGATAAATTCTGAACTAACATATCTTTAATGGTGACAAATGATCATTCTTCCTTCTTTGCTAGAGTCAGTAGCTTGTTACAACTCGGTAACTTCTTTACCACCTCTTCGAACAAGCACTATCTCAGCAAGAGATGAACAATGAAGAATGCCGCGTGATTTTTCATATACGAGCTTTGGAATGCAGCATAACAATATGGGCGCATGCCCTCCTATGGATAATTCCTGAGCTTTGGAAAAGTTCTGCTCTAAATAAAAAGGAGTTTCAGATAAATTTTGGAACCACTTAAATAAGTGAATACGGCCCCATATGTCATAGACTATTGCTTAGAGAGATTGAGTGGGTTCTATTCGATTGCATGATGGTTTATGACTGAGTCTGGTAGTTTTTAAATCTAGCATAAATATTTATGTGAACAAAATAAATATCCATAAACCGTTTCAAAAAACCTATCCCAATAAATCATTTTCCAAAAAAGACCGGGCTGACTCGAAAGTCCAAACACATGGCTCGGTTAGGATCAGGGCCTCAGGCTGCAGATCTGGTCTGATCCGACCGAGCCCGCCTTCCTCTTCCTCTGGACCTCCTCCAGTCCTTCGCCTATCGTGCGGCGGCGACATGGCGGCGGCCGGCGACCTGACCGACGAGGAGCGCCGCGCGCTTCGGGGCAGCAAGTTCGCTCCCCTTCCGGCGCCTCCGCCCTCCTCCCGCCCCCTGCCCAGGTATCGCGTCGCCCCTTCTCTATCACCTGCCTCCAGATGCTCCACTAACAGCTTACGATTTGACGGTTCAAGCGTATCGTGTAGTTTCACTTGTGAGTAGGGTGGGCAACTCGATTCTGTATGTGACTGATTGCTTGATTAGTTTTAGTGGACAAATTGATCGAGCTCAAGCGTGTTTCCTTGCGAGTGTGGGTTAGGGTTTCGTCGTTTTGCTGTTTGATTGCTTAATCGGAAGAAAATTGAGTGTAACTGAAGTTAAGTTATGTAATTGAATTGTGCTCATAAGTTGCTTTCGAGCAATTCCTTGCTGTTTGCTTCTGTGCTGCCGGTTAAATTGGGAGGATTGTAATTCTAAATGAGAAATTTGACCCGATTTAGATTGCCTCTGCTTCTTGGTGCTTGCACATCAGCCAAAAATGATTAAGTGGAATGTATGTGATTCGAAATTCATATCACTCGTGATTCGAAATTCATATCACTTAAAGAGTGCTATAGATTTGGTGGTTGTCATGTGTGAGTTGTGACACATCTGTGTTCGGAATAATTAGGGCTTGGGCTTCTTGCATTTACGCTTGCTTGTGTCAGTATGATGCTTAGTTGTCTACACAAAAAGGAGAAATTCAAGCTCGGGTGGGTATCGCATGGAATGGATCACAATATAGGGTTTTACTATGGTAGATCTTATAGCCGCAAAATAGCACTGTATTATTTTTTTCTCATACACAAATGATCAATAGATTTTAATTCCTTTGGATGTTTGTATAGGCTTGCTCTATGCAAAGCATATGATCTTTTTGAGTATTTTTGCTGGTATTGTGCATAACATTATCCTGAAATGCTTTACTCTTTCAAATAGGATGGCCCATCCTGGAGGACCACTAACTACAAACAAGGCTGCTGCTTTAGCGAAATTCCTTGAAAGAAAACTCCAGCAGCCTGATGGGTTGGACTCTCTAAATCCTGACCTTGTAAAATTGGCTGTGAAAAATGCAAAGGAAACCATAAAGGCTAGCAAAGGTACGAGTCACTTCTATATGTGTAGTGCTTTGAAAAGCATGTATTACATTAGTTATCTCATTTTAGAGTATATTATGTAATAATTTAAGGCAATCACTAGTGACAAACAATATGCATTTGTTTTAGTTGCCATCTGGTACTTCTTAATACAACATAGGAGTATGAAATGAATCTCATTGTACACCATCCCCTTTTCACTTTCTTGTCTGCTTTAGAGTGTTCACTAGTACAACACTGGTCACTCTTTTTCCTACGATATGATGATTCACATCGAAAATGACTCAAAGGAGGGCTGCCTTTTGTTTTAGGACCACACAAACTCTAGTTATAGTTTATGTGAGACTTCATAACACTATACACCTGAAACAGTGAGGACAACTGTAGGACTTGGTGCTAGATTGAGTTTATTCATCCAAATAACGCTAAGGCTTCGCATAATTTCTGGACTGGCTGCTAAGGTATCCTTTTGTGATTGAGCTCTGCCACAGTTTTTCTCATTGTTATATTTGCTGGTTGACCTTTTATGTTTCAATGAGCTAACAAATTTGACCCACATCCCCTCAAAAACAAATTTGACCATTTATCTTGCCATTGTAGGTGAGCCTTCCACTTCTGGAAGAGTAGTACGACATGTTTCATCATTTGAGGATTCCTCTGAGGTATCGTTGTTGATGATAGTCTTCATTTATAAGTTTATTATTTGATTTTCTCACTTATCATTTCAATACTTACCAGAATTCTGAAGATTCTAAAGATGAAGCAGAAGTCAAGGGGATCAAAAGAAAAAGGAAAAATAAGGCAAGTATTTCGAAGATTGACTTAAGATGATTGTCAAGTATTTCCAGTTTGTTAGTAATAATTGCAAGATTCATTGAGCTGTGTCTGGCATCATATTTTATCTCTCAGAAGGGTAAAGCTTATCAAGATGATGGAGAACAGAGCAAGAAAAAGAAGAAAAAGAAAAAGAAAAATGCAAAGGTAATACTATAACAGAGTAGATGTTTTGGTATTTTCTTCTTTCATGAAAGGATGTCATTGGGTACACAGTGTGATGAACTGAAATGAGCTCAGCCTTCCATTAAGGGGATTATGAAAACTAAACCGCTATGCAATTGTCCTTGGCATGAATTACTTGATAAATCATGTAGGGTCTTGGTACTGTCACCTTGGTTCACTCTATGGACCTAATATAATTAGTCCATAGTGCTCATGGCATGGGGTTTGCTCATTGGCCATTGCCATGTGAAATGGTTTCTTATCCACACAATTATGTTAGCAGAACTTTTCTTCATTATGTGGCACTTATCACCCATATGGAACATTTTTTTTTTGTTCATAATGGTTTGTGCTATTCTATCCTCCTTTAGTTTTGGAACACTACCATAGTCTTGTGGATTCTCTTGTTGTCTGCACCACATAGGCCTTCCTATATCTGATGAATGATTCGCTAATGCAGGTTGCGAAAGATTCCAAGTCCCATAAAATATCAAAGAAGAAAAGGTTGAAATCACTATGATTCTTGAACCCCTCTGGTATTAAGGAGCTAAATATTTTTCCAGTTTTCAAATTTCTTTATTTCATCAGAACCTCGGTACTGTAAACTTGCTCAGCCTGCCATATGGGCACTGGAAGTCACATTTATTGGGAGCTGCAGGTCTAGCAGTGACACATGTACGAAACTCACAAGGAGATCCTCACAGTGAACAACACACCTGGGAAATCTCAAGAGTGCAAAACTGAATGTAGTCGTTCTGGTTTGCTGGTCCCTGTAGCATTGGAATTACGTGAACGCGAATGCCATTGTGTTCTGTATTCTGCATTCTTTCTGTTGTTTTTGCCAATGCTATTCTAAATTACATTGATGATCAACTTTCCATTCAGCCTGAGGTGTTGAGGGAAATGCCGGTGTCTTCTTTTACTGGATCTTCCATCACTCAATAGTAAACTTGTCTGGCCCTTTCCTTTGCAGAATTACTGCTTGATTGTCTTTTCCATCACTCAATGGGGCAGCTTATATGGCGACTCTTGCTAATTTTTGCCCCGAAAACACAAAGAATCTCAGATGAGCTAAGATTAGCATCTAGAGAAGAAGAGTCAGGGAATCCTGTTTGAGACCTGCGTTCCTTTTGGTTCGTTTCTCTTCCTGGTGAAAGTGTTGTTATCCCTTGTGGAAAAGCCATCCCAAAGCAAACCAAACACAAGCCTTTACTGCCGTTTCGGGTGCTTGCGAATCGACCAGCCTGCGGCCTGACGCGTCTCCCCAACTCTTACCTTCTAATGTGCTGCATGAACAGTACTCCTATCCTTCTACCCCCGTTCCATCTGGCCATCACAACTGAGCCCTGCTTATCGATTCCACGCACGCACGACATTCTCGTTTCTCATGCACACTATACATGTCTGTCAGTACAATCCAGTGTCTTAATTTATCAAATTGCATTTTCACAAAGTATAGTAGCAGTGCTGTACTCTCTCTCTCTCTCTCATGCTAAACAAAAAAGAATTGCTGCATGTACAAGTCAGACAGAGAGAGAGAGAGAGTAGTAGAGGGAGTATGGCGCCGGCCGGCTGATACACAAGATGGCCAGCAGCCACGTCTTGGGAGCGGCGGCGGTGGCTACTGCGTCTGCGCGCGCGCGCTGATCGGCTCGTCGTCTCGCGCGTAGTCTCTCTCTCTCTCTCTCTCTCTGCCGGCCGGCCTCTGCTAGCTTAGCGTTTCACTGGTTCACCCCCATGCATCGACCTCATGACCGTCCATTACTTAATGCACATATATATCCAAGCATCCATCCATCCATCCATCCTTCGACGTATGTGCAGCTACGTGCTACTAGACTGCTTGCTGCAGGGGGTGGTCGGTGGTGCGCATGCATGGTTCTTTGCCGTTGCCATTGGCCAGGCAGGGAGAGGGGAGAATACCGATGAGGCCGGGAGAGAGCACACATCTCCATTTCTTTCACCGCACAAGTGGCAAGAGTGAGATGAATTGAAGGGGCTGATATGATATGATATGATATGATGCATTATTCATATCTGAGTATGTGAATATTAGTGCAGTGTATTCATATCTATCCATGTATGGTCAGGAGCCCCTTTTTACAAGGAACTGTACTCTCGCACTTGTTGGTTTTAGCTCCAACATACATATCATCTGTCTGCTCTGCTAGCTCCTGCTTGTGTTGTGCATGTATCAGTCTCGGTCTTTCTTTCATGCACTACCACTGAGGCGCTCTGATCAGCTACCAATCCCAAGTAACAAAAGGAGGTAACCATGTCCCAAGAATTAAGTAGTAAGAATTGTGCTACTAGTAACTATGCATGCTTATGTTAATCATTGCTCGGTCAAATACACGCATATGCCATTGGGGATCAACCTAACACGGGTCATGGGGACTTGAAGGTAGAAATCAAATCAGTTCAGTGCCAATCATCCACGCGTAATTGCATTCTATTTGGTGATGTAAAATGGCAAGTATACTGTACTGCACTCTCCTCTTGGTCGCTTGCTTAATTAAATCACACAAACAGCAGCGCTACAAGTACCGTTTGATCAGTACAGTAACCATGTCTTATTTGCAGGCTTCGGATTTGAACTCAAGGTTTCACTTGTCTGACCCCTCTCATGTTGTTATAGGTTCCGTTCAATTTGCTTTTTTTTTTTGAATGATTTTTAGCTGAAATGATACTATAGTGATTATTAACTTTTTCTGAGACATTCAATTAAAGAAAAAAAGAGAGAAAAATAAAAGGCACCGTTATATCTCCACAAACAATGTAAAGGCATGTTCCAAACGGCTTTTGTCTTCTGAAAACTTGAAGTCAGAAATCAAAAGCTGTTTGGAAGGAGGCCAAATTAGTAATCAGCTTCAATTTCCAATTACTGCCTATAGAGTAAGCACTAAAACTGTGAAGGCTACCAATGCTTTATATGAAAGAAAAGGAACAGATGTAACTGAAATGCGTTCACCAAAATATCGATCTAATATTGAAACTTGTTGGATTAACTAGTATACAATGAAAAACCTACAAACTAAAATTAATCAGAGTTCAAATCTCAAATGACTAAAGTTAACTGTTGGGAGCTTTGTTTTATGAGTGCACTTTTCACCATTGAATTCTCTCTCTTTCCTTTATTCAAACCACAACTTGGTGAGACAAATGTGCATGCCCCAAGTGGTCTTTTTCTACCTCTTCTTAATTATGTTTAGTGAACTTGTCTTGCATACTTCTACAGTTCCATTCTCTCTCTCTCTCACACACACACGCACTTCCAAATACTTTTTTGGGTGTGTCTTTTGCACAACACTTGTTAATTCTATAAGGAGGTCTAAAGTCAAAGCAGTGTAAAGGCCACCCCAAAACCCGGGTAACCCTATGAAATGGACAAGAACATTTGTCTTGTGTGCTGTGCTCGTTCCATCATAATAACTAGTTTTGGTCTGTGCAAATTAACTAACTTGCATTTCTAGCACATCTTGCCATGGCCATGGTGTGGAGCCTCCTTGCCCGTAGACCGTGCTCCTAACCCCTTTTTCTCCCCTCTCCAGTTGAACACCACCACCTTCTCCTCACACCTTTTCAGATGTCTAGCTAGGGCTTGACCTGACCCCATCTTGCATTTCACAAACCAACAGATGCCAAATTCACACACAAGAGGGGTTAGGGGAAGTCAAGGCAATCAGATAAGATCTTTTGGCACTCTACATATGTAGCTCTCCTCTTGTATAGTTGCATTTGTAGAAGCTATGGCCTTAGATGCAAGAATTGCACCAAATGCAGCTTTTCAGAAGAATCCAAGTTCCCATCGTTCTCACGAGAGAGAGGGAAGTCAAGACTTTGTACACTCCAAGAACAGCCTTTTCCAGATGCTCCAAACTAAGAACGAAAACACCAGCTTAATTTAAGTGGATCAGTTCGTTTCTTTGCATTATATATGCTTAATCGACATGAATATTTCTTCTTCTTCTTTTGAAGAAAAAAAACATAATTGAATGACGTTTTGGTCTGAAAAGTCTTAACCAGGATATTGCGGTTTAATTCCTCGAGGAAAAATTAGGTGGGTAAACAGCACTAGCATCCACCTGTGGTTCCTTTGTATCAACCTCACATGGCACACACTCAACAGTCGGTTGCGATTGATGTTGCCGCATTGGATGCATTACCTTGACGTTCCTTTCCGGTTTCGCTCTCTCTCCTTCTTTTTGACCCCAGAAAGACATCGATTAGGGTTTATAAAATGGCTCTAGAGAGACATGAAAGAGATAGTCCTCTTGCTTCCTGATTTAATATCACTCCTTTCGATTTGTTCTCATTTGAACCTCTCACACCGGCACGCACATGCGCACTAATCTATAGAACGTCCATTATGAATAAAGTAGTAGCATAAATTCAATGGATTGAGAGGGATAATGATCATTGTCCGAGCATTTGTCTAATTCATGCAAGCAAAGTAAGGCTTCACTGGAAAAGGAGTCAAAGAGGGGAGACCCACTGGACCCTCACCTCATGTGAGAGTCACTAGAGGTTGCATGAATGGAACCAAAGAAAATATATCAAAATATTAATTAACGGGGAATGGCATGAGAAGGAGTGCCTTGATCTTCTAGTCTTCTACACATTTCGATCGCATTGTTGTTTATCTAGTTTTGAGGGCAGACTAACCACTCCATTAATTTGAAAGTTTCTTACATGCAAGGAGGCAAATGGCTTTCATTAGTTCTTTTTTAGCTTGGATGTACTGCACAAGCAAGCAGTACATGGATACACAAGAAAGCAAGGCCATATATATGGTCTGTAAAAATGCACATTATTGTGTAGCATTTTGACATGTATTATAATAGCTATCGAAGTAGTATCTTTGAGCATAGATTACAATTGCTTCCTTCGAAGCACATAGATTACAATTGTTCAAAAGGGTCAATGACTAGGTACGTATGTTCTCTTGTTTCCCTCCTTTTCTCATCAGTGGCAGGCATCTTTTCATTATCTGATTAGTTTGCAATACTATATACTCAGTAGAGAATCATTACTGCATGCAATCCACAGTATGCACAAGTAATAACCACAACTACTTATGTAGGACCAATTAAAAAGGGTTGCCTTGGCAGGGGCTAGCTTACTGGTCACTACCTTGATCAGTGTTATGCAGAGATTCTGGCTGGGGTTGGACTACAAGCCTGCATGTCATATATAGGATGATACTAACTTGCATGCATGTAGCATTGTCATAAATGAAGTGTATGAAAACTAAGGGGGAACATTCCAACAATTCTGTTCTAGCAACACACACACACATCTGACAAAACATTCGCCTCTGTTGGTCCTAGGGTTAGGGCACACAAATCCAAACTCACTTGGAAAATATGATGTATACAAGGAAGGCAACTCTGCACTCCCTCATTTTCCTCCAAGAATTAAACAAGTGCAGTGCATGGATGTCACCCCTGCCATCTCATCCACAGTACCCTCCTTTCCCTCCTAAAAGACACCTCTAAGCCCCATTTAAATACCACCCCTCCCTCCCTCCCTTGTGAGCACTACTACACTCAAGCTAACACCTCAAGCTAGCTAGCAAGCTACCAGCACAAGCCTAGCTAACTTCTGCCATGAACACTCGCAGCAGCAGCAGCAGCAGCAGTAGCCAGACCCTCATGGCGTTCTCCGAGCAGCCGAAGCCGACGGGGCAGCCGCAGCCGTCCCCGCCGTCGTCACCGAGCGAGCGGTCTGTGGGGCGGGGCAGGCGGCGCACGCAGGAGCCCGGGCGGTTCCTCGGCGTGCGGCGCCGGCCGTGGGGCCGGTACGCGGCCGAGATACGCGACCCGACGACCAAGGAGAGGCATTGGCTTGGCACGTTCGACACGGCGCAGGAGGCCGCGCTCGCCTACGACCGCGCCGCGCTGTCCATGAAGGGCGCGCAGGCGCGCACCAACTTCGTGTACACGCACACCGCGTACAACTACCCGCCGTTCCTCGCGCCGTTCCATGCGCAGCCCTGCGTGCACGCGCCGTCCATGCAGTACGGCCACGGCCAGCACATGGGCGCGAGCGCGACACACATTGGCTCGTACCAGCACTGCCAGGCTCCTGCCGCCGGCGCCTCAGCCGCGGGCGAGTGCTCGATGCCGGTGGCTGCTGAGCACGCCAACGCGTTGGATAGGAACGGCCACGACTTCCTGTTCGCCAGCGCCGACGACAACTCCGGGTACCTGAGCAGCGTGGTGCCGGAGAGCTGCCTCCGGCCGAGGGGTGGCGGCGGGGCTGATCACGAAATGCGGCGGTACTCCGTCTCCGACGCCGACGCCTACGGGATGGGGCTCCGGGAGGACGTGGACGACCTGGCGCAGATGGTCGCCGGGTTCTGGGGCGGCGGCGACGCGGACCAGCTCGGCGCGTGCGGGTTCCCGACGAGCGGCGGACACGCCGGGGACATGGTCGCGTCGTCGCAGGGCTCGGACGCGTGCTCTCCCTTCAGCTTTCTGTCCCACTGAATTGTGGCGCATTGCACCGGCATTGCCTAATTAGTTTGCTTTATGATCGATCATAGTTCGCTGTTTGTTTTGGTAGCAGCAGCAGCAGCAGTAGAGCAAGAAGAGTGGCTTCGCGCCCTTTCTAGCCCCAATGTACTTAGGCTCTAGTACGAACTACGTTTCATGCATGCATGACATGTTTTATTTCTAGCTTCGAGATCACTTGCATCTTTGGCTGTGTCGAAACTTAGTCAACGACTCGACGGCCGCGAGAAGTACGTAGTATACTGGCCTTGACTCTTGAGTGAAAAACAAAGTGAGAGGAAAAAGGCGCAGTCCCAAAAAAAGATCTGTTCTTTTCCTTCAAAGTTAGCGATTTTTAGATGTTGTTATAGTACCTAACTTTTAAATGAAGTATTTTCTCAAGACTGGATCTACAAGTTAAGTGTAGTACATGTTAAAAGATTAACATCTGTATCAACAAAAATTGCAAACGAATATCTCTTTTTTCGTAATCTTTATCACAAACAGCTAAAAATCAAAAACTTTGACTAAAAGTCGCAGCAAAAAAAAAAACATACCTAAAGAAGGATGTTCACTGGATTCAGATAAGGAACATGGCAAGTACTAAAAAGTCGAACGGAAAAAAAGGAGGACGTCGCATACACCAAGCTTTGACAGTTCAACGGAAAGCCATCTTCCGGGACAAGTGTTAAGCAAGCAGCCCATTTTCGTCAGGTACCTGATGCTGATGCTCGCGTACGTCAGGGTCAGATCAAGCCGAGTCCAGAATCCCTCTCTGCAGGTGCTGCTGGTGCAGGGGTTATATAACCCTGTAGCTTGCTTGGACTGATCACCAGTACTGTAGTACAAAATTGCATCTACAAGTCGTGTACATGGCCTTTGCCGCTGTGCATAGGGGAGCAAACGGAATATATAATTTCTATCTATTCCATCGACAGAAGATTTATGGAGTGAATACGGAAGGGATAGATGAGTATTCGGTACTATCCGTGTCTGATTCTGACTTCGAAAAAAATAAATTTGGATACGTGATGAGTGATATCCGTCGTATACATTCGTCTGTAAGAGATATGAGAAAGTCTATTATGGCTTCACTTAGGAAGAAGATAACATATAGACGGATTACCACATCTAAATTGTGGAGAATACTGAGTGCTCTTTCTTTGATATCTCGGCGATTAGTCTCTTCATGTTTGCTTTAATTGCGCCATACCGTCCAATGTTATGTGTAAAGAAGCGGATACTTTCGCTCGACCAATCGTCCAAAGGTTTATGAAACGAATACGGAATGGAGAAATGGATATCCGATATTATCCGTATTTAACTCTAAAAAATACGAAATAGGATATTGAATGAACGACATCTGTCCGTATTCGCTCCGATTGCACTCCTACCTGTCCACAGCAACTGTACACAGTACGAGCCAGGACTACGTACACACGACACACGTACAGCGCGTTTACCAAAGCTCGATATGGCCGGCAATCTGAGCGTCTTTGAGGGCTGGCAACGCGATTTTATGCTTGGCAAGGCGGCCGTGGGAGTTGGGGGCGTGGCCCAGCGCGCGGCGGGATACCGAGGGAGAGGCGACCACTCCGCTCGATCTTGGACGACACGGCGAGGCGTCTGGGGGCGGAGCGCGCGCACCGCACGGCTCTTCTAGCCAACCCAAACCAGCCGGGAACGCCGGAGTTTCGCTCATGCCGCGGCCTCGCGAGCTCGAGCCGCCGCCTGCCCAGCCGTCCCCTAGCTCCTCCGTCCCGCGCGGCCACAGTGCCAGGCGCGCGGGCTCCAACGTGGAAAAAAAGAGGCGAAGCCGCAGCAGGCTTCCCAGGCTTAAGCGGGACAGGCCGCGCGCCGGAAGAGAAATGAGGTGCCATTGCGAAAGCACCACACGAAGGAAGAGCTTTTGAGGGAAGGCCGGATCGGGAAGGGGAATCAGACCGCGAGAGAGAGAGAAGAAATGTGGCAGCTTTACCTGCCTCCGATCCGATCTCCAGAAAGCGCAAAGGCTGGCTGGGTTCTGGGGTTTTTTTAGAGCAGCAGGCGGCAGCAGAACGAAGCCTTTACGCCCTTCTGCAGATGCGACCTCGTACAAATCTCTAATTACACAAGACATTTTCCACTACAACCCTCTCAGGAAAAAAACAACTTTCCGCTCCTTTTTTTTCTTTTTAATTTATTCTGCGTGAAGAGATGTTCTCTGTTGATATCCAAGTAATAGTAACCGGGTGTTTAAAAAAAAGTAGTTCCATAAAGAGATAAACACACGCAACAAATATTGCAGCAGAGTTACAATCTTATCATCTGTGTGGTTTTTGTTACCAATTGGTAGACTATAGATATATTTGTTACTAATTTGCAAACCATAGTGTGGATGAAGAAAACCTAGCAGGCTGGTGAGTAGAGTACGGCTTACAGCTAGTAGTCCACATTAGCATGGCAAAGCAAGAGTGTAGAGTTTACTGAATTACATTTTTTTTTTCTTGAGAGGAGTTTACTGAAATACTTTTTTTTTTCTTGAGAGGAGTTTACTGAATTACTTACTAGTCCTGGCATAACAAGGGGTGGCAGTGTAAACATGGCCCGGATCCAGCAAAGCAACGACCTGCATATGCATGCTGTCACCGAAATGAAAGGCCAGTTGTCTGGTACCAGTAGTATTTCCCCACCTCTAAAAAAAAAGTAGCATTTTTCCTAAATAAAATAAAAAAAATATAAAAAGGAGGATCCGACGAGTGAGCTATAGTGGCAATGACTAGAGGGTTGGACCCACATGTCAGTTAGCTCGCCTCTTCATAGCTCCGAGACCGACCCAGGCGGTGATCGATGATGGATCGGATCACCGTAGACGGCATTCACCACATGCATGCATATGGTTATGCAAGTGTGTGTGTATACATGTGTTTATATATGTATGTAATTTACATGAGGCGTTTAGATGTCTAGATACTTACATAAAAAACTATTCGATATGTGAATGATTGATAAGTATATAATATAACACCAGGTGTATGATATTTTATATCTTTGATATAAGCACATCAATGGATATTGATTTGGGTGCCTATACGCTTACGTGCATGAAATACTTGACAACCCTACTACTTACTCATCTTCTCTTGATCCAAGCACTCATTGGACCAATCACAATAATTAAGGCTAAAATACTTAATCAATAGGTGAATCTCTTCCTAACTGAGTTCCTAACTAAGTTAAGTGTTGATTTACATGAGGGTTAGGTATTACTTATTGTGTATGCTCTATGTATTATTCAGTTTGAAAAGAAGGCATTGGAATCCAAGGAAAGCTTGATCCAAGAAGAACGAACCAAGAGAGAGGAAATGGAGGCCAAAAATCAACACTAAAAAATACATACTGCCAACTACACTACTACAGAAAAGCTCACCATAAATAATTCAAAAACATCATCACAAACGATTTTTGAACCGTCTATGCTTATAGGTCTGTAATACTCTAAGTGTATTACAAACGATTTTCGAACCGTCTGTAATACAATTATCACAGACAGTTCCTAAATAGAACCATCTGTGATAAGTTTCGACCGAACTCAAAAATAAACCTCATTCAATTCATCAACATTCTCTGATTGCACTGTTTGCGCTAATTGTGCTATAAAATAGCGTAATCAGATAATGCAGATGAACCAAAGCAGGACTATTTATAAGAACAAGATCATCCTAAACATATCCATCCAAGCATCACATGCAAGAATTAAGACATCACGTACCTGTGTACATACGATCGATACGATCGACGATTTTTCTTTTTGGACGATTGTTAAGACGGATCATCATGCGTGCAGAGTTTCTGACGATGAACAAGCGAAGTCAATCCACACTATGAGCTGAGCTCTACTCTACGAGCTACGACATATTGCTACTCATGACTGCATGCGCAGGTGCATCAAAAGGATGCCATTACCCTGTACGTAACGGCTAATGCCCTTGCTTAGCTTGAACTTCTGTCTTCTAGCTTATTTTTGCTACGACATATTAGGCTCTGATCGGTTCGGCTTGAGCTTCTGGCTTATTTTTGCACTATTCATAAATTTCGTATTTTTCTGAACTTTTGGCTTTTTGTTGAACTTTTTTGCCGGTTCTTTTTTTCCCGTATTCGTTTGTATTATACATATTGGGGTAACATAATTTTTATATTTTTAAATTTTTTAAATTTAATTATACTAAATAAGCCTCTGGCAGCTACAGTGTTTTTTTCAGCCAGCTACAGTGTTTTTAGCCATAAACCATGAGCTTTTAAGCCCAACCGATCACCACCTTACATTTCGATGGAGCAATACAATAGGCTGTTGATAACACCAGGGAGGGTTATACCCATGATGACCAAATTAACATGCTAAAAAGATACGACTGCAGCCACCACGACAGGAAGGGCATTTGGTCTAGTGGTATGATTCTCGCTTAGGGTGCGAGAGGTCCCGAGTTCAATTCTCGGAATGCCCCCTTCACGTTTTCCAGATTTTTTTAACTGTTGCCAGCATACATACTGCATTGATCAGCTGGAAATTTCAGGAGGTGGTGTTTTGGTGCTTGATTTGTTTTCCATCATTTTATGAGAATTCAGATATTAAATTCCCACAGCAACTACTTGACGAGCAAGCTGGTGTTACCATGTTTATAGCTGCAAATTAACAGGTCAGAACTTGTTCGTGTCAACAAATAGATGTCTCTGCTTGCCAATAGGGGCGGATCTGAGTCCATGACAACATGTGTTTTAGTTCAAGGTGTGAAAAAGTTACTAGTATGTAGACCAGGTAATTTCAACTTAGCCTAGGGTATAAGTCCTATATTTCAGTTTATGTTATTTCTAGTATCCAATCTTGTTCTAACAAATTCAGTTTAGGACATAATACAATCCTACATATGCCACTGCCTGCCAACGTAACCATCCACAAGAAGAAGAACAATTTAAAAGGACTGCAACCTGAATCACGAAACGAGGGGCATCTTCATTATATTGATGCTGTTAAATGTCATAAAAAAACAGGTTGCAAGCAGCAACCTCAATGTGACTTGGTTGCAAGCAGCGTGGTACGTACGCCGGCGCGAAGTGGCCGCTAGCTGCTGCAGCTGCCGGTGAAGGCGCCATTGGATGGAGCGCCAACGCCATATAGGGTGCGGCCGTGCGGGGACATGTAGCTCGCAGCTGCAGGAGGAGGGGAGCTGGCAATAAGGTTAGGTGGTCATGGTCTTGATCTGCTGCTCGAGCCTGGAGCTTGGCGTTGGAGCTGTGGGCGGCGGCCCTGAGTCGAGCAGGACGCGGGTGCGTCGGCGACGATAGCGGCCGTATTCCTTACTCGCTGGTCGCCGCCGCCGCTCCTCAATCTCCATTTCTCTCGTCGGGTTGGAAGCCCAGGCCCAACCGCGCAGAAGCACGCACGAGATGGGCCAGCCCAACCAACAAGTAGGGCTTCCAACCACACCAATTAGACCTGGCCAAACGGGCCGGGCCAAATGGGCCAGACGAGGCACCAGCACGACACCGATGCATGCACCACGACGCACGGAGGCGGCTGACTTCAGTCGCCTCCAGGCACGGGCGTTGGCGCGGGGATTGGGATCCTTGGCCGCCGCCTCGTACGTCTTCGCCAGACCCCAGTGCACCTCCAGCACGCCGCCGCCACCGTGACCCCGCCGCTCGTTAGGAAGAAGGTAGGTAAGATCGGGGGTCTCCCGATCTGTTGCGTTTGTGGGTGTTGGATCTGTATTTTGTATGTTTTTTGGTATCCTGAATTTTTTGGTTTGGTCTGTGTACTTGAGAGCTTGCCGACGAGTTCTTCCAGCTCAACGCCGGTGGCTTCTTACGCCCCTCGGCATTCTTCCTCCCCTCCTATCTCTCTCTCTCTCTCTAGCTTGGCCGCCTCCCCTCTTCCCCTTCCTCTCGGTCCGGATCTGTCCATTGCCGCCGTCATCCGAGCCGGCGGCGCCCAGATCCGCGCGGATCTAGGGCGTGGGCGCCGTGGGGCGCGGCGTTCCTGGCGTCCAGCGATGTGCCCCGGCACGGTGGCGAAGGCTTTCTCGGTCGCCGCGGCATCACGACGAGGCGGCGCGGCGGTGTGGCGGTCCCGGCGAGGCTTCTCGGCTTGGACGTCCCCTCCCCGCTGCCTCCTCCTGTCCCCGGCGGAGCGTATGATGATGATGATTAGTACCTTGCCTGGCTAATTTAGTAAGGAACCACTGAGGGAGGTGCTTGCCTGAGAGAGATCCCAGTCTCCAACTTTACTTTCTTGCTTGAAGCTGGTGGAATAAGCAAAGCCAAATATACGCATCCTGGCTCTTGTAATCCCTCTTCTTCTTCTTCTTTTCTGTTCATGCCAATTACAATTTTCAACTAGTCAACTTGTGTCTTCATCCAAACACTTCCAGAGCTCTAGCCTATTCTCCCATTAGGAAATGACCTTTAACTTATGCCTGCTGAACAGTTTCAGAGCTTCAAGCTTTTTGGCACATCTTATTTTAGTTTGGTTATTTTGGGGCTGGAGCTGCATAGCTCCAGCTATGCATATGTGAGCTAGAGATTTGACCAGACAGAGCCTAAGCAGTAATGGATCGGATCGATGCCAGTGTCGCATGTGGTATTATATAGAAACGCTGCTGAGAAATTTTCATATTAGATGGCATGCTTAAAACTCTTCGGTGAGTTGCTTTTGCTTCTGCTAAAGCGTGCAGGCATGTTTGCTCATCTTTATTGAGGCTGGTTTGGTCCATGGAAGATTGAACCTCATGTTTCTTTGGGTCGAGTATTCTGCTCCTTGGTGTGATAATAAGAAAAAAAGGTTTAGCAGTTTCAATCATGGAAGATTTCTTGATGTTTGTTAAATGGAATCTCAAAAAAAAAAATCCCTGTTTGTGATCTATATATGACAGAAATACTGTCAATAAGCTATATAATTCACGATGTCATCTTTCTGTCTTGCTTATTGTGTTCTTAGCTTACAGTGCATTTCTTTGGAGAACTTGTTGCTGTTTAAAGAATGAGCATCCTTAATCCTGAAATTTTTTTCTCACTAGTGTTTTTTTTCTACATTTAGTGACAAGCAGGACTGAAGCCATTATGTCTGCCTTGCCAGTGGCCACCGCTGAAGTATGCGATGCAAATCCACCTTTAATCCTGAATGGTGAGCTTCGTGCCCTCCAGCCCATCTTCCAAATATACGGAAGGCGGCAGGTTTTTGCCGGCCCTATTGTGACACTGAAGGTATATGAGGACAATGTTCTGGTCCGGGAATTTCTTGAGGAGAGAGGTCATGGCAGAGTCCTGGTAGTTGATGGTGGTGGGAGCATGCGCTGCGCCATTTTGGGAGGCAACCCTGTCCAGCAGGCGCAGAACAACGGGTGGGCTGGTATCGTGGTCAATGGTTGCATCAGGGACGTAGATGAGATCAATGGCTGTGACATTGGTGTGCGAGCTCTGAACTCGCACCCTATGAAGGCGAACAAGAAGGGCCATGGCGAGAAGCATGTCCCCGTGACGATTGCAGGGACCAGGATCTGCGACGGTGAGTGGCTCTATGCCGACACTGATGGCATTCTCATCTCAAAGGCTGAATTGACTGTGTAAACCTATCCCCACTCTGTATGCCTGTCTGTCTGTATAAGAAGAATTCGGCGCATAAAAGGAGGGCTGCTGCTTCTGCCCTCCTTGTATTATTCTGAAAATTGTAATAATGTTCGTACTCGTGTTGAATCAAATGATCACTGGGAATAATAAGTGGATGCTTCTACTGTTAGAGCACAAGTGCTCCTGGTTGCTGATCTTTAGTGAAGTTATTGTTCCGGTGAATGTTGTTGTAAATATGTAACATGATTGAAGTGCCAGGTTTTGTGTCCAGTGCAAATTGCAAAGCAAAACAATATTATGTGCTTTTAGCCTTGTATTCAGATATGGACTAGGCCAAGAAATTATTGTTCTACTGAAGAACCGATCATGCATCATTATTATTCAGCCAGCACAGACTGATAGGTGATGTGTTCTTTACGCCCCTTCCCGGCGCCTGTGACTTCACCACCATATCAAATAAACTACTAGTACACTAACCGCAAGCGCCGGTGCTGAATTATTCCAGACATGGCATGGAGTGCCACTCACTGGGAATCACGATCCATCTCCGTTGACGCATCAGGTTCCCTATCATGGATGGGTTTGCTCAGTTGTCCACGAATTCAGGATGTATTGGAGCCGAATTCCAATTCCAACTTGCATTCAAACACCTGAAATTGGTGAAGACCAATTTCAATTCCTCAATTCCTTGCTCAATTCCACGAACCAAACGGGGGCTTAGTTTTTCTTCATAGACCTGGCATTATATGGTGCAAAGAAACTAAATAGGTTCCAATTACACAGATAAAACCAACGACTGATGAACAAAAAGCACCAGGTGTCTGAAAGAACTGCAAATTACAGCGGCACTACGGCTATTCAGCTGCATACATTGGACATAAACAACTCAACCATTAATACCTCCCGATCAACACAAAATCATCATCATCGAGAACCCGCACCTCTTTCTGTCCCACAAAGTTCTCCTGTCCAATAGCTTCAACAATCCTGACAAACTCAACCCTCTTTTCAAGAGAAAGAGGAACATATGGTAATCTGAAAACAGGCCTCACCACCCCGAGCTGAGCCAGGGCAGTGTTGAGAGCAATCGGATTTGGCTGGCAAAATAGCCATTTCATCAGAGGCAATAACTTCTCATTTTGCATCACGTTCTCCCCTTCATACATGAGATTGTGCATGAGACAAGGAACAAGGTTGCTAGCTACAGAAATAACTCCAGTGGCACAATATTTCCACCTAGAATCATGGCATTCATCATCATTACCGCTCCATACTGTTATACCATTGTCAGTGTAGCACTTAACCCTCTCATGTCCAACACATTCTTTCACGCCTGCCATGTTTGAATGCCCTGAAACCGCCTCAATAACTGGAGGAGGAATATCCTGCCCAGTCCTGGATGGCACATTGTAAATAACGGTTGGACCCATTGGGAGGACAGCCTCGAAATGAGAGATCAATCCTTCAATTGAGGTCTTCCCATAGTAAGGATTGATGTGGAGAGCTGCATGCATGCCAACAGCAAATCCCTGCTCTGTCGCGTGAAGAGCCTCTCTGGTTGAGTTACTTCCTGTGTTGCCTATCACTTTAATTTTAGTGCCAAAGCAGTTAACAGTATGCCCAATGAGCATGATGTGCTCATCCCAGCTCATAAGGTGACCCTCTCCTGTTGTTCCTCCAACTATTACACCTTCAGCGCCACCGTCTATTTGCATGTTTATCAAAGAATCATATGCTTCAAGATCAAATCTTCCATCTGGCAAATAGGGGGTTTTGACCGCTGTGATTAGTCTGAGGCTTTTAATATCACTTGACGATGTCCTGCAGCTCAGACAGAGAAGGATCAGACCAAAGAAGCACATATGTATGATGTATCAAAGCCCTCAAATACTTGTGGAAACAGTAAGATCCATGTGAATCATGTGACTACTAAGCTACAAATTCACCAAACAGGAACTTTGCAGTTACCATCACCATGATTGTAGAGGATCAATTCGTTTAGCAAAATGAACTAAAATTACAATTAAAATACCACTTAACCAAGCATATAGCTATTTACATATTTTGTCCAGCCAAGACAGTTTAGACTATATTAGACTATATTCTTCTAGCTACAACAACTGGCTATCTAATGGAGGGCTGTAAGCAGAGGAAATTTAGTACAAGGTACGGAGCGATGAGAGCTACGCAAATGGGTGACAGTTCAAATTGGATTGATCCACACTAGCATTTCCACAAGTTTCGCAATTTTGATTTTGTTCTCATCTTTTCCCATTGCCATTTTCCTCCCTAGTCTATGATACAAGAAATTTCACTTCATTTCTCTACTTCTCAGTGGCTTTGGAGAGTTCACATGTTCTATTCCTCGCATGGACCAGCCAACTCAGCCATTGGTTGAGGAAATCATGATCAGCATTTGTTCTGCTAGTAAAGCATTTTGCCCTTAAGATAATATCCGTGCTGCCATGGTAGTATGTAAGCTCCAAAGGGACCAAGAAATGACTTGAAGCTTTGCTAGTCTAAGAAATAATGCCTTTATCGGACCTAACTCAACAAACAAGCAATGATAGATTACAAAAAAGTTCTACAAGAAGCGGATATGGACATGTTTAATACTGGGTTACAAGCTCCAACTTCCAACTAGTGGCCATTGAAAGTAGAAGCTTTCAGGACATGTTAATTTTAAACTGAGGTAATTCACAAACAGAAGGGGAGGGAACCGGAAAAAAGTTGAGCAGTACAATCTCAGGTACAAAAGAGAGTTCATTGTTGTTAGCTTTGACGTATATGACAAACTTCATCCGAGAAACAGCTGCTCCATGGCACCGAGCAAAAAAGTACAAGCAAGTCTATGAATAAATGAGTAAAACAAGGAACCAATGCTTTCTTTTCGAGCTAAACAACTTACCGATTTTTCACTTCAGTACTTCGCATCGGAAGATAATCATCTAGAGTGACGGCTGCCACCGGAAACTTCCCTCTGCTAATCCTGTACAAGCACCTTCAGGTGTTAGTGTGCAGCATTTGGAGGTAAAGCTGAACATAGGCAGGTTAAATGAGCTAAAAAGTCATGGCCGCTCCTTGAAACGAACCCTAACCCATTTCCCAATCATTCGTCGAAGCACGCGCACAAGAATGGAAACAGAGATCGCAACCAGATCCCCAACAAACATAGCAAGCAATCCGAAATGCGAGAGAGTAGAAGACTCGAACTGAAGCGTGGATAGTTGATTCGATGGATGCAGCCATGCGTGTACGGTTTCCACCTGGGCTTGATGGTGGTGCGGGCGGCGAGGTCGCGGGAAGAGTACTTCTGCGAGGGCCTGAAGATGCGGGTCTCGTTCCCTCCCTTCGCCGGCGCCCAGGTCGGCCGCGCCGCCGTCGTCATCTCCTCTCTCTGTCTCTCTCTCTCTCTCTCTCTCCCCCCGCGAAAGCGAAAACCCTAGCCAAGCCGCTTCGAACGATTTGCCGTTAATGGATGTTGCATCCTGGACCCCTGGCCCAGACTGGATCGCGAAAAAGATCTGCGATCAAGGCCCATACGAGAAGGCTAAAACATTGTGTTGATTTGTGAAGCCCAGCCCATGGGCTTCTTCCCTCTTTGCCCAGCGTATAGGGAGAAATTTCGATATTTGACACTGAATACGTGCGCCTCTCAACTTTTAATCCCAATTCGCACGCCTTTGAAAATTTAACCCTGTCACTGCGAATTCTTTTGATTCAAGGGATTCTCCTCATTTTTTCTCCTTTTATATTTTGACACTTGTCACTGCGAAAATGAAGAGAATCCCTTGAATCAAAAGAATTCGCAGTGACAGGGTTAAATTTCCAAAGTCGTGCGAATTGGGGGTTAAAAGTTGAGAGGCGCACGTATTCAGTGTCAAATATCGAAATTTCTCGCGTATAGGGCCCGTTCCATTCTGCTTTCTCCGATGACTTTTTAACTGAAATAGCACGTAGCGGCTGTTATTTTTTTATAAAAAAATCAATTAAATAAAATAAATAAAAAGAGAAGAAAAAAAATAAAATATCATTATATCTTCAGAAACAATACAAAGGAAAAAAAAGAAAAGGAAAAAAGGAAAAAATTACGCTACCGACTTTTGATTTCTGAAAGCTAGAAGTCGGAAGCTAAAAACTATTTGGAATGAACCATAGAGTCAAAAAAACCTTAACGTTGCAATATTATTATGTATCATAACTTGTAATATAAAAGTTAGAAATACATGTCGAATCTATCAAATGCTATACGCCCTACGTTATCAAAAAAAATCTATGTCCCACAAGCAATACTCAACTAACTGTGTAATGAAAAAATAGGATAATGAGCTAATGACCCAAGCAAATTAACAACATTCGATATGTCTTCCTCGAAAAAAAAACATTCGATACGTCTTATAAACAAGCGATATACACCATGCAGCATCGACTAGCTAACTTTTCACCGAAATCATGTTTCCATGGCTGAAGCATTCTGAATCTTCTCTTCCAGATCATTCATCTGCAGCTTAAACTCACTCTGTATGAATCCTTCTGTTGTATGAATCCTCGGCAGCGTTGAAAAAGGCGTTCGCGTTCATTCGAACAGTCTGAAATAGAGAAATTAACCATCAGAAGTTCAGAACTTGTGCCACGGCAAATCGAAGTAATAATTCTAGAATATGGTACATCGGCGACGTACGTACCCTGGGAAGCGGTGCTCACGCCGGCCCACCGGCAGGATGGCCGGCGACCTAGGCCGCCTCGCGCTCTCGGAAGCCGCAGAGAATGCCGGCGAAGGCGAAAAGCAGCAGCTCTGCAGCGCGCGGCCCTGGCGATCGACCTCACCTCTCCTCTGACTGAGCTAGGACGGTTCTTGGGCGCGCGCGCGCGCAATCCTCGCGAACCCATTGTTGATGGCCCATGGGAGGTGGCACTTGTACGTAGTAATGGAGGGACGGTGGAGAGGAAGGTGGCTTCCACTCGGTCGGACCAGTAATCCGCTGTACGCTTGCAGTCATCGTCCCGACTTCCGATTCGACGGCGGAAGGGGAGGGGACACGGCCGAGTTCGCTCGCCGCGCGCGCGGGGGAAACTTTTTTGTTTCATTATCTTAAAAGTGAACATTTTACTTCTTAATAGTTACTGTTCAGAAAATCATCATCGGAGTAATTATATGTGGGATTGCCCAATGCTGTACAGTATAATGTAACACACACGAAACAATTACTATGGAGAACTTTCTACATACTACACCCAAGTCGATCCGACGGTCTCCTGTTGGGCTGAAAAAAACTACTCCTTTGCGCGCCCAGTGGCTGGAGAAACCCAACTCCAAGCAGCTGCCGCTCGTGTTGCAGAGGGTGGCGCAGCGATCCACTGGAGCAAGCAATGCGCCGGCGGCGCCTGATCCACTGTCATGGTGCAGCATGCTGCTGTAAGCTTGTGCCAAGTTTCCACTGAAACTCACCTCTGCTACTGAGGATAACTATTGCTTGCTCTAACCGAATTCAGGCCATCTGACTGAATCGTCTTTTGAGTTCATCGTCTTTGATGGACTGGTCCTTTTAGGCTCATCGTTCCAAACCATTTCCATCTGCAGAAAACAGCATCTTAGTACAGCCGATAACTCGTCTGGGACAGGGGCGCCCCGTGTGGTTCTTTTAAGTTCGGCGATTAATCATGTTTGGTTAACGACATAGACATACATACCTCACCAATAACTACCGTGTCTCCCTCTTTAACTCCACGTCTGACAAGAGTTTTGTTGACACCACATGCCTCCAAAGCATGCTGAAATCTTTTCAAGGATTCTGAATACCTACATCATGAGAAGAGATTAGATATACAAAATGTAATCGTCAACAATGATTATTGAAAGTTAAAAGGATGTCTAGCAAATTGAGATTCTATTGTCCAAACCGGACTTTCCGAACCGCACTGTCTGTGCAGTGCAACAAGTTTATTTTACCTAGATGAGCAGTTTAGCACAAGCTCAAAACAGCAAAGGTTGCAAAGATATCAAACAATAGCTTGCTGATATTTCTTTTAAATTAGACTATCCAGCAGCAGTACATTAAAAAGGCACTATTTCACCAAAAGATATCACCAGTTTTACTTAATCTAGAAAAATCATTTTTCTACATTGCTATAGACAGCCTTTTCTTCAAACATAGCATATCAAGATAGATACACATCTCATGGGGAAATGTACTGACTAGCAGCCTATCTCTTCAAACTTCAAAATATGCAAACCCAAAGACAAATACCATTACTTTTGTTACAGTAACTGCATAATTAGTTATGCTAGAAGAGGTCAATGTAGATAAACAACTAATAATGCAGTCTGAAAAAACTTATTTTGAAAATGAACTTGCTAACAATAACAAATTAGCACTGAAAAATAAACCACTTACTGCCAATTAGTCATCTGAACAAAACGTTCAATTCCAGCTCCAACAACATTCCATGTATTTGTTCCCTTATCATGAAATATCTCAAATTCATTCATGGCAGCCCTCCTTTCCATTTTTATTGCATCAGCCACGTGATTCAGATTTTCAGGGCCATTCCATTCTGCAGAAAACATGCAGTACCAAGATAAATATCTAAAAAGGGAACAAAAGTTATGTATGATAATGTAAAACAAATCCTAGTAAGAACACTCCTTTGGGATCAAACAATGGAAGTAACACATATGCAGTCAGTCTATATTGCAAACAACTAGAGACGGTTAAAAAGCACTTCTGGACTTGAGTAACGGCTATTAGCTACTACTATAATTTGATTTACAGCAAATATAGATGTAAACACCTTCGGCATCTTTCATCCTTTGCCTCTCTTTCTGCAGAACGTTGTAGGCAGCATAAACAACATCCTGTGTTCCTTGCCTGTTCATTGCACTAATGCTATAAGGCTGAATGCCTTGAGCCTGTAGCTTTTCCCGGAACATATTCCATCTCTCAGATGCTTCCGGAAGATCCATCTTATTGTACACCACTATATAAGGTTTGTCGACCAATGACGGGCTAAATAACTCCAGTTCCAAACGAACAGCCTCAAACTCATATTCTGGTTGCTGTCCTGAGCCGTCAACAACGTGCACCTAAGACCCCAACCGAACAGAGAACACTAATCAGTAAGTCACAAATAGATTACTAATCTCATACATTCGAAAATAAGAAAACCTTAACATAAGAGATATGGACTCAAAACATAGATCAGGAAGAGAGGAAGGGAGGGGAAAAAGGAGCATACCAAGACCAAACATCTCTCGCTATGCCTTAAAAACTCATGGCCCAAACCATATCCACGATGAGCACCTTCCAGCAAACCAGGAAGGTCTGCAACTACCATTGTAGCATCAAAATCTAATGAGACCACTCCAAGATTTGGTAGTAATGTCGTAAAAGGATAGTTGGCTATAGTTGGCTTGGCAGCACTAATAACACTCAAAAGAGTGCTCTTTCCAGCGTTTGGAGCACCTACAATCCCCACATCAGCAACCAACTTTAACTCCAAATCTAGCCACCTGCCAGCCATCAATCATCCCAAAAAGTAGAGCTAGATTAGACCACTATAAGTAATCAAGGAACCGAAACAGGGGATTATGATAAAAACTAGCTCATGTACAGCAGGTTGTCAGAGACTCAGAATTACAGTGGCATCAAGATCCAGATTTTAACCATGATTAGAACGCAGTTTGTTCCTGGATAATTGCTATAATCAAGTAGTTCACCGTAATGACATTCAATCCTCGATGAGGAGCTTCATGCCACTTCAGCGACTCTGTAGCATCACTACTATCAGTTAGAAATCTGTAAGTATAAGAAGTTTCTCCATCATCCATCAGATGCAAATACGCAATACTTCAGCTCCCATGCCATCAAATAACAATCCAGACAGCTCAGAAATTCCATAAATTTTGCAACATCAAAGACTAAGTACATTATGCATAAAAATGTATTGTTCATTAACCCTCTGCCCAATTTCTGATTGTTTCAGAACGTCAAATCGCTTGTTCTTTTAAGTGCCCAGTGGCTATAAGCTCAATACACATGGAGAGATGTTGGTCAATGTCACAATGCTAGGATAATACTGGGTGGCTGGGTCATTTTTTCATTATTAGCAAAGGACATGCAAATGAAACTATGAATAGTATTACGCCGTCCCTGATCTGGTGCTCATTATACCCCGAGATTCCCAACATTGGCAATTGAAACTGCTGATAATATCCCGACACTTCTGCACCAGGCATGGCGGGCACTTTGGATTGGCAATTGATGATGAACTCATTATCTGTGGTCCAATGACAATTGGCAACTAGCTAGGCTATTTTTAAAAGCAACTGAAACTACGTTTTGCCTAGCAAATCTAAAGAGAAACCACTGTGGATTCATCATTGGTCCGGATTTCACTAACAACGATCCTTTCCTCCGAATATATGCTCTCCACAAACACCTGGTTTTGCAATTGTTAGAGCTAACTTACCATCTGTTAGGAGTTCAGTCCATAACCAACTACATAATAAAGTTATTTTTCACGGTAGAGAGAAACATACATTTCTGGACCTTTTTCCCCCTTCTCTGCAATCTTGGGCACCTTGTTTGTCCCGGACTTGAACGCCGCATTGCCGCGGCCGCCGCGCCCACCAGGGAGGAGCAGCGCGCGCTGTCCAGGCTTCATCAGCTCAAGCAGCTCCATCAGGCCGGCCGACGACCGCACGACCGTTCCCGGCGGCACCTTCACCACGACGTCCTCACCCTTCGCCCCGGCCATCTGCTGCCCCTGGCCATGCCCGCCACGCCCGGCGCGGAAGTGCACCGACTTGCGGAACGGCAACAGCGAGTTCATCTCCCCGTCCACCTCCACGTAGACGTTGCCCCCGCGGCCGCCGTCGCCGCCCGAGGGCCCCCCGTACGGCACGTACTTCTCGCGCCGGAAGGCCACGACGCCGTTGCCGCCGTCCCCGGCCTTGGCGTATATCTTGGCCGTGTCGAAGCACCGCATCACGGCAGGCACCCCCTTCTCCTTCACGTCCCCTTCCTCTCCCTCCTCCTCCCCGTAGCCATCGTCGTTGCCCTCGTACACGTCCGCCTCGTCGTCGTCATCGTTTGGGTGAAACACAACAACCTCCGCTTCATCGTCGTCGTCGTCCTCATCGTAATCTAGCTCTTCGAGCTCCGCGCGTGCAATGGCGTCACCTTTTGGACTCCGCTTGATCGCAAACGTGTCGAGTTCCTCGTCGTCACTGTCGCCGTCGTAGTCCGGGTCGAACACCACGACGTCCTCGACCTCGTCGAGCTCCTCGGGTAGGAAAGCACGAGATTTCATGCCCTTGTTACCCTCGAAGATGTCCAAGCGGCTGACGACGAGCTTCTCCTCCTCCTCCTCCTCCTCCTCCTCCTCCTCGTCGTCGTCAAGGTGTTCGACCATTCGACGCGAAATGGCGCGACCTCTAAGGCTCTTCCTGGACGCGCGCGCATCGAATTGGCCAATGGTGAGCTCACCACCATCCGGT
Organism: Dendrocalamus latiflorus; assembly: GCA_017311315.1. NCBI lineage: Eukaryota > Viridiplantae > Streptophyta > Magnoliopsida > Poales > Poaceae > Dendrocalamus > Dendrocalamus latiflorus. The sequence continues at coordinate 2,108,574 of CM029643.1, forward strand.
GAGTCTCGCAGAGGCAGCCGAGAAAAGGTGGTAGCCCCACGGCGGCCGAACTCCACCTCCCCCTCCTCCTCCTCGTCGCCCAACCGCTCAACATTTCCGCGCGGAAATGCAGGAGCTTTGGGCTCGGGGTTCGCCGGGGCGGTGGGGAACCGGTCGAGAGTGACCTCAGCGGAGGCGGGGGCGTCGCGGAGCGGGAGGCGAGTGAAAGTAGTTGCGCCGCCGCCGGACGATGAGGAGGGAGGAGGGGGAGAGGACTTGAGGGGCCTGGCGGCGCTCCGCTTGCTCCGGGAGTTCTTGGTGTTCCGGCGAGCTTCGGCGGAGAAGAGGCGGAAGGGGAACGATGCGACGGCGGCCGTCGCCATTTCTGCGGTCGTCTGAGCTGAGATTTTTTTTCTCCTTTTGCTACAGTGGAGCGGATAAGGAGCGGGTGTTTGTACACACGCACGTGACGTGTTTGGGCCGCTTGGTGGGGTGTGATCTCGACCGTCGGTGTCCAAATCATACGGCTGTCACGTGTTCTCCCTTGCGTAGCCGTGCTGCTTTCGCTGCACGGTGAGGAGTGCGTTTTCCACGCGTGGAACGAGCACAGGCAGAGCGCGCCGTGGCATTCCGCTGGCGTCGTAGGGCCTGTTCTTTTTCTTCGAAGATAGCGGCTTTCAACTTTTGCTACAGTATCTAACTTTTAAACGGAGTATTTTCTCAAGATAGGGTCTATAGGTTAAACAATGTACACGTTAAAAGCCCAACATTTGTACCATCCAAAATCGCAAGTGAGTATCTATCTCTCCGTAATCTGTACCGTAAACAGCTAAAATTCAAAAATTTCAGCCAAAAGCCATAAGCCGCAGCCGTTGCCAAACAGGCCCGTAAGCCCGAGAATGCCGTCCTGGGCTCCTCCTCGCTGTTGACTACACGTGGTGGTGGCAAGCTGAGTTTTTTATATACTTTCAACCGGTTTATATTTATATTATTTACAGTGGCTAACTTTTAAATGGTGTGTTTTTAAAGTAGGGTGAATAGGAAGATTGTAGTAAAAAATGTATTGAGTCCAGTTATATCAGCCAAAATCACATACGCCTATTTTTCTGTGCGTACTATCTCTTGCGAACAGCCAGAATTCAAATATTTAAACCATAAGTCATAAGCCATCAGCCCAAAATAAACCACCCTAAGACAACGGTATAAATCTATCCACTTACTGACTTCACCTTATCCCTTTAAACTCATACTCTACATCTCATCTCTCTCGTCTTCACCATGAAACCATGACTTTTCTCCTCTCTCTCCACTGAGACATGGATCTCTCTATCTCTCACCAGCGTCACGCGTGGCTCATGGACGGTGGAAGATGGCACGGCGCGACGAGGCAACTCATAGCGAGGTCGAGGACGACATAGTGCGGCTCGTGGCGAGGCAACTGATAATCCTAGATTGTTCGATTAACCCTGTTTGTTTTGGCTTTTTCAGTGGCTTATAAGCAAAAAAGCCTAAGCCTAAACAAACGGCTAGCTTTTGTACTGGGCTTTTAAAAAGCCAAAAGCCACTGTATAACTAAAAGCCAAAAGCCAGTTGAAAGGAGCTTTTTTTGGCTTTTGCGGAATAGAAATAACGTTTTGCCACTGAACTTCGAAAGATTTACACACAAATGTCATTAGTATATAAACCGTTGGCCGTTCGGCCGTTCTCTCCTGACCCCGTTCGGCAGACCTCTCCCGATCCCCTCCCAAACCGAATTGTGTGATTAGGGTTGCGGCGCCGACGACCTGCGACACCACCGTCCTCCCACGACCCGAGACCCCGCCGGCGACCCGCGACCCTGCTGGCCTCATCCGCCGTCCTCCGACAAACCCCGCCGGCGACCCGCGACCCCGCTGGCCTCATCCGCCGTCCTCCAACAAATCCCGCCGGCGACCCGCGACTTCGCTGGCCTCATCCGCCGTCCTCCGACAAACCCCGCCAGCAACCGACGACCCACGACCCCGCCAGCCTCCGACAAATCCCACCGGCGACCCGCGACCCTGCTGGCCTCATCCGTTGTCCTCCGACAAACCCCACCAGCAACCGGCGACCCGCGACCCCGCCGGCCTCGTCTGCCATCCTCCGACAAATCTGCCGTCCTCCGGTGACCCCGCTGGCCTCCTCTTGAGTGCAACAATACATATAATAAGGGCATTTCAGACTTTCTGGTAATAAGCCACACCATTCAACCTATCAAAAAGCTAGGATACCAAATAGTCTAACTTGGCTTAAAAGCTAACTACTTTTAAGCTGCTTAAGCCAAAAAGCTGGCTTTAAGCTATAAGCCAAAAAGTCTAAGTCTAAACAAACAGGGCCTAATATATGTGTGAAGCTTCTCGACTTTACTCCTCACTTTTGTCAACTCTATTGGTGCCACTTCGTCTTAGGCTTCCATACCTCCAACAAATGTGGTCATGAGGCGCTTGGTGGTGGTGCAGCGACAGCGCTTGCTCATGATGACAAGTGGCCACGAGGTGTAGGACCGTCAAGGAGCGTGGTGAACCGAAGTTGCGGCTATCGTGGCTCGGTAGGCACATGCTGTGGGGAAAGCTCATCGTTCATACCATATGCAGGGTTTGGAGGCTTCAGTGGGAAAAGCTCCTCCGACTTTGCTAGCACGTCGTACAGTCAAAACCAGAGCTCCTCTGCACCACAAGGGGGATTTCTAGAGTCTTTCATTTAGGACTTGATTGCTAGTGTCCCGCAGTTCGACATGTCTCAACAGGAGGACATCGACGCTTATCGAACCCAGACTGATGTACCTCAGCCTACTGGACCACCGCCGGCCACTCAACAAATGGAACGATCTCCATACCTCCTCCGAACTGACACGCAAGCTCCGAACCCGCTAACGTACCGCACAAGACATGGTCAACGCAAGACAAGACCATGCATGTGGAGGCAAACACGGCAAGAAGATAGCAGTGGTTCAGATGAGTGAGCCATATCGCATCCCGTGTGATGCATTTTTTTGTACTATTATATGTACTCTACAAATATTTGTAATGCATAAAATTCTCAAAAAATAGACAATTATTATGATTGTGTCAGGAGTTGCACGTAAAATTTCATAAATTTTGGAGCTCGTTTGCTACATGTAACAACTCATACAAATATCATAATCGTATGAATTTTTGAGCAACATTCATAGCGGATAAAGTTATCAAAAAAATTACACAATCAAGTACAATATGTCGAGAGGCTGAACATAAATTTTCATATTTTTTTTGAGCTCATTTGCTATATTTAAATATTCAAACAAATAATATACTAAAAATAATTAAGGAAGCCGGCTTAATTACCTGCTGTTCGGTGGTGGGCAGTAGAGCACCAGTGCCTGGTAGCCAGACGGCAGGCTTTGGCCGCTCAGTGGCCGAACGGTAGCTCACACACGTCAGCTCTGCTGCGTTGCCGCCCAGCCACCGGATGGCAAAAATAACATTTTTGGCAATATCATACTGCCATTTTTATAAATACGGATTGTAACAGTGCCAAATATACCAAAAGTCCAGATTTTTGGATATAGTACACGCAGTTCCCAATGCCAATCCGTCGGTATACTCGACCCCCATCTGTTTCTTGGTAAAATATCTCACTCTCACTACTATCTGTTGTCCACTAGGAACATATATTCCCCTATTTCTTAGGCTGTGCCCACTCTAAGGGGGTGTTTGGGACTGCTCCACTCCACAATTTTCAGCTCCGCTATATGTTTTTTAGCCAAACAGGTTCAGCTCCACGCACTCTGTTCGAGGAAAAAAAGGTGGAGTTGTGAGAGCACCTAAAGGGGTGCTCTACAAACTCTAGGTTTTTTGTGGAGCTGCTCCACGGTAGAATTCGTGGAGCAGAGTTTGTGAAGCAATCCCAAACACCCTCTAAAAAGACCGAAAGCTTGCAGATTTGCATGGAAGACATACACAAGCGTCTACCTGACCAACGTACATATCTGAAGTCCAAGCCAATGATACAAACTCCTCCTTTTCGATTTATAGTTTATAGATTTTTTAACAAACATTTTTTTCATCTTTTTAAAACAGTTTATTAGGACAACTTTTTTAGACGACTTTTCGATTTATCGGTATTTAATTCATTCGAACAAACACATACTCTAGTGACAGATATAATATTTCATTACGCTTTCGAACTGTGAATGGTCGAAAGTCACTACTACCTAAGAGAAAAAGTTACACTCTAAATTTACATAGATTTTATACTAGAAAATATCGTAAACCCTAAACTGAAATCTAGACTACCATGCACGTAAATGCACTCCTAACAGAGTCTATAGTTAAAAATCATCGGCCAGACTACAAGAAACCACAGTTGATACGAAGCCATCCCATCGCACAACCGAAACAGGCGCATTCGAAGGAGAGCAGAGCAAACAACAGATAAATACTCGTGTAGAATTTCGGATTAATCCCAAATTTATGACGTTAGCGTTACCCACCGGTGGAGTAGGACGGCAGAGGGTGGAGCAGATAACATCAACAAACTCGAAGATTTCGGCATCCTCAATCCCTATCCAAAGCACCCAAACCCCACAAATCGCGGATAAAAATCAAGCCTCCGTTCCCAGCGAGACCGCGCCATCGTCTGCTGCTTCCGTTAGGGGGGAATACCTCCGCCGTCCGCCGCCATTCGCGCTCAAAGCATCGGCAGGCGAGCATCTTCCCTTCTTAATCCCCTCTGTTCTTGTTCTGGTGTTGACTTTTTATAGGGAATTTAGTGGTTTCTTCCCATGCGCCGCACTTTCTTGGTCGATTCTGTTCTCTTCTGATCGATTTGCCTACGAATAAAGACGACTTGAGGTTGGGTGCTTCCTTCGAGGGAAGGAGTCTTGTACTGGTGTTTGAGAGAAAGTTTGGTTGATTCCATTCACTGATGTTGAACTGGGATTTCATAGGGCAAAAGTCTTCAGATTTCGTAGATCCTATATAGATACATCTTCATTCTTTTGAGAACCTGGTATTTAGGGCCCACGAACGAAAGAATTCCTCTTTTCCGGTACAGATTGGCTTCCTCTAACTAATCGATGGATTGTTTGTTGCAGAGGCCTTCCTTGAATTCAACTGAGCCCAGTATGAAGGGCTCAAAGCTTTTAATCTTACTGGTAGCGTCATCTTTATGCCTGTCTGCTGTGGTAAGTGGCTGCTAACTTTGTAGTATTCGATGCCTTTGATAACTAGATTTATGAGCAATGTGATTCTCGTGCTAATTCGTTTATTTCCTGTAGGTTGCTGCTCAGCAAACTTGTCCAGCCAACCTTGATAAGAAATGCGATGATGGCGCTTCGGATGATTGGGAGGGCGAGTTCTTCCCCGGCATTCCCAAAATCAAATATGAGGTGAGACCGTGAAAGTTCAGAACCTTGAGCTACATTATATGTTAACGAATTGTTATGTGTTAAACTTTTGTCCTTGAACAATTGCACTGCAGGGTCCAACCAGCAAGAACCCTCTCGCTTATAAGTGGTATAATGCAGACGAAGTGATCCTTGGAAAGAAAATGAAAGTATGATTTATGAACTGCGTCTTTTGGATAGATCCTTTTTCCCTTTTAATTAGAGACTATAGTCGGGTTATATATTTATTTGCTTGCTATCAGGATTGGATGCGATTCAGCGTGGCCTTTTGGCATACATTCCGTGGTACTGGAGCAGATCCTTTTGGTGCCCCTACAAAGGCTTGGCCTTGGGAGGATGGCACGAATTCGTTGGCCATGGCTAAGAGAAGAAGTATGACGATGACCTGATTTTGTGCTTAGGTCCAAGTCATTATGAATTTGCGCATTTGCTGGAATCAACATCTTCTGTTTGAATTGGTATTGCAGTGAGAGCTCACTTTGAATTTATGGAGAAGCTTGGAGTTGACAAATGGTGCTTCCATGATAGGGACATTGCCCCTGAAGGCAAAACACTCACGGTATGCCCTTCATTTATGCTACAGTTGTGTTAATGCATGAACTCTAGATACTATCAAAGTGGTCTAGTCATCTTGGAATGCATTATGTAGTGATTGCCTATGGGCTTCTATTTTGGTTCTTAACAGGACTATATTTTCAGACCCAGGAATATGATTCCTGATGTAATACAGCTATTTTATGCTTACCATGATTAAAAGAACACTTATTTTGGATAATTTATTTAATTATACTTAACTAACTGGGTATATGAAGAGTCCTGAACTGATCATAATTAGGAGCAATAAAAATATTTCAATTTAGGTAGTAGGTACTTTTCAAATGAACTTAACTCCAGTTAATTGCTTCTGTTTAATAATGGAATTTGTGGTTGTTTGTGTAATGTGAGTATGTGACTACCTAGGCCCCTAGCATAAAAGGTCTACCGGCAGCATTTTTCTAAGGCTCTCTTGTTTCACATTGCAGGAAACAAATGCAAATTTGGATGACATAGTTGAGCTGGCAAAGAAACTCCAGGTTACATTGCTGCAACCTTAAATTTTCAACATTTGGCTGTACTACAATGCATCATGTTCTGCTCTTTACTCAAATATGTTGTGAACTGCATGTAGGGTGAGACCAATATAAAGCCATTGTGGGGGACCGCACAGCTTTTCTTTCATCCACGTTACATGCACGGAGGTGCCACTAGGTAGGTACTTGATTTTGATGCGTTTATGAACTTGGGGTATGAGATGAAATTAAGGAAGGTCTTCATTGATGCTGCAGCCCAGAGGTTAAGGTGTATGCTTATGCAGCTGCTCAAGTGAAGAAAGCTTTGGAGGTGGGTAATCTCTGAACATAATGCTAGGTCTTCCTTTTGGTTAGTTGTTGATTTGACTTTTTCTCTTTACAGGTTACTCACTACCTAGGTGGTGAAAACTATGTATTCTGGGGTGGAAGAGAGGGCTACCAAACTCTTCTCAATACCGATATGAAGAGAGAACTTGACCATTTGGTATGAATCGGACATATTCTGTTGATCCCTTTGTATTTCTACTATACGTTTGCTGGATTTACGAACTTGTTCTCCTGTTTTGCAGGCTAACTTTCTCCAAGCTGCTGTTGACTACAAGAAGAAGATTGGATTTAATGGTAATTGCATCTTGGCTTTACATGATTTTCCTGTTCCTATTCCTCCAACTTTGACATAGTCAATAGTTCAATTGTTTTTCTTTATGATAATTTAGGGATAGCACTGAGCTTTGTTTTTTTCAGGAACATTGTTGATAGAGCCTAAACCACAAGAACCCACAAAGCACCAGTATGTTTGTCACTTGGAAATAGATTAGCAAAATGTCTACAGGATTGAAAAAAAACCATTAATGCTTGTTTTCTGCTGGCAGGTATGACTGGGATGTTGCAACTGCGTTTTCTTTTCTACAGAAGTATGGTCTTACAGGTAATCTTTAGCAATTTTTTGAAATTTATTTAGTACCTCCATTCATATTTAGTATTGTATATTTGCAACAATTTTCTGCAAGTGAAGCTTATGTGAATTTAACCATGTATTCTTAAAAATCTTTAACGCAAGTGAAACTTATGTGAATTTAACCATGTATTCTTAAAAATCTTTAACCGTCCTTTTTTTTCAAATGACATCATGATATAGGAGAGTTCAAGATAAATGTTGAGTGCAACCATGCTACTTTATCTGGGCACAGGTTAGTTTCTTGCTCGCCTAACTTCAGTCATAGCAGCTTAAAAGTGATAGTATCATAGCTGCATCTAATACTTGCAGCTGCCACCATGAGCTTGAGACTGCACGAATTAATGGGCTGCTTGGAAATATTGATGCAAACACTGGTGATCCACAGATCGGTATGTGTCTCTAATTCTTAAACTTCTTATGTTAGATTAATGGTTAAACATCTTAGCTGATATTATTCTTTGTGTCAGATACTCAGATTTGAGGCATGCATATTACATAGTATCCTTACTTTTTAATTCTTATATATGCACAGGTTGGGACACAGACCAGTTCCTTACAGATATTTCAGAGGCTACTCTGGTTATGTTGAGTGTGGTTAAGAATGTGAGTGGCATCTGGTTTGGCTACTTTGTTATAATTAAAGAAATATGGCAATGTGAATATGATGGTACTCATAAATTTCTACTTTTTGGCATGTTAACAGGGCGGACTTGCACCTGGTGGATTCAACTTTGATGCCAAATTGTTAGTTCTGATTGTCGTTGGTTTTTGTACTGTAAATTAGTTTATGATCTAAGGCCCTGTTTGGAATGCGGGAATTTTTCCCGATTCCTGCGGGAATTGAACTGTTTCCTGTAAAATTCCTGCAAAATTCCTATGAAATTCCTCTGTTCCAAACAGGCCCTAATTGAAATTCAACTAACATGGAATTCTGTTATCGCGGCAGGCGGAGGGAGAGTACTGATGTTGACGATATATTCATTGCTCATATCTCGGGGATGGACACCCTGGCTCGTGGCCTTCGCAACGTTGCTAAGCTGATTGAGGTAACCAAAAACATTATGACCCACTAAAGTTTTCATATGCAGCAATTTAAATGGAAGTTTTGTTTTCTGAATGTTAGGATGGTTCCCTGGATGAGCTTGTCCGTAAGCGCTACCAGAGCTTTGATAGTGATATTGGCGCGATGATTGAGGTACCATATATTTAACAAGTTTGGAGTTGTTTTCTTTTTTACGACTCGAAGGATTGAATTGAAATGGTAACACTGGTTTATGTCTTCAAATAGGCTGGGAAAGGAGACTTTGAGACACTAGAAAAGAAGGTTTTGGAGTGGGGTGAACCCACTGTTCCATCTGGCAAGCAGGTAATTGGAACATAATCTAGGCATCTTGTTTTCACAGTACAATACAAAGATCTTTGCACTGATGATTGCTCCTTTTTTTTACTTTTGTTTTCTTGTGCTTTCCTTGTACAGGAACTGGCTGAGATGCTGTTCCAATCTGCTCTATAGATGGTGCACTGTTCACAATATTAGGAATAAGCAGAAGCACACCTTCTGAATGTGCAGTTGTCCTTGTCACTACGGTCAATGTTCTAGTTAGTCTTCCATGCAATGAACCCTGTACACTACAGCGTGGAAGTGAAATAATTATTCGTACCTTAGCAGAGTTAAGCTCAAGTGTTCTCTCTTTTATCACGGAATAAAACTGAACTTCGTTAGAACTTTTCTCCTGCATTTTACATTGACGAACAGTTAATATCGATGTTAATCAGTCATCGTTGATCTGGCGATCATTGCAGAATGAGACTTACGTCAGCCCCGGACATGTTCTGGCGGTGCATGGCTGATTGCCAGTTGGTCTATAAGAGCTCTAGCCCTGGGTGCTTGCTTACCTGACCCATCAATAATTTTGTAGCAGTAAAAGGTCAGAAAGATTTGACACAAATAGGTCGATCAACGTGTACCAGTTTATTACATGGAAGAAAATGATCGACCTGTACTCTTGCCAAAATTAAGCATAAACATGAATTTTAGGGCCATCATGAACATTGAATTTCCTAGGAAGCTTTAGGATTTAGATACAATAACAGTAACGACTGTCATTACTCATTACCCGCTGAACAAGGGTGCACTATGACCATGATCATAGGATGGTGACGATCAAGACGGAAGCATCAGCAACTGTACTCAACAAACAGGGAAGCTGTTCGTACATATCTTCCCAGATGGGGCTTTGCATTAATAACACACCATTATATTTCTTTCTCAACACATGTTGTACAACAGTACAATGTTACAACAAAATAATTACGCAGTCGTATGATTGTAAAGTTATAAATCTACAATATACAGGATATGAACAGAAACACAAATTCAAAAAAGCTCTGCGCAACAGAAGGGATAATACCCAGCTTCTGCTGCTGATTCTGAGACTACTGGGCATGCAAGGGAAATGCACTTGACCCCACTTTCGACAATCCAGTCTGCACCGCCGCAGTGACCACACATCTGGACAACGCTAAAAAAATTTTGTCAGCACGTCTGGAAAAACTTATCTCAAAGCTATCTGTTTGATGAACAAAATGATTAGATATGAAATACTGCAACAGTTCAAATAGAGGCCATGCATTAAAAACCTAGAACTTAAATGAATCTCAGTTCTCAACTTTTCATTACACAGAAATGTCATGAATCTATTAGGAGTTAACATGCTTTGGTAACATGAAAGTGAATTTAAATGAATTTCAACTTTCATGCAATGTCTCCATTCTCTCCAACGTGAAATTTGGGAAAGATTCTATGTAAACATAAATTAAGTGGCAAGCCAGGATTTTCTTTTCTACATGCCAAGATTCTCTAGTATTTATGTTGGGGGGAATTAAGCATGAAGGTACACCACAAGCATATATATTAACACAATTATACAAGCAATACGAACTTACAGCAGCAAGATGTTGGATTTCACACTCCAACTTCGAGTCACGCCACTGTACAATTTGTGTTGATATGATTCAATCCTATAAGATCAGCATTTATTCAGATCAGACACGTCGTACAATTTGTGTTGATCTTGATAGGTATCTTGAACCATTTATTCAGATCAGCACCAACGAGTCCAAAAACACGTTGTAGTGCAGGGATGATCTGCTTGATTATGTAATATAATACATTTAATCTATAAGGAGATCGAACTTCTAGCAGGCCATAAGGATCAATAACCATATCTACGAGACGAGCCCCTGGTTCCCCATGGACAACAATATACGGCACTCTCTCTGCATAGCGTGGTTCTGCCCTAGGATCAGACATCATTGCTTTTGTTGCAACAATCGCTGTGGGCGGCAGCGAGGAAGCCCTTGCACTGCAAGTATCTAGTGGAACCTCCTTCGCAAAAATGAAGTCTTGAACCTCCTCAGGAGGCGACCCCGCCACCCAAAAAGGACCTCCCTCGATCGCCACCGCGTTTTCTTCCTTGCCGTCTCTACCGGCGGTGGGGCCTCCTGCATGTTGATTTGTGATCCAAATTCTATACATTAGGCCAGCTTCTGGACGGAGCGTAGCGGAGGCCCGTCGCCGGAGGCTTAGGCCCGGAGCCGCCGTTATATATATTTCCTGTAAGCCGCCGTTTGGGAAATGATTCTAGTCGAATTAGGGTTTCCCTGTTATATATATTTCCTGTAAGCCGCCGTTTGGGATATGAGATTAGAGTTGTAAATCCCCGGCATTGTAACCTCACCCCGATATAGTGAAGATTGTTGCTGGCTGGCGCCCGTGGTTTTTTCCCTCTCGCATTGGGAGGGTTTTCCACGTTAAAATCTCGTGTCTCTCTGCGATTGATCTTGTTTACTTCGTCGTTCCTCCGCCGTCGCGTGTAACAAGTGGTATCAGAGCCTGGGTCTTTCAGATCGGGCATCGCGATGGTGTCGGTGAAATTTGATCTACCGCTACTCGACTACAAGACGAGATTCTCGCTGTGGCAAGTGAAGATGAGGGCGATACTCGCCCAATCACAGGATCTGGATGAGACTCTAGAGTGCTTCGGGAAGAAGGAGAAGGATCAATGGACTCCTGAGGAGAAACGTAAAGATCGTAAGGCTCTTTCGCTCATTCAACTTCATCTTTCTAATGATATTTTGCAAGAAGTGTTGCAGGTGAAAACTGCTGCAGAACTTTGGGTGAAACTGGAATCGATCTGCATGTCAAAAGATCTCACCAGTAAGATGCACATGAAGATGAAGTTGTTCTCGCACAAGTTGCAGGAGGGAGGATCGGTGATGAACCACATATCGGTCTTTAAGGAGATCGTGGCCGATCTGTTATCCATGGAGGTAAAATTTGATGATGAGGATTTAGGTCTTCTGTTACTATGCTCACTGCCTAGTTCACATTCAAATTTTCGTGACACCATATTGTTAAGCCGTGATGAACTAACCCTAGCGGAGGTTTATGAGGCGCTCCAGAGTAAGGAGAAGATGAAAGGTATGGTGCAGGGTGAGCCATCGTCCTCCAAGGGCGAGGCGTTGCAGGTCAGGGGCAGATCTGAGCAGAAGTCCTATGATAACAACAATCGCGACAAGAGCCAGCATGGTAAAGGACGTTCAAAGTCCAGGGATAAGAAGTTCTGCAAGTACTGCAAGAAAACGAACCACTTCATCGAGGATTGCTATAAGTTAAAGAATAAGGAGAAGAGGAATGCTGCACACCAACAGAAAAATAAATCTGAAGGTAATGCCTCTGTTGTCTCCGGTGCTGATAGTTTTGATTCTGGAGATTGCCTTGTCGTATTTGCTGGTTGTGTTGCTGGTCATGATGAATGGTTACTCGATTCGGCATGTTCGTTTCATATCTGCATTAACAGAGAATGGTTTAGTTCTTATAAGCCTGTGCATAGTGGAGATGTCGTTCGCATGGGAGATGACAACCCATGTGAGATCGTGGGCATTGGATCTGTTCAGATCAGGACACATGATGGCATGGTTCGCACACTGGACAATGTGCGACATATACCAAGGATGGCAAGAAATCTCATCTCCCTCAGCACACTCGATGATGAAGGGTACAAGTACTCCGCTTCAGGTGGAGTTTTAAAGGTATCAAGAGGTTCTCTCGTTTACATGATTGGTGATATGAATTCTGCCAAGTTATATGTGCTTAGAGGAAGTGCATTGCGTGTTTCCGCCACGGCTGCTACTGTCTCTGATAATAATACTAACCTCTGGCATAAGCGTCTTGGACACATGAGTGAACTTGGTATGGCAGAATTGATGAAGAGGAACCTGCTGGATGGCTGCACTCAGAGTAAGATGAACTTCTGTGAGCACTGCATTTTTGGTAAGCACAAGAGAGTAAAGTTCAATGCCTCGGTACATCGCTCCAAAGGTATACTTGAGTATGTACATGCTGATTTGTGGGGGCCTTCTCGTAAGACCTCGTATGGTGGTGCAAATTATATGCTTACTATCATTGATGATTACTCTAGAAGAGTGTGGCCTTATTTTCTGAAAGGTAAAGATGATACATTTGCTGCTTTTAGAGATTGGAAAGTAATGATAGAAAGGCAAACTGAGAAGGAGGTAAAGCTGCTTCGTACTGATAATGGTGGTGAATTTTGCTCGCATGAGTTTAATGATTATTGCAGGAAGGAAGGCATTGTGAGGCATCACACCATCCCGTACACTCCGCAGCAGAATGGTGTGGCTGAGCGCATGAACAGAACCATCATATCGAAGGCTCGTTGCATGCTGTCCAACGCAAACATGAGCAAGCGTTTTTGGGCAGAGGCCGCCAACACCGCATGCTATTTGATCAACAGGTCGCCTTCTATTCCACTCGACAAGAAAACTCCCATTGAGGTATGGTCTGGTACACCTGCTGATTATTCACAGCTGAGAATTTTTTGGTTGCACTGCTTATGCTCATGTTGATAATGGAAAATTGGAGCCTAGAGCTATTAAGTGTCTGTTTCTTGGTTATGGTTCTGGACGGAGCGTAGCGGAGGCCCGTCGCCGGAGGCTTAGGGCCGGAGCCGCCGTTATATATATTTCCTGTAAGCCGCCGTTTGGGAAATGATTCTAGTCGAATTAGGGTTTCCCTGTTATATATATTTCCTGTAAGCCGCCGTTTGGGATATGAGATTAGAGTTGTAAATCCCCGGCATTGTAACCTCACCCCGATATAGTGAAGATTGTTGCTGGCTGGCGCCCGTGGTTTTTTCCCTCTCGCATTGGGAGGGTTTTCCACGTTAAAATCTCGTGTCTCTCTGCGATTGATCTTGTTTACTTCGTCGTTCCTCCGCCGTCGCGTGTAACACTGCAGTCGCTCGAGCTAGCAGTGTAGGCTAGATTTACTCATTTCCTTCATGAATCTAGCTGGGTCGGAGCGGCGTTGTGAAGCCGGTGGTCAGAGGCAGCATAGGCCAGATCCGTCTGTTTCTCGGCGGACCTAGCCGAGTTCAGAGGCCCGACGGCTAGAGGTGACGCGGGGGGAGTCGGAGGCGGCCGAATCTGGCCGTCCTTGGGCCATAGCTTGGCGAAGGTTTCTTCTTCTCCTCCTCCTGCCCCCATTTGCACGTTGTCACCCCTCGCACCACCGCCGCCAACGCCATCTCCAACAGCCGTGGTGAGCACACGGAAGAAGGCGCTCGTCTCCTACGCGGATCTAGCCAGGTTGAAGTGGTGTTGGAAGCCGACGGTTGAAGGCGATGCGGGGAGAGCCAGAGGCGGCTGACGGGGCCTCCCGCAGCCGATCGACCTAGAGATACAGGCCATATCCATCCGTTCCTGGGCAGATCTGGCTGGGATTGGAGGCCCAGTGGCCGGAGGAGACGTGGGGGGGGGGGGAGCTAGAGGATGCTAGATCTGGCTGTCTCTGGGCCGTAGCTTGGCAAGGGCTTCTTTCTCCTCCTGCCCCCTCGGCACGCCGTCGCCTCTCGCGCCCCCGCCGCCATCACCACCAATGGCTGCGACGAGCACATGGAAGAAGGCAAGCACCGGAGTTCACTGGGTGCAGCTGCTTGAGTTCGATGGAGGCATCGGGGTTGCAGCTGCAGGCGATGATGTGCCGGTGTGAAAATCTTAGATCCGGCTCTTGCCGGATTGGGAGACGGCGACACTTTCGGTGTCGTTCCCCTCTTGGAGCCGTTGCTTTGGGCCACCTGACCCTACCCCTCTTCGTCTTTCCATGTGTGCGTTGGTCGGTGGTGGCGTCCGCTCACCGTCGGGGTGCGTTAGCTATGGTAATTTATCCTGTCGGGCTATCGGAGCCGTGTTTTTTGTACTCGGTTCCTCCTTAGAGCAACTCCAGCAGGGCCCCTACTTGAGCACTCATCCTACTTTTGAGGGCCAAGGGGCAAAAAACTCACTCCAACAGGGCCCCTACTTAAGCCCTCAAAAATAGAGGGCCCTCAAATCTCCCCCTCGAGCCCTCATTCCTGGGGGGTCTGGAGGGAGCCCCTACTTTTGAGAGCTCAAGTAGGGGTCTTGCTGGAGTGAGTTTTTTGCCCCTCGGCCCTCAAAAGTAGGGGCTCCCTCCAGACCCCCAGGAGTGGGTCCTATGTGTCATCCCCTCTAAGAATGAATTTGAGGGTCCTGTTTTGAGGGCTCCTGCTAGAGTGCAGCCCAAAAAACAGAGCCCTCAAAAGTAGGAGGAGCCCTCAAATAAAAAGTAGGGGCCCTGTTTTGAGGGCTACTGCTGGAGTTGCTCTTAGGCCTTTAGGGCCTGTTTGGAACAGAGGAATTTCACAGGAATTTTGCAGGAATTTTGCAGGAAACAGTTCAATTCCCGCAGGAATCGGGAAAAATTCCCGCATTCCAAACATGGCCTTAATTTGGCTTTTAGGCCACCGTTGTATTGCTCTTCTTAATGAATGAAATACAATTCTTCTGCGTTTTCAAGAAAAAAAGGCCATCAAGTTATATGCCTGACTTGACATGGGGAAGGCCAAAAGGTGATAATACAAAGAAAAAAATAATCCACGCAAAGAGGAGAATAAGAAACACGCCTTACTTTGGCTAAGTCCTGTTCTTCAAACATTATTAAGCAGTTTTCCTATCCTTGAGGAGGTACCAAGAGGTACAAGGTACCAAATTTTGAGCCGTTGATCACACTGATTGAATGGTTGGATCTAATTTGGTACCTCTTGGTACCTTGTACCTCTTGGTACCTCGCGTCCGGTACCACTAGGTACTGCCAAATCTCAACCGTTCGATCAGTGTGATCAACGGCTCAAATTTGGTACCTCTTCCCCCTCAAGGATGGTAAAATTTCCCTTATTGAGCAGCTAAAATCTTTGCAACTGCTGGGCATGTATCTCTCCGCACTGTTTCCCTTTGCATCAAAGATTGGCTCGTTCTGTTCCGGACTCTCGTAACTACAGCCAACATATCTCTTCTTTGTAAGAAGAAAGCAGGGATGATGCACTTTCTCGAACTTCAATGTGACTGGATCTGGATTCATTGCAGTTACTGAAGAGGCAATCTCCTTTCCTATTCTGAATGCTTCTTCCCTAGAACGCCCTTTTAGAAGAACAAACGTACTACAGCAGGAACAATTGGCTTTGTATAGTATGACTACATCGTAGTTCAAAGAGAAAATGAGAAACACACAAAAATACCTGTCAGTATCACCATATACAACCTTAGCCTTCCACAGAAGATGCTGGTTGACAAATGATATTGCTGTTTCAAGCGTTCTACGACCACATTGAACAATGCTGTCTGCAAGCTCTGCGCAGGACATACGACCACTGAATCCAGCAGCTGTGTAATCATATGTTACATTAGCTATCAGCTTCAGAGCATGTTGCCGTGCATTGAATATCTGGGAAAAAAATAGTTATCTATCATGCAACACCAAAAGGCAAGAACAACAATCCTTTTACCCAGAAAAAGAAGGGAAGAACATTTCAGAAGGGAGAGCAACAGAAGCGCAATGCAGACCAAATGAAAGAGATTACTGCACTATATACATATTAACTCACAATTTGTAATAAAAGGCTATCCTATCAAACTTAGTCACAAAATCCACAAGTAATTCAGGGTTTCCTTGAAGTGTTCAAAAAATGGTTTAGAAGAAGTGAATACCCTCTACAAAACCTTCTGAGATGGAGCCAGCTTTTTCATTGCTTGCTTCACCATAATTCTTGTTGACAATACCTCCTCCAGAAGGCGAGGTAGCACACCTTTCCTGACCTGCAAAATGCCATTAAAAATGTGCTCAGAAGATCAATGTGGGACAAGATGCTAACTGTTTAGACCTTACATTGGGAAGGTATGTGCAACAAAATAGATGTCCTTGTCAGGATGCATTGAAAATGCAGCATTAAGAAATGTTTTCAATAATATAGCCAGGAATTCAGCTGGTACGGCAGTAAAGGACAATACCAGGAATCCATCTACCAACCCCATAATGGTAGGCATGTACAGTATACGTAAAAATATATATATATGGGACGTGTATTGATATTAACAATCAGTCGGTGGTACTTCATCCAGCACCAATATGAAAAAATCTTGGATATAAGTGAAGTAAACAAAAACCAACAAAATACCATTCTCGAGAACAAACAAGATAGCTCGGCAAATAAGAAGGGTTGCACATACATGACCCCATTTGGAGTAAGCAGCAGCCGATTTTTCAGATCAGCAATCGTATGTGGATCTGCTGAATACGAGCTGACACCAAGTACATTTGATTCTGACGGGAAGACTTTACTCAAGCATGTCGAATGACATAGGTTATATGCTATTATCATTGAAGGATAAAGGGATTGAAAATCCAATAAAACAACTGGGTCAGAGTAGAAAGCTGATTCTGGTTCCATTACGAGTGGTAAGCACTCCATGGCCGGTTGAGAAGCAACCTGCAAAGTAGCACTGAAGAACAGTTAAAATGCTGGCACTAGTGGAATCTATATTTTAGGAAATCATATCCAATTAACATTTTAGCAGAAAACATATATATAAGATCATGTGGAGATCACTCCATATTTGTGATGAGTATATAACACCTTTGAGTGCAATAGTTGAGAATTTGAGTTGCCAAAAATGCAAATTAGGAATTTGGGGGAAGTTTCAGGTGCTGTCTGGGCATGAGCGATTTGATGCTTCGGCCCTTGTGTCTTGGGCTGAAATTGTGAAGGGCGGTTTGACTGGCTAGAATTGCAAAAACGCGTATTTGGGGGAGGGGTGATTGGAGGCGCAAAATTGAAGAAAAAAGTTACAGTACCAAATACACAAACAATTCGTGCATGAGGAGTGACAATAGGTGCAGCTTGGATAACTAGCAGATTTGTCCACGTAATTAAGTGGCTAGATATTATAATATAGTTGTTTTTGCTATACAGCTCTACCGCGTATGATTGAAATATAATTGTATTTGTTATGCAATTGTAATATACATATATAATTAATCTATACCATTATAATTTGGTCTTACCAAAATAAGTGGTGGAGATATTTTTTTTCTTGATTGATGTGAGTTTTGCTCTCAAAACAAAGAAGGTGCATTGAATCTCATCAATTGTTTTTATTTATATATATATTAGGTGTCGATAAAATCTGCCGTTTATTTTAATTGTACAGTAATTTTCGGGCTTTCGTCAGTGACAATGCCCTGGCCACTGCTAGTTTACACAAGCTCAAAGTGTCACCGGCTCACCGCGCTATTTTTTCCAGAGATAATTAACCTGCGACCTACTGACCCGTCATCCCGACAGTGACGCGACCATGCATGTCCATCTCTCCTTGCAGTTACCTGTCGCCGACGTACGCCGGGGAACACGTGTGAGGCGCGAGCACCGCAGACGGATGGAGCCGATAGCTCCGTTTGCCGTGCAGCCGTAGCGCGGTGTGGATCGAGCCACCGCAGCATGCTACCCTCCGCTCCGTGCAACTCATCCCGCCTCATGCCGACGCCGGCCGCCGTCGCAGCCATACGTGGCCTCCCGTGGTCGAGCAGTGAGATCCATGCATACTTATCGGGCGGTTCAGACATCGCAGTGACGCGTGCTTGCAGCTTGCTCGACGGTAATTCACATCGTTCTGGAGCGTGTGACTCAGCGATAATGTACGACGTGAATGGACTCAGTACAGATAAACAGGAAATGTCACATCAGGATCACAGTTCAGACAAGTCATCGCAATGCATGGACGGTTCATCCATCGTTCTTTTCATCCACGATCCAGCCAAAGAAAATAGCGTTTTGTATTATTGTTATTATTATATACTCCATTGGCAACACCTCAAAAAAAATATAATCCATTAGTAGTACGTTGTTTGATTGTACCATCTAGAACCATCTGCATTTCTGTACAGCAGGGCATTGCATCTCCAAACTACAATAAAAAGACGGCGTCGTGATTAGCAGGTCAGTTTCTTGATGATTAAAGATCTTGCGAGGCAGGGAATGCACATGAGCCAAACAAATAATACAGGTGACGAGCTAGTCAAAACGGAACGGACGGGTGGATGCGTCTAGCTGCTCATGTCATGTCCGGAGAGCGACCTGTTACTTGTCTCTCAAATGATCATACTACACAAACAAAAAAAGATTTTGTTTTTCTGTATGCCTCTATTTTTTGTTTGTTTCCATTTCCAATAATACTACCCCATTACGTGTATATGAAGTAATGCTCCTTTTTTCCCTCATGTACAGCTTATTATGGAATCAGCTGTGTTAACAGGCAACAAAGGTGCTCTCCCCATGTTTAAAACTTCAAATTATCGATAAATACAGGATAGTTCAATATGTTCAATGGAGCTCATTTGGGCTTTTAAGCCTAGGTTTATAGCTTATTTTATATCATATCATTTTTTTTACTATAGCAGCTATTAGCTTTTCAGCATAATTAAATTTAAAAAAAGAGAAGGTTATATCATCACAAAATGAGGAGGAAAAAGAAAAGACAAAAAAAATCATAAAAAACAAAATAAAAAACCAAAAGTCAAAAGTTAGAAACTAAAGCTCTAATGAGCTATGCTGAAAACACTACCATCGAACTTAATTCAAACAGCCATACTTTGACCGCTGCCTATGTCCAGAATCATACATCCTATTAGAAATAAGAAAAGTGTGATGGCCTTTTTTTTGTCTCTGTAGTATCTTACATATCAATATAAGATGCTACTATAGAACGTCATTGTCAAAAGAAGGAATAAATAAGAGCAACAATAGAAATCTCAAGGAAATTAAAACTTGAATAGTACTTTATTAGAGAACCAGCGGAAGCTGAAACCAATGTTTGAAACATGGGACCGGTTCATTTCTAACCAAATAAAGAGTAAATAAGATAATATAAATAGTGACAAGGCACGGTGCTGAAAACTCGAGTGCTCCCACTTATGTATGTTGCTATCACTCCACTGGTCTTTTACCTGAGGATGAAAAGAGCAAACGTGAGATTTGAAAATCTCAGCAAGTACTCAACAATAGTCGCAAGCAATGTGAATAAAGGACAAGTAATTAGGGATAATCGTTATTTAGTAAGTTATGGTAATAGCACCGGTGATTACTTTCCACATATCCGATTATACAATAGTAGTCAGACACAACACTGTTCTCGACTGTATAATCACAAACGAGGTGTAATATCCTGAGTAACGAAAATGTACGGCCCCCATATGTTACCAGGTGGGTGAAAATCTCCTCTATATGTGGGTAACTTCAGGTCAGATAACTGTTATATTTTCAACGGGTTATATGGTGTGGATTTAAGGAAACTAAGTGAAGGCTAAGATAAGGTTATGATAAGTGAAATGATTTGTTAAGGTTGAAAAATAGAGAAATATAATTCCATATATAAGGGCAATGTAGAATGATAATATGGTGATAGTGATATAAGAATTATTCTAAAGAGGTATTATAACATAGCTTACACAAGGGTTGGCAACCATCCAAATTTTATTACGTGATGGATGATTATCAGTCAGATTAACATGTATTATATACATTCGTCATGACTCACATACGAAATCATACGAGTAATGAATCATGATATCAGGAAAAATAATCATACCTGCCCTAATGTTAAAACATTGCTAGCGGTTTAAACCAAATCTGAAACATGTTCATATGCTACCCCCATTACTGATTTAAGCATGAATTCTAAAACACTAATTAAAAGCATGAATTCTAGAATATTATTAACTGCGTATTCTAATAAACCTAAAAGCATGTGAAACAAAATAACCTAAAACATCAAGGTATGAATACAATATTAGAAATCTATAACCAGGCAGACATTAGTGATATGATAATAACCAGACAAGCATTAGTGATATGATAATAACCAGGCAAGCTTTGGTGATATGATAATAACCAGCCAAGTTTTGGTGATATGATAATAAGCAGATAAGTTTTGGTGATATGATAATAACCAGTCAAGTATGAGTGATATGATAATTGTACTCAATGACAGTGGTAACCAATAATCATGGAAGATGGGAATGTTGAACGGAGAGGTAATGGCCGCGAGGTATTTGTCTTGAACATATTTGACGGACTCGCTGCATGAAGGATTAGAGGTGCGCAACTGCTTGAATGTTCCCTCAAAGGCTGCGTGCGAACCTACAAGGTGGAACAGAGACGAATCAGATCAGTGCTAAGGTAAACTTGTAGAAAGACGGGAGAAGTGCGTTCGTCCGAAAAGATTGTGTTCACTAAGAATTCACTGTGCGAATCATCGTTCGGCCGCATGACTCGCTGTTCGGTCGTGCGAACCACGACACACTGCATGATCCCCCAAAACATCGTGCGAAACGTGATTCGGCTATGCCTCCCGGCCAACTGAATCACGCGGTCGTGGAAATCGGTCGTCGGCCACTCCGACCACTACCCCCGGCGGCTAGCACCGCCACCGGCCATGGCGCCTCGGCCATGCCACCATCCAGTCGTGCCGTCCCTTGATTGGCTGCGCCGTCTAGCCTGCACCACCATGGTTTCCACCCCGCTCTATATTGCCATTGGCAGCCGCGCGCTGCCTGTAGCCACCGCGCTTGCACGCCGCATGCCGGCCTGAGCCACCACCCGGTCATCGCTGTGCCTGGCCTGCAGTCCGCCGCGCCCCGCCTACGTCGCCGAGCCACACCCGCGCCCACGCGCCACTTGCCTCTGGCACCACCATCGCTGTCGCTGGCCGCTGGCCCTAAAGAGAGAGATATATAGGTGGAGATGGGAAAGAGAGAGAAGCAAACCACTGCAAATGAGATTGGGCCTGCGCTAGGAGAAAGGTTTGCCTCTTTATTTATCCTCTCTTAAGCTCAGATAAGGATGATAATTAATTGGCTTAATTACCAATTAAGAGGAATTGCTGGGTTATGAACTATTGCTAAACCTACAGTCTCGGGCCAACTCAAATCAACTTTAATGGAGCCATGTCAAATCCTATAATGATCTAGCTTATCTTATTAACTTCAATTAATATGCATTTTGCATCTTTGCTAAAGCAACCCATTAAGTTACTACATTAAATTGATAAAATTTACTCTTTCATGTATAAATACTCTACAGTGATATTGGCAAGTGCAAAGATTTTACTCGAGGTGTAAGTCAAAATTGAAAACTCTTTTCCCATTGTGTGTGACTACATAAATTTAGTTTCTACTACAAAAAAAAAAGCAAAAATATCTTTGTTATTTTCTTGAATCAACTTTTTCGCCTGACAACACAACTACCTCAACTGGCCAGTGGCCACCAGCGAAATTCCTCCTAAAGAAACATTTCAACCGCACTATAAAATACACAAATTTGCCTTCCGGTAACCATACCTCACTAACGTCAGAAGCTGCCCTTGAGACTCTTGACTTTCCCTCCTCCTCTGTTCCCAGCGTCCCGAAGCCTCCCCAAATTTAGCTGCTTTCGCCGGGCAGATCAGCAGACAAGGGAAAATATCGAGTCTTTCAGCTGGAATTTCTTGGAGGATTAGCTGGCATTTGTAATAATTGTGTTCAAGAACCGGGAGATGAGCTGCTGCCCGTGCTCAGGGTCGTCGGGGAAGGCCGGGGAGGAGGCGAAGAGCATGGCGGCCCTATCGCCGTCGCCGCGGCCTGCGGCGAAGGCGGCGCCAGGTAAATCCGCATCTTGGCTTGTCCAATTTTGGCACAAACTGGAAAGATTTGATCTTTTTGGTGAATCCGCTTCTTGTCTTGTTCAGTCAGCTGCAGATGTTTGCTAATTGTAGCGAGCGACTCACTGCGATTTGTGCGCATTGGTTTAGGCATAAAGGCTGGAATTTTATTGTTTGCTGACGGTAGGAGGGGATTATTTGCTTGCAATTGCCAATTGGGGCGGTTGATTCATTGAAGTGGACATGGGATTAAGTGCTTACTAATAGTTGCCTTTTGCAGCTCGGGCGTAGCAGTGTTGATTAAGCGCATTAGTTTTGTGTATTTTGGACTGTTATAAAGTTTTCCTTGCAGATACAAGTGTTAGTTATTTGATCATGGTAGATAATCCGTTTCTTTAGGTATGCAAATGTTAGTCTGAATTCTTGCTGAGATAGTTTTGGTGAAGCGGACGCAAAAGTATTTCTTGGCATAAAATTGTATTTGATTTTTTTCACCAGAAGTGGAGTGAAAGGGAGAGAAATGTATTGCTCAAAAAAGGGAGAGAAATGTCTGAAGCGAAGCTTGCAGTTATAATAATTTTCTTGCCACACTTTCTGCCTCAAGCAGCCAAACAAAAAAAAAATTGATGTGTTGTTTACTCGTGTTGTCTCTGATTGAGTCCTTGGTGTGGCTATTTGCTTGCCTCGAGCTTGCTTGAAGTAGAGCTCACCCTTTGCTTTAGTTGTTGGAGCGAATGGGAAGTTTGAAGCAAGTACCAGTGTATCACCGTTTAGTTTTTAGCTGCTGCCTGCTGGACATGCAAGTCTGACCCTTGATTTGAACGCAGTCATTTGTTTGTTCTCGTGGCTGCTGCAATTTCTCATTTATCTGCGCCATAACTATCTTTTTACATTACATAACTATTGTCTAAGTCGATGGAAGTTGTTTGATGATAGGAGGGTACATGAGATTTCAGTTAAATTATTTTTTCCCCTCGATGGTATTGATATGCAGAAACAATAAATCTGCTTCTCTATTGATAGTTTTTATTATGCATTTCTGCTTGGTGTTTAGACTTAAAAGAAAATTTGCTTCATGTTTAGACTTAAAGGAAAATATGTGATCATATTGCCGGTGATATGCTTTTTATTTCATAAAAAGGGTTTACTTTGATGGAATATGCCTGATCCTGAAGGATTGGGCTCAGTTGCCTGCTATTTCTTTGTCAAGTTGAAGTATTTAGCAATAGTGAAGCTAGGTAGGGTACTATCTTCTTTACATCATTTCAACAACTCAAGATAGTAGTATCTTGCACTCCAGTTTCACTTACGAGTTATGACTTACGCCACCAACTTGACCATAAGAAGTGTTAAGAAAGCGCTGAACGAGTTACAACAGTAGAGTAGCCAGTAACAGATGTGAATGTGCCAATAGGTCTTCAGATCTTGCAAGTTGCATCCTTATCCATTTCTTTAGATCCCCTGTTTTCTATATTTCCCAAGCTATATGTTTTATTTGCAATTTTGCATTCATCAAAGCATACACTTGAGGAATTATACGCTAATATTTATCTGGTGGGTGCGTCCAGATCGATCAAATTCACGTGGTTCAGGCTCCAAGAAGGAACGTTCTGTCCGCAGAGAAGGAAGCACTGCACATGGTCTGGCAAAGATTTTCACTTTCCAAGAGCTGGCTGTTGCTACCAAGAATTTCAGAAAAGATTGCCTGTTGGGTGAAGGTGGCTTTGGTCGTGTCTATAAAGGACGCATGGAGAATGGACAGGTTTGCTATCTTCGCTAACTGTATTCTCTTTTTCATGGAATGCAATTTACGAGATAGATTTATTAAAACAGGGCTTTGCCTATGTAATCTAGCAGGTTATTGCTGTGAAGCAACTCGATAGAAATGGTCTTCAAGGAAATCGTGAATTTCTCGTGGAGGTTCTCATGCTAAGTCTCTTGCACCATCCTAATCTTGTCAGATTAATTGGCTATTGTGCAGATGGTGATCAGCGCCTCCTAGTTTATGAGTATATGTTATTTGGATCGCTGGAAAATCATCTGCACGGTAAACTTCCCATTATTTGATTTGATGGCAATTGTGTCAGTTTAAACATTAGCAATAACCTGATAGTTGACTTAACAGCTTTAGTTTCCGACTTTCTGCATTGAAATAACTCAATATGAAAGATGATATTTAGGTGTGGAAACACTAAATCATACCTTCTCAAGTGTCAGTACACAGTAAACAGATGATGATCCTATTGTTTTCAGCTTGCTTATGGACCACAACCGCAAGATTTTTTTTCTGCATCAGTTTCAACATTTGTTAGATTGATTACTAACCTGTTACATTCAAAAGCAAACATCCTAGTTATCTTTCTCCATCTCACTGTTCACTACTGACACAATCCATAACTTTTTTTCTAGAACTTGTATCCATATTTCTTCTTTGTAACTCGTGGATCACTTTCTTGATAGATCGTCCACCAGACAAGGAACCCCTTGACTGGAATACAAGGATGAAGATTGCTGTTGGTGCAGCAAAGGGTTTGGAGTACCTGCATGATAAGGCAAATCCACCTGTCATATATAGAGATTTCAAACCATCAAATATTCTTCTGGGTGAAGACTATTACCCCAAGCTGTCTGACTTTGGACTTGCGAAACTTGGTCCAGTTGGTGACAAAACTCACGTATCAACAAGAGTTATGGGAACATATGGCTATTGCGCTCCTGAATATGCCATGACAGGACAGTTAACAGTAAAATCTGATGTTTACAGCTTTGGTGTTGTCTTCCTTGAACTTATTACAGGTCGCAAAGCCATTGATCACACCCAGCCTTCAGGGGAGCAAAATCTTGTCGCATGGGTATGTTCAACTACACTAGGTTATTATTGTCTATCCATTTGGGTGTAGAGGGGATGCTTTTTATTTCTTCATAGGTGCTGTCTGATCCATATAACTTGCAGGCTCGCCCACTGTTCAGAGACAGAAGAAAATTTCGCCAAATGGCTGATCCGTTGCTGCAAGGTCACTATCCCAAAAGGGGTCTGTACCAGGCTTTAGCTGTTGCAGCTATGTGTTTGCAGGAGCGAGCAACATCTCGGCCACTCATAGGGGATATTGTCACTGCACTTTCTTATCTAGCTTCAAATCATTATGATCCAAATGCACCGTCCACAAAAGGTCCTAGGACTTGTCCATCTACACCAAAGGCGAAAGCACACCAACGAACAACCAGTGTTCCTGACGCTCAACATGCCGCTGACTCACTTAACTGGAACTTCCCAGACTTGAGGAGGAAGGGGACTACTAGAGGAGGGGAATTCGAACAGGATCACATTGAAGGTTATGGCAGTGGTAGTAGCTCTGGAAGGACTGATTGCTTGGATGTGCCAGAACTGCGTGCCTTGCATAATGGACAAAATTACAGTGAAGCTGATCTCAATAACAAGTCCACTGTCAAGGTTGATGCCCGTGAGAAACAGAGAGCAGAGTCAGGCAAAGGCAGCAGACAACTTTGATAGGGCATACGAACATTGCATTTATACAATTCTTTCCATGATTTCAGTCAATTTTGCCAGGCATCATCGCGGTTGATATTGTTGAGGGTTGAGTACTTTTTGTTGCTACAGACTGCATGCTTCTTTCGTCCAGGCTTTCACAGACCCAAATGACTATAATACTCCATGGTTTTTTGTCTTTTCCATGGATCAGTTTCAGAAAATTCTCCCAGATGAGAAAGGAAGAAGCCATTCCATTGCCGAGAATCATCAGGCTTTGTGTATTTTGATCGGTACCAGCAGCATTCTAACCATAAAAGATTTCCCCTTTGTAATTAGGTCCTGCAGTGTGTATCATTCAAGAATCAGGATGAGATATTTTTTGTTTCTGTAGAGAATACACTTGGTGTGAGAACATTTTACAGATTTACAGCCTGGATTGTATGTATGTTTGTACATATAAATGAGTTATATTTGTAAGAAGACATGCTCTTGGAGGTTTTTCTTTTGTGTCCATACGATGTAATGGAGTGATTTGCAGAAGATATGTCAAGACATGATAGTGACTGATCTCATGATGTTAAATTTTCCTCATATACTGATGGGAAGAAAAACTCTGCTCCATGAAAATTGATCCTTGTGCTTGATGCACGCGGTCGTCTCTTAGTAGTCGCCGTCATGCCCGTGGGGCTTGCCTAGGGTTTTCTACGGAGCTCCCAATGGTGTGCAGCGTGCCGTCAGCACGCGGAGCTCCATTTGAAACCGCACGGGCAAGTTTAGTAGCTTGATTCGAAATGCTCTCAAAGATCCGTTTGAAATGTCACTCGACGATTTGAAAGTTTGTGATATTTTCTAGTTAGTTTAAAGCCCTAATTTCAGTTAAGACTAGAATGCAAAGGACATGCGCGCGTCTACTTATTACATTATTCTGGTATATTTACATCGCTAAACTTAGCATATTTACATTGCTAAACACCAAGTCGATTCATATAGAGTAGTTGGACCGTGCATGCATGTCTGCACGGCTGCACTGCAGGCTTATCTTGGTAACGTGAGCATACCTATGCTCATGTTGCATGACGACGACGCGCCGGCGCCGGTGGGGAGTACGTTGAAGTAGGCCGATTGCTTTGGCTCAGGCAGGCTCGCGTTCTCGTTGCTTGGCATGTTAACCACATGCATCATCCATGACAGGCGATCCTCCGCGTCTTCCTGAACGCCCAGGAGTGCCACCTGCATGCATCTTTTCATCGTTGGATAATATCTCTCTCACAAACATCCATCGATCAGCTCGTGCCATACTGCCATCCCTCCACAGCAGCCAAGCCTTCTAGAAGATTTTTACTGGTTAGTTGGGGGTGTAAACGGAACGGATAATTTTTATCTAACTGACCGACCGAAAACTCGCGGAGCGAATACGGAATGGGTAAATAGGTATCCGGCACTATATGTATCTGACTCCAACTCTATTGAAAAAATATAAAATAAGATACGGACTAAGTGATATCCGCTCGTATATATCCGTATGTTAAGTAGTATGAGAAAGTCTATTGTAATTTCACTTAAGAATAAGATAACATATATGCGGATTGCTACATCTAAATATGTAGGGAATATTGAGTGCTCTTTCTTCAATATCTCGGCGATTAGTCTCTCCGTGCTCACTCTGATTACACCCTACTGTCCAATGCCCTATGTAGGGCGCAAAAGAAGCGGATAATTTTTGTCCAACCGTCCAAAAGCTTATGGAACGAATACGGAACAGAGAAATAGGTATCCGATATTATCCGTGTCCGACTCCGACTCCATAAAAATACGAAATAAGATATAGAATAAATAATATCTGTCCATATCCGTTTTGATTGCACCTGTTTCTAAAAGATTCTTTTCTAAAGTACCTAGTTTTCAAACAAAATGTCTTTTTAAGACAGGATCTACTAGTTAAT
This sequence comes from Dendrocalamus latiflorus, assembly GCA_017311315.1. Classification (NCBI taxonomy): domain Eukaryota; kingdom Viridiplantae; phylum Streptophyta; class Magnoliopsida; order Poales; family Poaceae; genus Dendrocalamus; species Dendrocalamus latiflorus. The sequence goes on from CM029643.1 coordinate 2,136,484, forward strand.
TGTAGTACACACCGTATTGATTTCATTTATATTAGCTAAAATCTTACATAGATTTCTCTCTCCCTATACGACTCTCTATAAACTATTACTATTTATAAGTCAAAACAAGAGTCATCCATAAAAAGTTAATATAAATGGCCAGTCCTAGATAACCAACGAACATGGTGCAAGCAGCGCGGGTGGCGTTCAGCCCGGCGGCGCGGCAGAGAAGGCGCGCGGCACCGTGCGCTTGGGCTGAACCGGGCGAGCCTAGCTGCGCATGGGATGATTCAGCCCCAGGCGCGATGGCAGGCCATGGCATGCGGACGCGCGCCCAGGCTCGGCTGTTCGTCGGCTATTTTCAGGCCACCTAAACCTCCACCGAACTTCCAAAACGAGCGGGATAGAACGACGACGCGGCTTTTGGACGCCAACGCACAGCAACCATGCCATGCTGACTTGTGCAGTCGCATTTCCTTGTATAGATTCTGAAGAAGAGCTGCGACGAAGGGTTGTATATAAGACTCATGTTTGTTTAGCTACCATATCTAGCACTGGCCACCGCAAGCGTCAAACCAAACCCCTGCACACACACAGAAGCTGCCCAAAAGAACAGGGACACACTCTCCCCGATATCAAGCATGTCGACACAAGAAATCAACAAAGTTTACTCCATTGGCCAGTAGTGTCCAAGTTGTTCACTCCATGGAGATCTTGAACTAAGAGATCGAGTCATCACATCACCAACTGCCACTGCCCAGCTATATACCTCTCTGGCTCTCTTACCTCTGCTTCTTGTATCAGTTGATGCTGCTGTTATAGCCCGTTGCTTGCCTTGGCACGGCTCTGAGAAGCATGGCTTCTGCGGTGGCGGTGGCCGTCGTGGTGCTCTGCGCGGCGGTGACGGTAAGAGGGGAGGTCGTGGACGAGCTCGGCGCCGGGGCGTCGTTCATCTTCGGGGACTCTCTGGTCGACGCCGGGAACAACAACTACATCCCGTCGCTGTCCAAGGCCAACATGACCCCGAACGGCATCGATTTCGCGGCGTCCGGCGGGATGCCCACCGGAAGGTTCACCAACGGGAGGACCATCGCCGACATCATCGGTAAGGGGTTAAACATTTCAGTGTTTTTCGACCACCTGGATAACTGAAGAATGAACTGACAAAGTTGCTACCACTCTGCCAGTTATGAAAATTTTGCACCCATGTACTAATTTGTCTTGCAGTTGCTTAATTTAAATTTCAGTGTAAATGGCTAAACTCGTCTTCTGCCATTTCAGGAGAAATGTTGGGTCAAACAGACTACTCGCCGCCTTTTCTTGCTCCGAACACGACCGGCAGCGCGCTACTGAACGGCGTGAACTACGCATCGGGAGGTGCCGGAATACTGAACGGAACAGGAAGAGTTTTTGTGAGTCCATCCTTCCTCAATTTCTTCAGACATTCGGTTGTGACTTATGGTTTATAGCTGTAGTTTATAGATTTTACCCGTAGCGCGAGCTCTTATATGAACGAACCGAATACCGATAATCCGTTTAAAAAAACTATCCCAATAAGCCGTTTCGAAAACAACGATAAGAAATCCACCCCGTTTATTTATTTGAAAGAAATTATAAGTCATAAGACAAAGCTGAAAAGAACTCGGCCACATGTCAAATATAGCTGATAAAGCTGATGTAAAAGGCTCATGTGATCTTCCACTGTTCGTGAATTCAGATCAACAGGATTGGAATGGACCTACAGGTGGACTACTTCAGCATCACAAGGAAGCAACTGGACGATCTACTAGGCAAGGCCAAAGCGAAGGAGTTCCTGAAACGAAAGGCCATCTTCTCTGTCACCGTCGCGTCGAACGACTTCCTGAACAACTACCTCATGCCCGTCCTCTCCGCCGGGACGAGGGTCGCCGAGTCGCCCGACGGATTTATCAACGACCTCATCATCCACCTCAGAGAACAGCTCACGGTGGGTAGCAGCTTCACCTCACACACAAATGACACAAAAAACATTCAGGTTCTGATCACGTACGACTCAACAATGCCGTGCCGGATTCTGAACAGTAGTGTTTGTTCTTGTACATGTTGTATGTACTGTTGCAGAGGCTGTACAAGCTGGATGCGAGGAAGTTCGTTGTGGCGAACGTGGGGCCGCTGGGCTGCATCCCGTACCAGAAGACGCTCAACCGCGTCGGGGAGAACGAGTGCGTCAGCCTGCCCAACCAGCTCGCCGCGAAGTACAACGGCCGGCTGAGGGACCTGCTGGTCGAGCTCAACGGCAAGCTCCCCGGCGCCAAGTTCTGCCTCGCCAACGTCTACGACCTCGTCATGGACGTGATCACGAATTACCAGTCCTACGGTGAGTAGCACACGCAAACCCAAGAATATGACAAGAACTGCACATGTCTGAAGCTGCTTGTGCTTTGAGAAGCGATCGATCAGTTCTGAAGAACAGGTGATTTTGCTGATTTTTTTATTGCAGGGTTTGAGACGGCGAGCATGGCGTGCTGCGGCAACGGGGGACGGTACGCCGGCATCGTGCCGTGCGGGCCGACGTCGAGCATGTGCGACGACCGGCGGAGCCACGTGTTCTGGGACCCGTACCACCCCAGCGAGGCGGCCAACTTGGTGATGGCCAAGTACATCGTCGACGGCGACAGCAAGTACATATCGCCCATAAACCTGAGGAAGCTGCTCTCCCTCTAGCTCGGCGCCCCCTTCCTGATGATCGACGCTGAGCTTGCCTTTCGCGTGTATCTGCTTGTCGAACTGTGGGAAATGCTCAAACGTGATTTCTTTTTGGGACGTGAATTTGCGAAATTTGGCATGTAATTTGGAGTGTATGTAATGTATAAGCCAATGACAAAATTGCAGATATGATTTTTTTGGTCAAGCAATTGCCATGATAAAAGCACTATTCGCTTTATACTTTAAGAACAGAAAAACTAACTACTGATATATCGTTCCTTCCAAAACGATGGAATAGTAAAAACCCGTCCAATTGCGTCATATACGCAAGCATCCCAAAGCGTAATAGACCCAACTAACTTGATCCCCATTCGGCCGCTGCACTCCAATCCTCTTGCTCTCTTTGCTTTAGGTCTCCGGTGTGCGGTAGCTAGCGTGCGGTTGCGGCGATGAGGGCCTGGCGTGTGGGTCACCAGCCGCCGCGAGCGAGCCCCTCCTCCCTAGAGCCCGTTCCTCCCTCTCTAGTGACTGGCGTGTGGGCACGGTGACGAGGGCTAGTATGTGGCCGCTGCGAGACACATGCGAATGCATAAAATAGATGTTGCAAGAGAGTCCCACTACCCCGACGACCTCCATCCCTTTTTTTAGATAAAGGATATAAAATCCGGCCTCTATATTCACAAAGGATATACACAGCCAAAAGTTACACGAGCTCTTAGACTGAAAGCCTCAAAACAGAGGTACATAAAACAACATGAAAGATAGCTTAAGGACTACGAAAAGAACTAGAAAGGCTAAGTTTCAGCACTTTTGCTCCGTCCTTGCTTACAACCAAGCCCCTAACCTCATCCGACCGAGCCACCCAAACTTCGGTCTGCTTTGCGTGAAGACCTCCATCCTTGTCATCGGCTCTCCTAATTTCACCACCCTGATGTCCCATTCTCAAAGCTGATACAGAGGAAATTTGGATTTGGTGGATATGTATCCTATACTCTATTAGTACTCAGATATATGTGGTTAAGAAGTTTCATTCATAGTTACTGTAGTGATTACAACCACTTTTTTGCTCGATGTACTTGCTAAAACTTACATAAAACTATAATTCTATTGATACTTTTTAGAGGAATTTATGTTGATACTTCATATGTCTATGTAAATATGTATGTGAACATACGGAAGCCTACGATGGTATCATAACTTCAATGTTGGTATATCTATGATACGTTACATTTAGTCCAAAAATATAGCATGCTCCTAAACCATGGTTAGATGTCCTATTCTACACTATGTAAATGATGGGGTCCTGATTTTCTCTGAATTATGGTTCCACGTTCCTGGAGTTGACATTGTTTTGTGTGAAACCATGTGATGGTCATGCATGTTGTTAATGATAAATAATTGACATTTGGTTTTATTAGATTTTTGTGTTTGTGAAAGTTTCAGTCCAAGTCGAGTGGTTTTGGATAGCGCCCAAATGGTTTCAATCGCGTTTGATTGGTTTCAGTTAGGTCCGAGTGGTTTTGATTGCTCTGAGTGGTTTTGGTCTGCTTCGAGTGGTTTCAGTCGGGTTCGTATGGTATTGGACGACATTCAAGTAGCTTTGGAGTATTGGACGACATTCTAGTAGCTTGGAGTATCGAACAGCATTCAAGTGGCAGCGGTGTATCGGATAGCGTTTGTGTGGCATTGAAGTATCGGACGGTAGTCTGATTGGCCTTGTAATGGATGGTCCAATCGGTAGGACCAAACGACAGGCTTTGACCACGTCCAGTTTCGACCACATCCGGCTTCGACAGACCACGTCCGACTTCGACCAAGTCCAATTTCGATCATGGCTTTTTGACTATGGCATTTCTACCACATCAAGCTTCGACTACGGTAATCTGACCATGGTATTTCAACCTCGTCATTCTTCGATCACAACATTTCAACAACGGAACATCGAATAAGGCAGAACAACCATACCTGGTCGAAGATGGTAAGTTATAGTACTTTTCGATGGTCATAGCTACAGTGCCATATCTATGGTCGTAGCTATATTAACTAATCGATAGTCGAAGACTTTACTAGTTGTACTCGATAGTTGTAGATTTTATTGGTCCATAGTCGTAGACTCTACTGATCGGTGATCTTAGACTTTATGATCGGTAGTTATAGACTTTGCAGTCAAAAGTCGAAGACTTTATGATTGGTTGTCATAGGCTTCGCGGTCTGTACATATAGACTTCATGGTCGGTACGAATGCTTTAACTCTTGCTATTTTCGAGTATTTTGAGTACTCGTGTTAGGCCAATGGTATGATTGGCTGGTGCATGGTGGTCAGTGATCAGTGAACAATACTCAAAGGATTTAGTACTCGGAAGATGAAAGTACTTGGTGGTGAGATGGTCGTGGTTAGGGGTGAAAACGGATCGGATATTTCCCGACCAACCGACCGTCGAATCCGAGTCGGATCGAATTCGGATAGTTATATCGGATAATTATCGGATTCAGAGTCGGATTCGGATAGTTGTTTTCGGATACGGATTCGGATTCGGAAAAGAACTATCCGGCGGATACGGATACTATCCGGGATTTTTTCGGATAATACCCGGATATATTTTTCGGATATCCGGCCCAACTGCAAGCAGCGCCAAGCCCATCACTTCTCCACCGTCCTCGCTCCAACTCCTCCGAGCACAGGGAGCACGCGCGGGCACGGGAGGCACACTGGCGCCAGCAGCCGGCCGCCTCAGCCTCTACGGCTCTACCTCGCCTCCCCCAGTCCCCCCACCCCCCCACATCGACATCTCTGTCTCACGGGCCACGGTTGGCCAATCCCAGATTCCCCAATCCCGAGTTCCCAACAACCTATCAACCATCACAGCAGAGACCAGAGATAGAGAGTAGAGGGGAAGGAGGCACACCGGTCACCGGAGCTCGGACGAGTGGACGACGGCCGCACCGCCGCAGGAAGAGGAGCAGTGTAGCCGGAGCCGAGGGCAGCATCCCACGTGATGACGAACTCGTCGCCGGCGCTCCAGTCGCCGCCCGGCCATCCGCCGCTGGTGGCTCGCTCTCGGAGTAGTCGAGGTCGCCGTCGCTCGGAGCCAGGGAAGGAGGGGGCGGCGAGGGAAGGAGGGGCGGAGGGGGGAGGAGAGGGTGCCGGGGGAGAAGGGGGCGACCGGGGAAGGTGGGGGCGGCTGGGGAAGGAGGGGGCGGCTGAGGAGGAGGGGGCGACCGGGGGAGAGTGGGGTGGCGGAGGAAGGAGGGGGTGCCGGAGGAGAAGGGGACGACCGGGGAAGGAGGGGGGCGGCGGGGGAAGGCGGGGGCGGCCGGGGAAGGAGGGGGCGGCGGAGGAGGAGGGGGCGGCCGGGGGAGGAAGGGGCGGCGGAGGAGAAGGGGGCGACCGGGGGAGGAGTGGGGCGTCCGGGGAGGAGTGGGGCGGCGGGGGAAGGCGGGGGCGGGAGAAGGCGGGGGGAGGCGGAGGAGGAGGGGGCGGCGGGGGAAGGCGGGGGCGTGGGGAAAAATGGGGGCGGCGGGGAAAAATGAATCGGGCAGCGGGGCGGCGAAGGATTTGGGAGTTAGGGTTTTTTTGATATTTTACGATTTAGTCCTTCAGGTTTTTGTTTATTTTGATTTCTTCTGTTCTAGCCCTCAGAAATTCTGATTTCATCGCAAAAAGATCCTACATATCCGTTGTGACATGTACATCTATATAGAGGAGTCCTTAGAATGCCAAATTTGAAGATTGAATTAGATTTTGGAGATGTAAATGTGCAATGTATATATATATATATATATATATATATATATATATAGGAAGTCTCTTTTCTACTCCCGGGTGTAATTACACCATATATCGTATCTCACAACGTAGGGAGTATCTCGCGTAACGGAGGGTATGCACATGCAGTATACGAGTATTTAAGGCCATTTGGGTGGTATGAACAATTTTTCAGAGGTGGTATGTACATTTTTTCGACATACTCCTTTTTATATGCGTATACGAAGGTATTTACAAAATACGCTAAAAACTATGGACTTCCTTGCAATTTTTTCGTGCGGTTCACATTGGAGTATCTTATAATTAGTATATGAATATACCTAAAGTGATAAAGGAGTATTTCAAGTTTGTTTAGGTGGTATATTAGAGGTGGGTATAATTACACCCGGGAGTAAAAAGTATTTTTCCTATATATATATATATATATATATATATATATATATATATATATATATATATATATATATATATATATATATATATATATATATATATATATATATGAGATGAGGAGAAAGATGTGGATGGTTGGATCTTAATCCAATGAATGAAAAAAGTGATTAAGATATGTTATGATTTAGGCCAAGTTTATTTTTGCACTTGTGATATAATGTGTCTTTTCTTATTCTTTCTTAAGAAATATTAGGGTTGGACCGCTGGAGAAGAAGATCAATCAAATCAACATATTCTAACATATATGTATACTTTTTACAACATAGCTCACCCCCATTGCGATTTTATTTTATGTAAGCAAATTACTACTACATGTGATTCTAATTCTAACATAGCTGCCTTCACCAACTGCCTTGAGCATTTGATGAGATAACCACCCCCATATATGTTACAATTAACCATTTTGTAAATAGAGATATTCTATTATTGGTGCGTGTATTCCAATTAGTTACTAAATGTTCGAGAACTATTTAAATTGATTTCTTAACTATAGTAAACTGCACTTAAAACTCTGGTTGAGCTTTTCTATTTGACTAGTTGGGCAGCACTATACCAGATTGTCGGACGATGAGCTAGAGCCGTGGAGCGGTGGAGTGCGCCAGATCCATGTTTGCCTTTCTTTTAAGATATTATCTAAATATGTGATTTTGATCCACCATTGCGCTTATATACTGCTCGAGTGTCTATCTGGTTTCAGAATTATAGAGCTGACCTTATCAAAATTGAAACCAACTAAAACAACATACAAACACGAAGCACTCAACCGAATTACTCAACTGATCTGAGGGCTTCTAATTTTGACACGCATGGTAGATTTGCAATGTAGTTAGGGTCGAAACATCAGTTTGGTTTTGTAGATCTTGAATTCCTTATGTGACATCTCCAATGACCAATAGTATCATCACTTTAGCTATCTCTTAGCTATACTACGTCAACAAATTTCTATGTGGAGAAAAAAGAAGGTGAGGAAAGAGAATATGTCCTACATAATATCCAGAGACTCCTACGTAATATCCGACGAGATATTCGTTATCGTATTTGCATCCGCTCTGTATTCGTTCCGTATCTGTGACCGATACTATCCGGATTCGTATTCGTATCCGGTACTATTCGTATTCGACTCCGAATCCGAGAAAAAATATGGGATAGGATATGGAATAAGCAATATCCGACCGAATTCGATCCGTTTTCACCCCTAGTCGTGGTACTTGGTAGTTGGAAGAACTCGATACTCGATAGTCATTATTTTCGTCATCATGGTCGACGATCAGTTTTCAGAGGTGTTGCGATTGGTAGTCATAGTCTAAGCGATTGGTACTCGGTGGCTCTATGGTTGGTAGCGATGCGGATGTTTTCCCGAGTGTTTTGAGTGGAGCGATGGTAATTCCGGAGTACTTGTTGTGTTCGAGTATTTGTTGTGCTAGCGGTCGTATTGAGTGGTACTGATTTCTAGATAGCAAAGGAGAATGTGGTCGTAGACGACCTGGTTGGTATTCGTAGATGATTTGGTTCTTGTCTATGGGTAGACAAGGGTGTGCTATGAGTGTGTATGCTGATGACAATCAAGTTGTAGAGAACTTGTGCTGGGAAAATGTTCTTTAGTCTTTGATGTGCAGGTTGGCATGGAGACCATCGTGGTCGGTGACGAGGAGAACTGGGACTAGGATGGGGAATTTTGAGGTCCAAGCGGTTGAGGATGTCACGTGAGGTGGTTGGGCTCACGCTGGCGCACGTGGAGATCAAAGATGCTGGTTTGTGGAGAAGCTACGGGAGGTACAGTCCCAGAGGCTTCGACATGAGAGGTGATGGTGCGTGATGGAGATACAGGAGGTGCTGTCTTAGAGGCTCGTTATGTGTTGAGTTATGAGTTGTGGATGGAATTCATAACTGAGAAGATTGAGAGAATTATGGATAGAGTCCGTAACTTGGGAGAGATATAGGTTTGAATAAAACTTATGTTGGGAAGGTTTCAGGTCCCTTGATTTGAGGAAGTGATAGAGTGTTGTGTTCGTGTTTGAGGCCGACACAGTTTGGACTAGCCTATAAAAGCAGGGAGAGGCTAAGGGCTAACGTGTGGTTTTTTAGAAGGTTTTAGTGCGGTTTTGACAGGGATTTTGTTGAGAAGGTTTTTAGGGGTGATTGTGAGGGCACTTTAGTAAAATCCATGAGATTCCAGCAATAACGATAGTCTTGGATCAATCTGGTTCTTGATTTGCTTGAAGTGTAATGATGATTGCTGGTAGTTTGGATCATACGACAACGAGCAAAGCGATCAAGCGAAGCGTCAGACAGATTGGTCAATCGAGCGAGCGATCGAAAGCATCATCGACCATTAAGGGATTCCAAAAAGTCGTGACAATTATTCATTCCCTCCGATTGCAGTAGTCGATCCAATATTCCCGATTTCGAAATGTTGCAAAGCCTGGGGTAGAAATTGGAGGAAGGCAACAATGAGGCCTGTCGACGCAATGGTGAAGGATGGGTGGAGTTGGTGTGCATGCTCCTGCGAGTGTGACAAGGAAGATAGCGAAGAGCCAGCAATTGTACTCCCACACGCACAGGAGGATGACGAGAGATGTCGGCAGCTAAATTTCATGCTAATGACGATCCAACAGTTAAATGCTATACGGTCGGAAACACACCTAGATGGTATAGGGCCTGTTCTTTTCGGCTACGGCTTATGATTTTTGGCTGAAATTTTTTGAATTTTGGCTGTTTACGGTACATATTACGGAGAGACAGATACTTACTTGCGATTTTGGCTGGTACATATGTTGAGCTTTTAACGTGTAGATCGTTTAACTTGTAGACCCCGTCTTTTAACTTAGGCCCTGTTCTTTTCAGCTTCTAAAAGCTGATTTTCGGTTTTTTTACAGTAACTAACTTTTAAACGGAGTATTTTTTTAAGATAGGGTCTACTAGTTAATTGTAGTATATATTTTATTGACTTCATTTATATCGGTTAAAACCACACGTGAATTTCTGTTACTCTGTAATCTTTCATACAAATAGCCTAAAAGTCATAAGCCGCAGTCAAAAAGAACAGGTCCGTAGCGTGGTGTAGCCACTTCCTGTTAAGAAACAAGTTGCATCCTCCCTGGGTGGATGAGTGGATCGTGGGCCTCTATCCACCATCTGATCAAATTGTACGGCCGGTCAGGCCCAGCTCAGGTTGCCTCCTTTGTCCTCACAAGCAACCTCGGTTCCTCTCTGGCCGCCGCACGGAGAAGCCGCCGCCATGCAGGCGGCCGCCACGCGCGCCCGCCGCCTCCTCACATCCCCGGCAGCCTCCGGGCTCCCCGGCATCCTCTCCGCTCCTCACCTCGGGTGCGCAGCAGGCGCCGAGAGCGTCGTCGTGACCCATCTCAATGGCCTCCCCGCCTCGCCCTCCTCTCTGCATCAGACCCGGAGCTTCTCCTCCTATTCGCCCCGCCTGCCCCGTGAGTTCTCTAACATCGGATCCATCTATTTGTCCATCTGCTTGTGGTGATATCAGTGTGCTGGTTGCCTGTTTATCTGACGCGGCATTTCGTCGAGCTCGTGGTGGGCGCTACATGTACGGTCTCCAGCGCATGGTCTCAGCGGTTTGACGTTGTTAAACCTGTTCCTGTTCTAAGGGCAAGTGGCGAATTGTGGGGATCAAGGAATCCGAATGAATCATGAGGGTTTAAGGGTTTATGGCGATGGGATTGTTAATCAGTGCGTCTTGCTCCGGAACATGTTGTGTGAGCGACTGACTTATGTGATAGTTTTTGACACAAGGCGGCAGTTTTCCGTGGATGTTGAAGATTGAGGCCGTTTGCGATTAATTAGCGGGGGTTTTGGGGGGATTTGATGATTCGTATATGGTTTAGAGCCTGTGTTTCCTGGGCGACAAGTTTCTTGGTGGGGCACTGTGGTCTGTGGATGATATACTGGATTATTAGTTGAGAGTGACTCTGCAGTTGGTGCACTGTTTTGCTTCATTTTATTACACTGGTTTATGCTTGCCGTACCGTCTGATCATAATTAGGCCACCAAATGCAGCACATGTTTGCTTGAATATTTCATCTGTAGTTGTTAGACTTGCCCCCACTTATTGTTGAATCTATAGTGAATTGAGTACAGATGTCATAGCACTACCTGTGTCTACACTCAGATCTTATGGTCCAGTGTCATTAGACAGTTCCAAATTCCAATAGCTAGTAAAGTAATGACAATATAAGTGTAGCTAGGGAATACATCATAGAAGATACTCCATATTTCTAAAAAGTCTCCACTTGCTTCTGTGGCCATTTAGTGCACATAGGAGTCTATTGATTGTATGAAATTGTGTTTCTGCGTTTGTTTATCATTCTGTTCCTTATCCTTCTTGAGCATTTGATGCTCCTATGAATTTAGTATTGCCTTCTCTCTTATACATGAGGTAAGTGCCTAAGTGACCTTTAACTGTTGCAGTGAAACAGTTTTCTATAAACCAATCCATTCCAATTCCATTAAAGTAGTATGAATTGATTAAACTGTGCTAACTTCATTAATTTTGGATAAATTAGGTAACTTGCTATTGCCAACCATAACCGCTCAATGGTGGAGTGAGAAATCAGTGTGCTATCACATGGCAAGAACTCACTTCTCAACAGAAGCAAGTGACATTGATCACCCTACAGGTTATTTTGGAATACTATATTCTGTCCTGGTCTTGCTATTACTTTTGTTCCCGCTCTTCCATTAATCCTCTCCATTGTGTGCTACATTCATTCACTTATTCAGTTTGAATGTTTAGCTCCCATGATCCTTATCAGCCAAACTGCAACATTTGGAGTATTTCAGTATTTCAATCATGCATGCATGTGTAAGTTCCAGTACCAGTCAACTTAGACATTTTAAGTGTGATGTCCGCAATAAACTCTCTTTTTTGTTCATGTAATACCCTTGAGACCTTGGCTGGATGTTGAAATTAATATGATTGAAAGTTATTGATATGTGACATTGATGCCTTCAGATACAGTACTGACTACTGAAATAACATTTTTTTTTCTTTATAATAAGTTAGCAATATACAGATCTCTCTTACAAGTATTGTCCTGCCATCTACCATCTGGACTCATCAATGTACTTTACCACAATGTCTTTCTATTAAGCTCTTCTCATGCAAGTGATTCATGCCTAATGTCCAGAAATGCAGAGCTTTTGTTTTGACTCTAATGCTTAATTAAAGGTTATAATCTGATGTTCAATTTACCCCAGTTGGATCTGCTAGATTTGTGAAGTTGACCTTTTGTTTTTGCTCATAGAAGTTCATACTTGTGTTACGTTAAAATTTTGCAGATAAATTTAAACATTTTTACAAAGTAAAACAAATAATTCAATCAGTAAGTTTTTGGGTGAAATTATTTTGGCTTTCTTTTGAAATGAGTGAATTGATTTTGTATGCTTTATATATTTATCCATTAAGCAATCAATTTAATCTAAGCAGTCCGATTACATGCATTTTATCTGGTTATCTTTAACTTTAAGCATTATGAATTGCCTAAGGTTCATCAGCCTTTTCCTTTGAATATTTTTCTTAATATCATGTTTCTATTTGCTCATGTCATGGATGGCCACAGAAGCTGTCGAGGAGCTGTACCAAAAAATGTTGAAATCTGTTGAAGCTGAGACTATGCCTCCAAATGCCTGGTTGTGGTCAATGATCAGTAGTTGCTCCAATAAAGAGGACATCAAACTTATTTTTCAGATTTTACAGAAGCTAAGAGTATTTGTAAGTCCCGTCCATTTTCTTCATAAGTTAAGAATGCTTCTTTCTGCTACCCCTGCTCGCTATGCTTGTGTTCATTGTATCTTTTTTGTATCATTTGGAAAGCCAGCTCAATACACTGTATATCCCATAGTGTTATTACCAGAACAGATGACCATTTGTTGGTTGGTACCACCACCCATGTGGGGACAGTTTCGAGAACTATCTAACCTTGATTTGCAGGATTTTTTTTCTTTATTTCTATGAGACAGATGCTCACTGGGCCGAGTTAACATTTAATTTCCATTATATGTTGATCATATTGACAAAGTTTTCAACTGATGATTTTAAATGTATGCATGGAACAAGATTTTATGGTCTGGAATCATGATGTCAATAGAATGTCAAAATATTTTTTGGACCGCTAACACAGGAAGATTCTAACTATTTCATAAAATGAGCAGTTTTTGTCCGTCTTTTCCCCCCTTATAGTTAGTAGTTTTCTTCCAATTGTTATAGTTAAATAAGTTAATAGATGGCCAAGGGTTTATATTTCTCCTTTATATTGTTCTGTCACTAGAAGTGTTGTGGGGGTGCTCGGCCCCTTGGGCCGTCTGGATTGCATAGTGGGCTCTAGAGTAAGCCCGAGAGCATTGTATTGTACGTATACGGGAATTTACATGTATACCCTTACCCTGTGTAATTCTTACGGGGCAGGATGGACATTTGCCATCCCGCCCACTCATATATAAAAAGCCCCAAGAACACAAGGTGAGAGAGGGGGGCTATCATTTTCCTGATGACCTCTCTCTCTGGTGGTGTGACTCTTTGGCTCCCCTGTTTCTATGTGCCTTAAGGAGGAAGGGTATCTCATACCCACTGTTGGGCAGATATTGTGCCAACAAGAAGCTATATTAAACTAACACTTTTAATTGTTGCAGAGACTATCAAATCTTCGCATTAATGCAAACTTCAATGACCATCTCTGTATGAAAGTGTCGGAGGCTTGTGCTCGTGTAGGTGCCCTTGACTATGGTATGATCCTATGTAAAGGTCTAAAAGATCAGTTATTATTTGTTACCGTGACTGATGGGTCGTGTGCTTGTTTCCAGCATTTTTTTTATCAGATGAATCTGGTTTCTGAATCTTCTGATGTATTTCTTGTGTATAGCTTTAGGTTGCTTTATAGATCTTGTGCCTTGCATCCTAAATCCTAATTGGAAACAAGGATGATGTATAGATATTCAAACAATAAAGCATGTGCTATCATTGTTTGTCCTGCTAAGATGCATTCATATTAAACAACAGGACTTGCCCTTTTAATATCTTGTCACGAGTTTGTCAAGCCCATTCATTAGGAAGCGTTAGATAAAGTTGACATGATAAAGCATGTATGGCATCATCTCAGTTATGCAAACAGCCGAACATGTTAACTTTCGTGTACTCTCTGGAAGCATTTTATGTTTTTTCGCTTTCCAGCTGTGTGGGTTGTATAATAAGTGTATTGAACTCGTTGTGCAATTTTCTGTTTGGCAATTCCCCATTCAAGCTTCAAAAGTTAAGGGTATGGAACACAGAACCCTATGGGCCCCATTAATTCGTTTTCATGCCATGAATGCAGGGTTGAAGGTTTTATGGAAGCATAATGTTTATGGAATAACACCGACCATTGGTTCTGCTCATTATCTACTGGTATTCAGTGATATTAATTCTTTCATCACTCTCCAAGTTGCTTGGTAATAATTTCCTCCTCCTGCAGCAACATGCTAAAGAGCACAATGATACTAAACTAATGGGGAGGATAATGCAAGTCCTTAGGAGAAATTCCTTGCCACTGCAACCAGGCACTGCTGATATAGTCGTCAGGTATGTTTATATCTGTTCTCAGTTGCTATTTACCAATGTATACCATTAGTTTATTTTAGTGTTTTCTTTTTTTTTGTACACCAAGTTCTACCCTTTTAGATTAATGTGAAAAATGTAATTAGCTCTTTAGAGAGATTAAAATCAATTCCAGCGTTTGACTGCATCATCAGTCATGTCTGTTTTGCATGCTATTTCTGACTAACTTTGCCTTTGTTTTTTTAACCATATAGATCCTCATAATGTTACTTCCTCCATTTCACTACATTTATCCATAGCCCACCATGCACAAAGACTAAGGAAGTACTAAATCTAAGAAAAAGTTAATGAGAAATGACCATACTTACCCTTATTAAATGGCATATCACAACCACTTAACCTCTTCCAAAGCATTTAAATAGGGGTAGAGATTGGAAACATGACAATAACTATACTCTTTATTTGCTCAATGGACAAATATTGTGAAACGGATACTTGCGAGGCCATGGACAAATATAGCGAAACGGAGGGAGTATCTTAAGGCCTGTTTGGAACAGAGGAATTTCACAGGAATTTTGCAGGAATTTTGCAGGAAACAGTTCAATTCCCGCAGGAATCGGGAAAAATTCCCGCATTCCAAACAGGGCCTTAGTAGGCTATTAACTATGCATCCTACACAATAGCCCAGAAGTATCTTTAATTATGTGAATCTTACAGAAATGGTATCTCAGAGTTTGTTATGATTTTGATTTGTATTTCAATTTGTTTTTTTTAATTTCAAGATGTCATGCTCCTTTTCACTTATTATTTTCATGGATTTTTATTGTACTATGCAGCATCTGCTATAATGCTGATAGATGGGATTTACTCTCGAAATATGTGGCAAGATTTGTTAAGGCTGGAGTCAAGCTGCATCGTACTGCATTTGACATTTGGATGGAATTTGCTGCCAAAGTTGGTAAGCAGTTTGATTCTTATTATGTAAGAGTTTATGCTTATTATAATGTAACAGCCAACCTAAGCCTAAGGTCAGGTGTGTTAGAGGTGCATTGCCGTTCTCAGCCAAAAATTACAAAAAATTGCCTACAAATTAGGGATGGACTAAACATGTTTCATTGCTCGTGGCATGGCTCGCTCCTGAAGCAGTTATCTTCATGATGTATCCAGGAGGGGCAGTGATGTCAAAATTAATGTTTTTATTGTGAAATAACCATTTTTGGTTGTTTAGTCGAATCTTAGTTTCTTTTTATACCTTTTGGTTTTGGAGTTGTGACATGGTTCAGTTCTGTGAAGTAGTTTTCGTAATATATTTTTGCTTCTGCAGGAGACTCTCAATCTATATGGAACATCAATAGTCTGAGAGGCAAGTCTGTCAAACATTATACTCTTGCAACAGGTTTTGCATGTGCAAAGGTATTTGTTCCTAGTAGGGACATTATTTCATGGAAAGTGATAAACAATAGTTATGATTCTTCTGATTTTTTTATGTGAACTTGAACTAACCGGAACTTTTCACTTCTGTTCTTTTTAACATTTCACGTTAAGTACTAGTGTACTAAATGGTATATACTGTAGCGTATCACATTACAGTGTGTTTATTGTCTACTGTGATCTGTGAGTCAGTGTCAGCATTTTCGCCTAACTACATAAGTGATGTGGGTAAATTCTTTTAGGTTGTGTCCATTGCTTTTCTGATCTGAGACCCATTATGGATTGCCTTGTTGCAGGGGTTTCTGCTTGAACGCAAGCCGCAAAATGCTGCTGCCACAATTCAACTCCTTTACAAGGTTGGGTACACGAGGCTTATTGCTATTAGAATTGTATTCCTAAAATACAGGAATTGCTTGATACCAACATCATTTTCCACTTTCTTTCTGGATAATAATGGTTCTTCCTTACTATTAATGTCCTACTGCATCTTTGGTGGCTATGTTGTTCAATCTTTTCCAACTCTTGCTATTTTTGGCATTTTGAATGCGGACATATGTTTCAGAAACACTGGGAATCTGAATGCTAAAACAGTTGAGTAGTTATTTTTTTGCATATACAATCCTTGGAAAGACCTGTTTGCCTGATGAAAATTTGTGGTTGCATGTAGCATTTGCCTGATCAGAAGAAACCATTGGTGAAAGATGAACTCCAAAAGCTGGTTGCTGAATGGCCAACAGAGGTGATAAAAAGGCAGAAGAAAGATGATAGGAAGGTGAGATAAATGATTTTTGGTTCAGTTTCTCCCCAATCTGTATCGCCTGGCAGAATTATTTTGTCCTCATGACGCTAGTCACTAGCCAATGTTATGCTGAGATATACGTTCTCACACCATTCTTCCAGTATGAAAAACATCAGAGGGTTAATTTAGAATCCTATTGTTGCAATATCGAAAATATGTTGAGGTTGCAGGTGTTTGGGTGATTATTGATTACTACATTTAGACGAAATTAAGAGCTGTCAACTCGGGAGTGCTATTTGTTTTCGCTGAAGTACTTTTGCTGCTTTCATAACTGTTGAATGCTCATACTCTACTGTATTTGGTCTGTGCATTCAACTAGTAACAAACTCCCCATATTTATCAGGCAATGGAGGAAGCTTTGATTACGGACATCCCCAAAATGATCAGCTCCATGGCAAAGTCGGGCCTCGACATTTCTGTGAATTTGGACAAGCTTACCCCTCAACTTCAAGCAGCGTAAAGAAGAAACAATGCTAGCCAGACGGTGACAGCTGCAATATACCTGATCACCCCGAGGGACTGAGTTAAACATGAGAAGGCTTTTTTTTGGCTACGGATGCAGGCAGGCAACGAAGATCACTGTCCCAGCCACTTCGATCCGATATGTAGCACTGGCCTCTCCGATAATAATCTCTGCTAGATCCTGCACTTTGTTGTTGACCTTGTCACGTGCTTTGCATGGTAGTTTCTTGTTGCGGCGAGTTTGCCCTCTGAAGAACAGTGCAGTCAACGTTTCAAAATTTTGACCTTTAATATCAATAAAACTATTTGAATTTGTCACATGGAAATGATACTATTTGGATTTGTCATCAATAATAATACTTTCATGTCATTATATTTTAAATAATCTTTCTAACATATAATTAGAGAAAACAATGGTCAAAAGATATATATTGGAAATCATATTAATGTCTAAAATGACAAGTAAAAAAGAACCGAGGCAGTAATTATAAATGCCGGCATGGAACTTGGGTAGCACCCTCTGCCAGTTCCTGATGTAGTAGTACATCTTTTTTTGTCGCGAAATAGAACCTTTTTTTTTTTTGCAGTGAACTGCACGCGAAACAAAACTCGAATCGTTGTTGGGCTCGGCCGAGGGCGACGACCGGGGGCACTCACTACCTGATGAGCAAACCGCACGGCCTAGGGACCGGATGCGGTGGATGGAACGCCGACC
Source organism: Dendrocalamus latiflorus (assembly GCA_017311315.1). Taxonomy (NCBI): domain Eukaryota; kingdom Viridiplantae; phylum Streptophyta; class Magnoliopsida; order Poales; family Poaceae; genus Dendrocalamus; species Dendrocalamus latiflorus. The sequence goes on from CM029643.1 coordinate 2,154,332, forward strand.
ATTTCGCCTCTCGGCGAGGGGCGCGCGGAGCTCGGTTCGGCCTTCATTGAGGACGCTCTCCACTGATGGCCGACGGTCGGCCGCGCGCGGGGAACCTGCAGTGACGACCACACTATACTGTCGACCACACTATGATACTGTTGATCACGTTGAAAATTCTGTCGACTGCTGTATGTTTTCCTGTTGTGATCGTTTATGACCACGCCTTCTCGATGTGGTCATAACACTTACGACCACGTCTTCTGCTTTGTGACCGTGGTCGTAACTCCTTTACGACCACGTTTTTAGCACCTGCGGGCACCTCCGCTCGTTGCCATGGTCGTAACATTGGTTACGACTACAATGATCGACCGTGGTCGAAGAAAATGCAGCGCAGCGGTGGTGAACGTGGTCGTAACTTCTGCTGAAATCACGACTATGTGGTCGGAGCAATGAGGCGTGATCGGAGAGGTCACAACGTAGTCGTAACAACTGTTAGCGTGGTCGGAGAACCAGCAGAGCGGTCGTAACGACTCAGGAGGTAGTCGTAGCCTCGTAAACATGGTCGTACGACTGCAGTAAGTGGTCGTAGCTACTACAAGCTGGTCGCACAGATCCTGAGAGTGGTCGTAGGACTGCAACAAGTGGTATTAGAGTTAGTTGACTTCGGTTTTGAAGATCATGGGTGACAAGGCGAAGGCTCAGGGTGGGTTGATCTCTCTCCAGTACCATCTCCTGACAACCGACAATCACCTGGTGTGGGCAATGAAGATGAAGGTGAACATACGTGTCTAGGGAGTCTGGGGTGCAGTCGATCCAAAGGGGAAGGACAAGGAGGTGGACAACAATGTGGATCAGGTGGCTTTAGCCCTCATCTACCAGGTAATGCCAGATGCGATGATGCATCGGCTCATCGGCAAGGAGATGGCACGAGAGGTGTGGGAGACGTTTCAGACGATGCACGAGAGAGTTGATCGTGTCAAGGAGGTGCAGCTCTAGAATTTACGGAGTGAGTTCGAGAACCTGAAGATGAGAGAGACCCAATCGGTGGATGAGTTTGCCAGCAGGCTGAGTTTATTGTATAATCAGATTAACTCTCTTGGTGACAAGATAGAGGAATCTGTGGCGTGAAGAAGTACCTGCGCGTGCTTCCAGAGAAGTACATACCAGTTGTCACAATACTTATGTACTCCCCTGATTTGGACAAAAAGAGGATAAATGAGATCATCGGCTCTCTCAAGGCGCATGAGAAGTTACTGAAGGGGGTTCAGTCGCGTAACGAACAGAGATCTCATAACGAACATGTGTTGCTAGTAAAGGGACATCCGAGAGATGGTCGTGGCTCATTAAACAACCGCAGGAGGTGGTACGGTCGAGGCGACCAGAGTGGCCGAGACGGTAGGGGTGGCCGTGGAGATAAGGCTGGGCAAGGCGGTGGTGAGAGATCTCATGATAAGTCACATGTCAAGTACTTTGAATGTGGCGAATATAGGCACTATTCGTCAGGATATTGCAGCCATATAAAATGTTTCAATTGTAACGAGTTTGGACACTATGCTTCAGATTGCAGAAGCAAGAAGAAGGATGGGGAGGTGAATCTCACCAAAAACGAAGAAGAAGATGACGAATCGCTAGTACTTCTCTCATCATATGTTGAAAAGGCGCCGATCATAGTGATTGAGGAGAACGTAGTTCCAAAACTACGCACGAAGAAAGAAAGCTACGATTATACGGATTAATGGTATTTGGATAACGGAGCAAGCAACCACATGACAGGAGATCGCTCCATGTTTCATAAGATCGACGAGAAGGTTTTGGGCAAGGTCAAGTTTGGCGACGGCTCCACGGTGGAGATAAAGGGCAAAGGGACGATGATGTTGCAATGCAAGAACGGAGATAAGAAGTTGTTGATAGAGATTTACTATATACCAAGTCTATGCAACAACATATTTAGTCTTGAGCAGATGACAGAAAGAGGGTGCAGGGTGGTGCTACAGGATGAGTTATTGCGAGTGTATGACAAGAACAGAGATTTGTTGATGAAGGTGAAAAAAATCTCCAAATTGGTTATATAAGATTTCTTTGAAAACTTGTAAATCGGTTTGTGTGAAGAGTGGTCTAGATGAGCCAGAAGATGGTGAAATTCATAGACGTGCAGTCGACGCGAATAGGGAGCCCGAGTCGACGGAGAAGCAAGATGGGGGCAGAAGTAAAGCAGGCAGACACTGGCGGCGTTGGCTCAGGTGGTCGGCATAGACCACATGCAGAAGGCAAAAGAGTACATGCAGTCGTAGCGAGCAAGGGCTCAGGAGGCCAAGGTGTCGGGACCCATGGGGAGGTGGGCGCATCCCTGAAGCAGAGGCAAGACACACAAGCAGATATGCAGTGGGCACTGGCTCGAGTGGTCTCACGTATATGCAAGGCCGGCGGAGCGCAATAGGCGTGGTGGTCGAATGCAAGGTCACGTGCCAGAGAAAAAAGAAACGGCTGTGGGAGCAGATGCTCTAGCCCAAGCAGGCATGCAAGGAAGCAGTAGTAGCAAGAGAGAAGATCGACGTGATCAAGATAAAAAACAAGATTAAGGAGATGATTATTAGAGATTGTAATCTTGTTTTCAGTGTTGTAGTCGTGTACGAGTTGGTGGTCGAAGTCGTGTACGAGTTGGTGGTCAAAGTCATGTACGAGTTAGTGGTCTTAGTCATATTTGAGTTCGAGTACGGGTATGATTCAGCTAGTCGAGTCAGTCTTGGTCGTCGTGTACGAGTACGACTCTATCGTAGTTGGAGTTCATGTCATAATCATAGTCAGAGTTCGAGTTGTAGTCGAGTCCGCCCCGTAGTCGTAGAGTGGGGTATAAAAGGGGCAGAACATTGCACCGAGAGAGGGCAAGGAGAAGTCAAAGCGATCAGTGTGATCGAGAGGCAAGGCAACTGAGAGAGCGATCAGGGTGATCGGTGTGATCAAGAGAGGAAAAAATAAAGAAGAGGAGCGATTTGGCTCTGGGAAGTCTATCGAGTTCATTGTGTTCACAGACGTGGTCGTAACCAGAGTTACGATCACGACAACGAGCAGAGGTGGCCGCAGGCGCTGAAGGCGTGGTCTTAAAGAGTTACGACCATGGTCACAGAGCAGAAGACGTGGTCGTAAGTGTTATGACCACAGCGAGAAGGCGTGGTCGTAAGCGATCATAGTGGGGTGACATGGTCGTAAAGCGTTACGACCACAGCAGTCGACAGAGCCTTCGACGTGGTCGATAGTATCACAACGTGATCGTAACCAGGTTATGACTATGGTGATCGACCGTGGTTGAAGGAAGTGCAGCGCAGCGGTGGTGAACGTGGTCATAACTTTTGCTGAAGTTATGATTACGTAGTCGGAGCAACGAGACGTGATTGGGGAGGTCACAACGTGGTCATAACGACTGACAGCATAGTCGAAGAACCAGCAGAGTGGTCATAATAACTCAGGAGATGGTCGTAGCCTCTTGAACATGGTCATACGGCAGCAGTGAGTGATCTAGTGACTACAAACTAATTGTTCAGGTTCTAGAAGTGATCGTAGGACTGCAACAACAACACTCGTAATGCAGGCCTAAACATTCTCCAAACATGCAGACTGGTAATTACATAATGAGGAGCACTGCAGACCTTGATCTTCTTGTGATCTTGATGGTGTTATGCTCACTGTGGCCTGCAACCTGCAATGCCCTCTCATGGAGCATCTTCCCCTCATCATCCAACAAGACGGGCCACGAGGGTGCCGCAGCGACGATGCCGCAGCTTAGAGGGCGCCACGGTCGCCGACTTCTCGATCGATGGCGCCAACGACCCCGAGAGGGGTGAAGCTGCTGGAGGACGCGCGGCGCAGGATCGCCGGTCCGACCAACTGCTGGAACGAGGCGTACCGGAGCCTGTTCGCCAGCTGCGCCCACATCATGGCCGACAAGGAGCGGCAGTCCAGGACTCCAGGCTCGCGTGGCACCTCAGCAACTGCTTCCAGGAGTACTCCGGCCGGCCACCGCTGCCACCCTGCGACGAGCGATCCAAGATGGTGCACTGCCGCAAGCGCCTCACCGACTCCGAGGGCAAGATCTTCCTCGAGAGTCGAGACCAACACCTCTGCCACCAACTGCGGTAAGCCTCTATCACCTCCTTATCATGTTCTTCTTCTTCGTCGTCTTCTTTTACTTCCTGATTAATTAGTATATGTCATGTCGTGTTGTGTGTCACAACTCACAATTCTTGTCCTTGATTGGTTTATGCAGGGCAGAGGCGTTCAAGCACAGAACGGAGAGCCTCGTGAACTATCTGTCGAGGTCGGCGAAGTCCGCACAAGAGAAGCTGGAGGTGATCGAGGCAAATGAGATCCTCCGAAGTCGCATACGGCGACTTCAGAGTGCAGTCGCGAATCTGAGCCGTTCGATCGGAAAAAGAACTACCCCGATCGGTTGTTACTGTAGCAAAAACCGATCTGGGCCATTCTTTTCCGATCGAACGGCTCAGATTCGATTGCACTCTGAAGTCGCCGGATCCGGTTTCGATCGAGGAGAGGTCGGAGCAGATCATGCAAGAATCCGACAAGCTCCACGACTCGCTGTCGTCGATCGGAGCGCAGGCCGAGCACCTAACCAAGGAGTCCAATTAAGGACGTCGGATCCCGGATCGGCGACGTGGTAGAGCACTCAAGGGCCTCTTTGTGCTCTGCAATCCAAGGAGATTGCAAGCGCCCAGACAGAGCTGAAGGAAGGGCAGGCTGAGATGAGAGACAAGATAGAAGCCGGCATGGCGCGGGCACAGTAGTCCTACAAGAGTCTTGGCAATGCGATGGACAAAGCTACAGGAGGCGGCCATGGGCATTGAGACTTGAGGGAGATCAAGGTCGTTGGTGACTCCATGTCGTCAAAGATGGAGGATTTGCAGAACACCGCAAATGACATTGGGAGTGTGGCCGGCAAGTCGCTGGAGAATCAGATGCAGCTTTTGGATGGGCAGGCAAAGACGATGCAAGGGCTGAATGATCTCTACAGCTTCCAGGCACAGGCTCTTCCGGAGACTGCAGGGAAACTATACAGAAGCTGGCGCATTTGGGCCAGCAGCAGCAGCAGCAGGACCTCCTGCCCGGCAAGAAGAAATCCGGCACGCTCATGATCATCTCATGCAAAATTCAGAGTCAATACTGGAAGCTCAGGTTTTCTTCCTCTTCTTCACCATTTTACAACAGGCAGTAATACCAAAGTTATTACCAGTAGACAGTAGTTCTTATGCAAGTTTACTTCTTGATATGCATTATGCAGGAAGAGTTCAGGGAGAAGCAGGCGAACATTTTCGCTGCGCTGGACAAGCTCTACGTCCTCCACAACGCCATTCTGGTGGAGTCCCGTTTCATCAAGGCCTTCTTCTTCCACTGCTGCATCACATTCCTCATCTACATGCTCACGAGCGCGAAGCAGACGTTCGGATCTAGGGGTCAGCTTTTATTTCGGTGAGATTCAGACTCCAGTATTACTGTAATAACTTTGCAGTAACTTTTCTGAATTCTGAATATATCCATATGTTTCTTGTTAGGTATTTGCATCACGCTTATGATGGGAGATCGGAATCATCAAGCTTGGAGCTGATGACTTCAACAGGCAGTTCTGGGTCATGTCCAAAGCGTTGCTGGTCAAATCAGTGTTCCTGGCCGCTGCCACCGTTCAGATCTTGCACTCCATATTCACATACGACACTCACCGAAGCATCAAATCGTAAAGTTTTATACATTCAGTAACATAATATTATGGTGATCTGACTGCCCATTTGTTGCAGGGATTATGAAGTACTAAACCATCAGCTGCTCCAAACACTCAGAAAGTCCGGGCAATTGAATGCAATGCCGGTGGCGGTGAGCACTTATACACAGACAATGCAATTAATAGCTAGTTAAGCCATTTGTACTAGTGCGTGCAGTATTGACCAAAACTTTCCTTTCTTTTCCTCTGTCCCTTGCTACCAACTGCTATTTAAACGGTCATTCCAGTACAAATCTTGACCGAAATTTCTCCTCCTCCCCTGGTCAAGGAGACAAGATGTATCCATACAGTGCAGGTAGTGATGGAAGCCTCAGTGACTACTCATGGGTCTTCGACGAGCTGCAGGACGACGTGGGCAGCAAAATCGATCCAGATTGCCGGAAGAGATGTGGAAATGATGGTGTTTTCCCGGAAGAAATCGGCGAAAATTCGGCCACAACGTCCATCGCAAGGAGATACAACCTTCGACCGCGCATCAGGCCGCGCTGATAGAACACAAATAGAGCATATACAGCAGTTTGGCCAGAAAATTAAACTGTAAAAAAGGCAATATTGTGCCGAAGAACTGAAGAGCAATGCGATCTTTGATAAGCCCATGTTCAACCTGTTTGAATCCTTTCTGCAACTTCTTTATCGAAATAAACACATAATGTGATTCTTGACAAAACATCAGATGAGTAAGTATTCAATTGATTGAAAATAAGCTATATGAGCAAGTAAAAGTGAGTAGCGGTGACATGCTAGGTAGATCTAAAAGTTTCATTACTCCTCAAATAAACCTAACATGACATATAGCTGCTTATAAGAATGGAAAAGGGAACCTAATGTACAGAATTTGACTAATTGAGCTCCCTCACAGGCCTATACACTGCTGTTCGAAAAAATATTCCTACGGAATGAATTCATGGATCTAGGGAAAAAATTCATCGCTGCATGCCTTGATTGCATATCAGATTTCTCAGTTTGCAGGAACCGCTGAAGAGTATTTTTTTAGTATTGAGGACTTCCTATGCACTAAACATTACATCATCGCATCATCGAGCACGGGCAGTCGCCGGTTGTTTTGAAGAGCGTCCGGACTTGTGTCTCCGCTTCTGGTTGCCTGCAGCAGGGTCAACCAATGGTCCAGACCAAGTAGGCACAGAGCCTTTCTCGTAAGGAAATACGGTGCTGAACGAAGAAGGATCTGGGGGCTCAAATGCTGGTTCCATGTGATTTGAACAACCCAAGGGATATCCAAGTGCACCATCCTGATGTGGTGGAGGGAACTTTTCACTCTTGCTCTTCGCATTTGCATGCGTTATTAGCCTTCTTTTCTGTAAAGAGTATGGTTGAGTTCGTCATGAGATTGATTATGTTTTGAGAGTACACAATCTAGAGATTCTTTAAAATTGCATAAAGTTACATACCCTTCAAACAGAGGATTTGCAACATAATCAGTACAAGCAACAAAAAAAAGGGCTCAAGCAAAAGAATAGATGAGCTACTGGAATCAGTAAGGAAAGCAAGTTAATTTCACATACATCAATATTTACTTGAAGTTCAGCATTTGCCTCCGGTGCTGGAACAGCCCTAGGCCGATCCCGTGTCCTTGTCTTCCTAGCTCCATCACCATTAGCTCTACCACCAGCAGCTCTTAAACTGTTGATCATGCAAGGAATAAGCCAGTCAGCATTTTATACAGCGCAAAAGCTCAGCTCACATCAGCCAATGAACAGACAGAAGGTCAAGAGATAATGGATTAAGAAATAAAGATCTTCGCAGCTAGGGGAATATTTGAAGAGAGAGAAGGATAAAAAAATACAACAGAAAGGTAGAGAGACAAATTGCTGCAAGGCTCATGATGATGTCTAAGCAGTATTCTCAACAAATTCCCAGAAATCAAGGAATCTTGGCACAATAACCAAGACATGAACTTTTAGTACAAATCAGTATATGCCCTTGCAGTGCACTGAAGTTACTTTTTGGGACAAGTAATGATTTTTTCTTCCTTATATTCTACTATGCTGAATACAATTTTGTCATGTTATGCTTTCTTGTCATCAAATCGAGCAGTGTTGTCCTCAGTTCCATTGCTCATTGAATACAATTTTGTCAGGTTCTACTGCAGAAGAAGGCAACGTATCCACTGCTACTAGATTTTAGCACACTCTTGTACCCCTAACTCAATCTGGTTCCTCTAAATCATACAATTCTTCAGAAACAAACTTTCGTTTCAAGAACATTGCCCATCTATATTGTATGCTTTGCTTGCTGCATGCTCTTCTAAACCAACAACATTGCTAGATTGTGTGAAGAACTTAGATAGTTAGATGACATTACGGAGCATTCAGAAATATTAGGCAAAAGCAAATACAGAGAAACAATACAACTTTTTAAGGAAAGGAGTGTTAGGGCAACAAACCGTCTAGCTTCTTCATCTCTTCGTTTTGCATCCATCTCTTTGCTTGGGGGGTATTGTGGCAAACTTGATGGATCACATGCATGGGGTTCCATTGTAAAGAACTGTATTTATCATGAAAAAAGTGTTACTTTTAAAGTATTTCACTAATTTATAGAACTAGTCCTCCATCAAAGGGGGCTGCAAAAATCTTTATATATGTTATCCACAAGAACAAAATTTGAAGTAGGGTCATATAATACCACAATAAACGTCAGAATCCCGCCACGGTGTCTGAACTAAATTTTCATCATGAATTTTCTTTAGAATCAAATTTTCATCATGAGCTCATGACCCTATTTGAACCTAAAAATTTGAAACAATATACATTGAAAGCACAAGATGTTGTGTTCTCAATGTGATTGTAATGAAGTTAGATTAATTTTCTAACATCAAGGGAGCATAATTAATTAATGGCAATATTCCAACTAATACAATAGACAGTAATCCAATTTATTGTAGCTACTACTCATAAATGTTCCATTTCATGCACTGAAAACATTGAACTATTGTTACCCTTTGGATACATTGAACATTGACATATCAACGAAATGCTACATAAAATCTGTTCTGAAATATCAAATTAAGAAAATTAAAGTGGTCAGCGAGAAACAATGAACTATTACTATTGTTATCCTTTGGATATAATTGTCCCTGTTGAATCAATATGTTCTCATTAGGGTCATCAAAGGCAATTTATCCAACAAGTGGTGAATCTCATTTTCTTTATTTACATCAAATAGGCATAATTGTAAAAAACTGAAGACAACTTACATCACTTTGTAATGCAGAAGTTGCTGTTAAACGATCAGCTGGATCAATTGCAATTAGTGTTTCAATCAGTCGCAGTGCTGATTGTGGGAAATCTTTGAATGTATCCGCTATTCGCCTTTTGTATGGTTGTTGGGGCTTAAATATGGTTGCATGAGGCAACTTCGATTTTTTCCAATATTCTTCTGTGGGGGAGCCGCATAGCTTAAAAATTTTATGCAGCTGTTCCACCTAAAAGCAGCAGACATAATTAAAACAATGAAACATTGTAAAAAGCACACAATGAAAACAAATCTATGACTGGAAAAACTACCATTGCTAAAAACTAAAAAGTGTAGCATAAATACAGTTGCACTATTTGTTCACTGGATTGGTAACCGTTAACAGTATACATGCAACACAAGAGGTCATATCAGGAACAGCTGTAGAGCAAGGAATGGGGTTGGGAGTTCCAACAACAAAGGTGGCAACTGGCAGGTGGCAATGAGACTTGACTTGAAAGCAGATCGTTTATTTTTTTCAGGTATCACTGATTTGATATCGTTTATTTTTTTTCAGATGAGATGTCACTGATTTGACATCGTCTATTTTTTCAGATGAGATATCACTGATTTGATACCGTCTATTTTTTTCGGATGAGATATCACTGATTTGATATGTTTTTGTACTCCCACAAATCAGGTTATTGTTATATACTAAAGATGAGAAAACAAAGTAGGAACAGAATGGAATAGTCTTGGTTATCCTCTCCACTGGTTTTAAGAGCAGTGATAACATATATTTTATGCTTCCACCATGCTTCATGTTGCCAAAATAGTACATTTCTAGAAAAACCATTAACCACGATGACCAATAGAATACATTTTGAAAATAATGCTCATTTGATATAATAAACTTGCTCTAAAATGAAGATCATTTTCATCAGCAAGGTCATCTTGCATGACATGAGACCTGCCTTGTAAAACTTGAACTTCTGTTGCACAATTTCATCTAACAAAATTACAAATGTAATGTAGTTCGAATGGAAGGTTTGCCAAGCTATGAAAAATACTGCAGCAGAATCATACTTGAACAGAATCAACTATATCCCTAGTTTAGTAATGAAAATTTCGCAGCCAGTAGGTGCTCAACTGAATTTTTTTAAAAGATACATGATAAGAGTTGTCTCGGACACAAATTATATGACAGCAGTCAAGCATTCTGTAGCTAACCTCAGTCCGTCCCGGCATAATAGGCTTCCCAGCCAGCAACTCAGCGAGGATACATCCAGCGCTCCACAAGTCCACGCCTACTCCATAATCCGTCGCACCCAAGAGCAACTCTGGTGGTCGGTACCACAGTGTCACCACCCGACTGGTCATTGGCTGTTTATGGTTTGGGTCGAAGAACGATGCCAGCCCAAAGTCCCCAATCTTCAGCACACCATTGTTATCCAAAAGCAGATTGGATCCCTTGATGTCACGATGCAGCACTCCCCTGTTGTGACAGTGCTCCAGCCCTGACAACAACTGATGCACATAGCACTTGACCTGCAACATAAGCACCTCAATCAGCCTCAGTTACGCCACATTTTACATAATTCGATACGATGATGTGTCAGCGAAAATGGGATCTTGACCTGGGGCAGAGTGAACTTGATGTCGGGGCTGGCGGCGAGGCCGGCGAGGTCGTGGACCATGTAGTCGAAGACGAGGTAGAGGCTGCAGGACATGCGGGAGGTGACGAGCCCGTCGAGCTTGATGACATTGGGGTGGTCGAGGCGGCGGAGGATGAGGATCTCGCGGGCCATGAAGCGCACGCTCTCGGGCTCGAGGTTGTCGAACCGCACCTTCTTCAGCGCGACGATCTTGCCGCTCAGCGAGTCCCGCGCCTTGTACACATTGCTGTACGTCCCTTGCCCGATCTAAAACGCCAAACGAATCAGAAAAAAGATGCAATTTTTGTTTTTTACCCGGCGCTCGCGCGGCATGGATCGCGAAGCTGCGGAGCCTTGAGGAGCTTGGGGAGGGGGCGCACCTTGTCGATCTTCTCGAAGGAGTCGGCACGGCGGGGGGTCCAGCCGTCGATGGCCTCGCCGGCGACAGCGGAGAGCCAGGCGGGCCAGCCGGCGGCGACCTGCTCGCCGCGCGCCTTGTTGGCGAAGCTCCCCCCGAGGCGGACCTCGGCATGAGCCGCGGCGGCGGCGGACCGCGACGACCGCGACCGCCGCTCCCTTTTCACCGGCGCGGCAACGGCGGCCTTTGGCTGCTCAACCTTCTCGGCAGCCTGGCTCACCACCGCCTCCCCAGCAGCAGAAGCAACCCCCTCCTGCTGCTGCGGCTGGGAGACCGGGGCAGCGGGGGGGTTCCGGCGGTGGGAGGAGGAGGCGGGGCTGGGGGTGGAGGGGCGGCCGTGCACGCAGCCCATGGGGACGCAGCGGCAAAGGTCACCGGCGGCGGGGCATGGGTTTGGGGGGGAGGTGGGCGCGGGCGCTCACACCGGAGGAGGCCGCGATCCGGAGGCGGCGGCCGGGGGAGGGGGGTAGTAAAGTAAAGTTGCGCCTGCGAGGAACGGGACGGGGTCGGTGGGAAGAGGTGTGGAACCGGAACGGTTTTGACTCTGACTGTGACGGGTCCCTCTCAGCATGTGTGAATATATAATTTTGTGCCTGTGTGATGATGCCCCCAGAGACTAGAAAACCAGAGGGCAAGCAAGAGGAACGACCAGAGTTTTCTTTATTTATTTGGCTCTATAGTATATTTTGATTTTAAAACTAGTCATATACAAATTATAATCCTAACCTTTTATCTAGCGCGGAAGAACGGAAGACCGACCACATATCGTGCCACAGTGGCGGATGCAGAAATTTTTTAGAGCCTGGGCAAGCTAACAAGTAACAACCAATAACACATTCACATCGCTCTATATAAGCAAAGCTAGCGTGCTTAATAGTTTTGTAAATAAAACCATCGTTTTAGTACACATATGAAAATGCACACATCGATCGCGTATTCGCGTACCTTCCAAGTTCCGAGCAGAGACGGCTGCGGCTAGCGGGGGAGGGCAAGAGGACGGTGGCGACAGCCACGAGGAGAAGCACTAGCACCGGCAGCGGCGACTCCTGCTTCTTGGCCAATACGTCGCCCAGCTTGCCGGCAGGTGGACTAATCCAAAACAGCAACCAATGGGCCAATGTATCATGATCTGGTGCATAAAATGGTATGATCACTACTTCAGTACTGTTAGCCCCTGAAAGTAAAGAGAATAAAGGTATCACTCATGCATGGCAATAGTAGATGGTACACGAAGGCCCATCTAATCATGATCAAGAAACTACAGATACAGTAGTAGATAGTTCAGCTGATTCCCTAATTGGCTATAGCTAGCTGCTGTTGACCCATAATTAAACATGGCAGTAGAAATTTGAGTCCGGGCAGTGGCCCAGGGTGGCCGGGCCTTGGGGCCGCCACTGTCGTGCCATCCGAGCGCGGAAGAACAGGAGCCACTCGTGTCAACCGTGGTACAGCCTGGCCCGACGGTGGTGGAGCCAGGGAGCTTTTGCCCTACCTGGCTGCGGCAGGGAGCTCCTGCGGAATCCTCATTGGAAATAGTAAATGTTGTAGTGCGCCATAAATACTAGGCCTTACTGATACTCACAAAACTCTATATAGAAACTGAATAGATGACCTAGTAGAAGTTGCAGTATTAGTATACTCTATCTCAGTATTCAGTCAAGAAAAGAGGGTTCTGCGGGAGCTCGTTATTGCGGTCAGGTAGGGCGGAAACTCACCACCTCCCACGCCAGGACAGGCTATACTGCGGTCAACGCCGGTGCCACGGTGGGTGGGTTATGCCGTGCTCGGGTCGCGGTACGTGTCACCTGTTGGCATCCCGTTCTTCCGCGCTTGGTAAGGGGTTAGAATTGCAATTTCGTGCCGCATAAGACTGTTTTTGAAATTAAAGTGACACTACGGGACCAAATAAATAAAAATTCAAAAAAGAAAAACGTTTTCTGAAAATTGAAAATGCCATTAGTTTGTGGGTTTTTCTCTCGTATTTCTTAAGGCCCGTACATTCTCTACACTCATAAAATGATATATTAAGATTTATTTTTTGCCTCTATTGTAAACGAGAATATGGCATATTCTTGTATATGTGGTCATAGGTAGCAGGCATGTTCTTTTAAGCCACAGCTAATGGCTTTTAGTTCTAGTGTGAGTGTCCGTGCGAATGAGCTGAAAGCCGATAAGTTGATAAGTCACTTATAAAAGACAACCCCGATTAGCTGCTTCGAAAAGGTAGTGGAGAAACTGTTTTATTTGTTTATTTAAGAAAATCATAAGTTATAAGATGAAATAAGTTAAAAAGAACAGACACATCAATCTACATAATAAGTACACCAATAAAAGTTTTGGATGGTGATGATATGCTGGGCCTAGGATGGGAGTTGTGAAATGCATGTGGACGGGAGACGGTGGGCATGCAGAATGGTTAATGATTGTGATATGTGAAGGTGTAGAGAACGAAACCTTCAGGTAATGTGTGAGCTGAAAAGAATAGAAAACAGGGGCAGAGAATGGGCCCTGGCATTTTAGGTTGTAGATCCTTCAGGTTTTGTCTCATGGGGCTGGAGACAGTGTGTATAATGTGTGGGGTTATCTCATTAGGAAGGGAACAATAAGGTATTAGCATGATGATGCATTTAGGGCTTTTAGGTGTGCGAAAGCCAGTGTTGTAGCCAGCTTAACAAAAGGGCATATTCTTTTTTAAACAGAAATTGGATTGCATGTCATTTTTATTAGGCATTTCATATATTTTTGTACTTTTGTCAACATGGAAGTCATCGCATATTTAGCTATGTAGTGAGTTTTTCTTCCAAAACTGGCTCTAAACATACGTTTTTTAAAATTTAGCCCTCTCCGCGACCGTACGAGGAGCGGCAAGCGGCATGTGTCACTTGTCGAGCTCCCTCGTCGTGACAGGAGGTAACAATTGTGGCAGCAAGCATTGGCAAACTACACGGGCTACAGGTGGATGCCGCGCCCCCAGGCTTGGCAGGAGGGTGCCGAGCACACCCAACTCGGCAGTTGGGCAACAAGTTGGTCCTACAGAGCTCGCCTGTGCTACCACGGGTGCTACCACCTACCGTGATGGGAGAGATCAATAGGTGACATGTGTCGTCTACCGCCGCTCTTGCAATCGCGATGGAAGCCAAATTTGAAGGGAAAAAGTGCATTTGAAAGCCAGTTTTGAAAAAAAAAGCACACTCGTTACAGTGCCGAATATGCAATCACTTAGCCAGCATGAACGATGAAAGATCAAAAGAAAAGCACATAATATAAATCCATTTTGACATGCAATCAGTGTTTCGGTTATATTTGAAAGATATAGACAATAATAGAAGTTTGTGAATTGACTTGACAACAAAAATCATGTCAATGGCTTGTACCCATTGTAGTAAGGGTTCTAAGGGCATGTATAATAGTTAGAGACAACATTGTCTCTAACATGTGACACATCATCTTTAGAGACAATATCTTCAATAGATTGTCTCTAGCACACTTAACAAGATTATCTTTTCATAATTTTTTATTTAAAATGGGACCCACCCCTTGTCTCTAGCACACTTCACAAGATTATCTTTTCATAATTTTTTTATTTAAAATGGGACCCACCCCCATCACCGCTCTCTCCCTCCAGTCCTCCACCCGCCGCCCTCCCCTCAGTCTCTCTTCGGCCGCTACCCTCCCCTCCCTCCGGCCGCCGCCCTCCCCTCCCCACTGCCTTCTCCTCCCACCCTCGACGCTCTCTCCCTCTACTCCGACCGCTGCCCTCTCCCTCCACTCCGGTCGCCGCCTTCTCCACTTACCCCACTGCCCTTCTCCTCGCATGGTCCCACCCCCCGCCGCCACTCTCTCCCTCCACTCCGGCTGCCACCCTCTCCTCTCACCCCCGCCGCTGCCTGCATTGTCCTTCGTCACCACTGCAGCCTCTAAGTTCGCAATCATCGATCCAACCAGATCCACCCTCGTGTTCGTCGCCGTCGTGACCTTCTTTGGTCGCCATGGCCGTCGGATCCACCGTGTGGCCGTCACCGCACCCTAGTCACACCACCATGTGGGCTCCACAAACCGCGTGGGCGACGGACGGCTCAGCTCCAACGGCGTGCGCCATCGTCTCTTCGTGCGTTGGTTTGTGTGAAGCAATCGTCGTTTGCGGACGCGATGGCTTCTCTTCTCTCTCCTCATTTTCTCTCCTTTAGTTTAGTTTTTAGACGATACGGCAAGCTAATCGAGTGTTAATGTAGGAATGTTAGAGATGTTCTAAGAAAGAAAACAATAAGATCAAGTAGGATGCTCTCTCTACGTAACCCCGTAAACCCTAAAGATAAGAAAAAAGAATAGAAGAGCTGCTAACATGTCTGCATTACTGGTAGCTTCCCTTGTTCGGGCCTTGGAGTACGGAGCCATCCTTAACGACAGGGACCAGTGGCAATTTGCTGTACAACCAGTACTGCACGTCTGCACCATCCTCTCGGCGATATGATGTTGGCCCGGTTCAAAACAGTGTTGACTTTTTAAATGGTTTTTTCTTTATATTGCTTGTGATGATATAATTTTTTTTATTTTCATTTAATTAAGGTGCCGCTCGATTGGATTGAAATAAGTTGACTTATGGCTGAAATTGTATTGTAGCTGATGATGGCTTATTTGACGCAATTAAATTTAGAAAAAAAAATAAAAATAGAAAAAAACATGTTAACCCACCACGTACAATACAAACGAATATAGAAAAAAACCGGCAAAAACGCTAAAAAAACAAAAAATGATGAAATTTATGAATAGTGAAAAATAAGTCAGAAGTCAGAATCTTAAATCAAAATGAGCAAGACCTTATTTTAGCTAAAAATTAACTATCGCTACCATGATCATTTCAGTTAAAAACTAATAACATCAGCGAAATGTCATCTGCCAAATTCGTTTTGAACGGGCTGTTACCTTATCTCCTGTAACTACAGAAATCGTCGGTGATTAGCACACTTGGATCATTGGTCAGGAAGGAAAACGCCGAAATACAAGTAACGTTTGCCTGAAAATTACTGCTGCTCCTTGCATGAACATGAGCGACAGTACACGCATGCATGCGTCTCGACGCACTGTTTAAAAGTACTGTATCTTTTTTTTTTTTGCTGACTGTAAAAGAGATTAAAGAAGTAAGAGACACTCACATCGAGAAGCTACTTTGTTTAAAACATCTTCTGCAGTGAATTTTTCGAATAACATGTAAAAAATTATTAAAAAACCACACTATTTAAAAATCTGTTTTTAAAATTTAAACGCCAGGAGCTGTTTGGCGTCGTGTCATCCTCTGCGCGTGTTGATTCACTATTATCATGAGCAGTGTTAAATTTCGCTGACACGTATGAATGATGGAGGGAGTTGCTAGGCCCTTTCCCTCTCTTTTTCTGTGGCAACTTGACACTGGCAACAGTGGCAAGGATGGAACTGAACCTGCACAAATAACTGACAAGCTGAGCCCACACAGTCAGGCTCTCTCAGATTCATTGGTACTAGTAAAATTTCTGGAGCACTTGGATGGTCTTCCTCTCAGTTGACTGACTATTCAGGGAAAAAATGTTCAGTCTCCTTTCTGGCAAACTACTACAACGAAAGGGCTGGTTGTTCTCATTACATGGACAGATTCAGCTACACAACTCCCTCAATGCTCAACTTCAGTGATGTATTATATGTAGGTGCTAAGGTTAGTCGCATGATTGCATCATGGATTGGTTGCTGCAACAGCAGAGGTGGAATTTAGGTAGATTATTTGCCGAAAACGTGGCGTGATGCTCCTTTTGAGTTGACTTCCTAGGATCCAGCAGCCTATTTGACACTAGTTTAGGTCAACCTCTAGTTGGAGAGGTTGAACACTTGAATTGTACTAGTAAGACAACACTACCAGCTCGCCCTCTCATGTATTTTAATCCCTTAAACCTGTTTGATTGTGAATCATGCATGCTGGGACAGGAACCGCATCCTCGATGTTGTTCAACATCAGGGTGTGGTTCATCACTCACATCCTAATACATTGCTACACATACTAGTACACTGCTGAAGTGCTGAATATGCTGATTAGATTCGAATGTAGAGTTGATAAAAATCCATTACTCAAATGTAAATTCGAATGTCCTTAACACCTACTTGGCACAAATTGAACATTCCAGCCATTATAGATGAGAGGAAGATTCAAGACTGTTGAAGTACTTGCAAGTTTGGAAATGTAGACTCATTGCGCCTATCCTAACGTGATATTCCATTCTATAGAACAGCAGGTCTCATATCAATGCTACTCAAAATTTTCAGATGATAATATCAGCACAAACTTGGCCATTTTTCCGCCCACTCACTCTTCAGCATGCTTTTTCTTCTTTTTCTTTTTGTCCTTCTTACTGGACTCATCAGTTTCCATGGGGGCGTCTTGAGTGTCTTGTGAATGGTCGGATTTCTTCTTCTTCTTCTCACCATCTGCATCAGCTGAAGGAGGTTTCTCGCTTTCCTTGTTCTTCTTTTTCTTTTTCTTCTCGCCATCATCATCAACCGCTGGAGACTCCTCACTATCCTTGGAATTCTTCTTCTTTTTCTTTGATTTCTCTTTCTCCTGCTCTCTATCCTCTTCAGTTGCCTCCGTTACAGGTTTCCTCTTCTTTGAAGCCACTTCTGACTTCTTTGGTGTTTCTTCAGTGGATTGTCTGAGCACTAAATCTGCTGCTGGATTGTAAGTCTGACAATGACAAACAGAAAGGGTCAGGATCCTGTTATGAATATTGTGTATATATTCAAGAAACCCAATAGGCAATATATATAGGGTACAAAAGGGATACAAGACTAAACCCTAACACAATAGAAAATATCACTAATACTCTTAATACCTCCTCAAATGTAAGGCGTATACAATAACATTACATTTAAAAAAGGTTGACACTAAAATAGGAAAAATCCGAAGTCCAAGTTCTGATAATGTCGTCGTAGCATGCAGTTCTTAGAAAATATGTCGAGTCGAAGAGAAATAGATAAAAGCATGATGATGCAGTGCACAAGAAGCGCAACGCAGAAAAAACGTGACGGCCTTAGAAGCTCAGGACGGCAGATTAGAGAAAAACAGCGGCATCATAACTACGATCTGCACACGGCTCAGAGAAAAGAGCGACGGTGGTTGTCATGCAAAAAGAAAATTCCTATGTTTCTATTGCTGACAATAAATTTGTGAACTCACACGGTTTGGACGAATTAAAAGATAGATGCTACAGACTTGCATGGATGCAACGGAAGACTCAAAAGCAAACAAAAAACAAAAGCAACGGATTCTAGCATCCTCAACTCCACAACTAGCACAAGACAACGCGCAGCGCCCACAACAAACAATCATGGACCCATTCCATATATCCCACCATCAATCTTCAACCACCCTCTTATCCCGGCCACCCCCTCCCTTCATCTCCTCTCCCCTTCCCTCTCCTCTCTTAATCATTGCCTCCCCATACCGGTGAGAAAAGGTGACGGAAGAGATGAAGGCCGGCAGCGCTCCGACGACTCCTCCTGTCCTCGGCCCTTCTCCCCTCCCCCACTTCCCTGGGCCACGTGGGTCCAGGCTGGCCAAGAGGAGCGACGACGGCGTGGCCCAGGACAGGCTGGCGCAACTCCTGGCGGTGGCAGTCCAAAAGGATGGCGGCAGCTAAAGGAGGCACAGGTCCAGCAGAGGGTGGTAGGTTGGGGCCGAGGTGGGCACACATGCGCACGCACGACGTAGCAGCGGCGCAAGCACAGTCGAAGGCGGCGGGAAGAGCCAATGAGAGCCATCGATGACGTTGTGATGGCTGGAGGCGGCGTGGGCGCAGCTACGACGCTCGACCCGACAAGGCTAGTGGCGACGCGAATCCGGGCAGGATCGAGTGAGAGGCAGCCGGATCCGAGCGCAGCAAGGTCGGTGGCGGCGGGGCCGGGGAGGCAGATCCTACGACCACGGGGTCGCGGAGATGCAGATCCAGGCGGATCCGACGGGAGGCGGCGTGGTCGGAGCATGGGAAGCAGACAGCCGAGACGACGGCGGCGCACGCCATTTGGAATTCTACAGGACAATGGGGCCCACCTGTGCACCTAGGTCCACCACTATGCACAAAGTAGCTTCTTTACACGTTAAATCATCTCTAACAAATTTCAGACAATTTCATGAAAAAATTATAGTGTGAACGTGAGGTTGAAATTCTAAATACCGAACTTTTACGAAATTATTGTCTACAAGGCTGTGGGAGCCAATGGGCACTTAGGCCTACCAATGTGCACAAATTAGTTTCTCTACACACTGAATCATCTTCAATAAATTTCAATTAATTTCATGATAGTTTTATAGTGTAAACGTAAGGTTAAAATTCCAAATACCGAACTTTTACTTAATTTTTGTAGAGTGAATTCCAAATAAATGACATGTGTAGGTTAAGAATTGCTTCTAGCTTTATCATGCCTCTTGGAGTTGGCTTTGGAATAATCAATTCAATTCTAGGTGACAGCCAAACAGCTACATCGCTAGAATTGAATTCTAATTCCACGATTCTAGAGCCAATACCTGAGAGTCCAACAGGGTTAATGTTAGTTTTGTTAGGACTTTAAACCAAAAGAACAAACTAAGTACACACTTCTGATAGTTTTTTAAATGAAATTTGTGCTCTACTATTTGACAAGCTTCAACAAAAGGTTTTCACTTAAAAAATAGAGCAAGTCACAAAACAACTTACTTTAGCCGGTGTCATTAAAGCCCCAGCACCCTTCTTCCGGTCCTTTTCATACACTTCTATCTTGGGCTTTCCTTTTGTGGAACCTGCAGATCTCCCTAGTTCTTTACCCTCAAGAACACGAAGTCGTGTTTCAAGCTGTTCAAAGATTCACATATGACATATGTGAAGCGTATCTCATGTGATATATAATATCAAAGTTGCTTCCACACCACAGTAACAACTAACAAGTACCTTGACCCGGCTTTCAAGACCCATGGAGTTATCTTCACCATCACCAAGGGCATCATATCTTATGGCAAGCGCAGTCTTAGCAGCAAGTGAACGAGAGATCTTCCCCTTGTGCTTTGGAGCCGCCTGTCCTATTAATGATGCATGATAGATGAGACCATACTTTGGTGTAGAGTGCTTTGTCTTTAGAGCTCTAAACAAGGCCTGCAGACAGATAACATATTTAGGTCGCTGGGGACAAAGCTCAATAATAATTGCAGCAAAAGCAAACCAACGTCAGCAACAAAAGAATGACAGTAGGCAACATCCAGAACATAGAAGTTCGACCACTAAAGAGGAAACAATGTAAAAACCATGTATCTGAAATACAGGTGGAGAAGGGAATGCAGTTGAAAAATTCCCTGAAGCACACTGTATTCAACATACCTTCTCTGCCCCCAGTATCTGAATTGTGCTGCCAGGCTGCTTTGCCAAATTTATCAAACTACCACCATGTGCAATAAGGCGAGCACCAACAAGTTCACCAACAAGTGCAGTCAAATTGGGAGCTATAGTATTCATCCTACTTTTCAGGTAGTCCATGAGCTGGTCTCTGTACTCAGAAAGAGCCAAGACTTGATCACACAGTTCCCTGATGTTTAATAGGTCAAGATCACTAACTTCTGTACCCATGGAAATTACAGCTGCCTCCTTGAGCTCCGCTTCCACATCTTCTGGTAGTATCTAAAAGAAGCAGAAGTTATTGCTAGATAAGCTTTAGGCACATGCAAAACAATTTTGGATATGTGGATACACTTTACCTCAGAGAAATCAAGGTTGACTGCGTTAGCACGATTGCCCATCATCTTCGCAGCTTTTGCATACTGGATATTATCAGCAACAATTTTTGTGAGCTCTGGAAAATGCCAACCATACCATTCACGGACCCTCATCGCATAAGTATTAAGCTCCTTGTCAAGATCATCCAACAAGCCAATGGCCTGAATGATCATAGTATCAACCTGCAGAAAAGGGTACATTCATAAATTTATTGTAGCCTCACTTGCACACATGAAAAAAATGAAGAATACGCTAGCAAAAACGAGCATAACCAGTCCACATGCTAGAAAATACCAGAGCATAGGTTGTAACAGTGAGCAGTGAAGCACAACAATAGTCTGAGGAATTATCACGATGGTAGCAGTAGCAAGCTCACCTTTTCGGGGCTGAACTTCAGCTTATACCTAGACAAACCGTGGGACAATCCTAGACTCATTGGACCTAGGTCCTGTGCAGCTAGTCCAGACATAAGTTCAGTTAGCTGATTCCTCAGTCCTCTCATCAGTTCCATCACAGCACTATTGTGAAGGCAATCAATTTTCTGCAAAATCACAACATCATAATTGTCAGTGATATTGATCATATCATGCAAACAGAACAAGCGAGGCACCTAACTAACCAGCTTTTCTTTGATAGCGTTACCAAGTTTAGAATCAGCAACAGCCAATGTTTCACCATCGCAATGCTTCTGCAGGAACTTGCGGAGACCCTTGCTAGGCTTGCTATCAATTAGCAAAGTAGCTGCTGACAGAGCATCAGAAGTATTCTCAAACTTGTTGAAAGCCTTCAGCTCAACCACCTGATATAAAATCCATTACAGCGAGTGAGTGTACCATCAATGATACAGATAACATCCTTAATATGAAGTTATGAACCAACAAGGGGCCCTCTATAGCCAATGTTCAAAAATCTCAGCAAAACAAACTAGCCCTAGTGCAGAATAAACAGAAAGCATGCCCAAACAGTATAAAAGGATCCACAAGGTAAGCCTCTCTCATGAAGTTGCCGAGTGCTCATCAAGCCTATAAATCATCTGGTCATGGATTCAGCCAAACAATATGCGAAACTAAGTTGCGCAATAATCAACAAGGAAAACAGTAACAAGTGAAGTCGTTCAGTGAATTTGCAATCCTAACATTTGGCAAAACATGAAATGGCCGTAATTTCTTAGCCAAGACAAGGTAATAGCTAGATAAACAAAAGCAGCTACCGCAATACTACAAGTGTCTGCATTCCCCCATTACCAAGTCCCAATACTAATTATATAATGACAACAGTATAGTGACTAACGAGGCAGTGAAATCGTAATACGTGGAGTAAACTACAATATCCATAAGAACTCAAGACAGGGCCTCGAATCATTCGACCTTTCTTGCCGATGCCGACGAGGCAAAATCCTTCCACAGATCCTACAAACCAGAAGAACAGCATCATTAGCCAACAAAACAAAAACGAACACCTCAAGCACACACATAGATAGAGAGATAGCAGAGCCAATCACCTCTACATTGCTGAGCTTGCCCTCATCCAGCACCTTGAAGAGGGCAAACCCCGCGGGCGTCTCGAACAGCACCAACATCTCCTCACCTAGACCACACACAGAAAGAACCAGCAAAGCGTCAACCCACCAAGACCAAGCCGAGACACCACGAAACGCCGTGCACCGCAAGACGGCAAGCCGGCCGGGCCATACAGGCGGCGCCTTTACGGCCGGCACCGGTCGCACCGGCCGCGGAAGAAACCGCGGCGGCAGCGGCGGAGTTAGGGATTTTACCTGTATGGAAGGCGAGTGGAGGAGCGGCTCGGCGGCGAGAGGAGGGGAAGGGAGGCGAAGCGCGAGGAGGGGAGAAGAAGGCGGCGAGGGTTTTAGGGCTCGGCTTATACCGCGGGAGCGAGGAGAGGTTTAGTGGCCCATCTCGCCGTTGGATTTTTCGAGATGGGTCGCTGTCTTGTGGGCCAGCCTTGGATCAGAGACAAAAATTTGCTGAGCCAGGTAAAACCGGCCCATTACGACCCACACAGCCCACAATTCAAGGAGATCGAGGTAGGGGCTTTTAGAAGTAGAGTACAAGCGGTGGAAAAAATAATGCAAATATATATATTCGTGAGATAGAAGTGAGAGAAGTAGGGTGTGTTAGAGGTGCGAATGAGTCGAGCCGAGCCGGCTAAATCTAGGCTCAACCGAGCTCGCCCGGATCTACAGATCGGTTCATTTAGGAAATGAGCTAGAAGCCTAGCTCGGCTTGGCTCGAGCCGACTCGAACGGGCTCGCGAGCCACAGGAAGCTTTTCAGCCAAGTGACATCAGTGGACGCGGCGCACAATGGCGGTGAGGAGGAGCATGTAGGTCTCGACATTGGGGCGGTAGGCGGCGGAGGCCAGGAGGGCGCGCATCTTATTGAATATGTCGAAGGCGAGGGGGAAGAGGCAGCTACGGGCGCAGCAGAAGCGGAGTAGGTGTTGAGGAGTGGGAGGTTGGGGCTACAGCCCCTGCGAGCATGTCTTATACGAGGTTCTCAATGGCAGTAGGGCGGGGGCTAAAGGAGGCGGCGAGGTAGGAGGTGGGGGCGTGGCGGAAGCCCAGGCGGAGCATGGCCCAGCGGAAGAGCGCGGGGGCAAGGTTGGGGTCCGACTCAGAGGAGAAGGCTGCGCCGGATCATCGCCATGAAGCCCAGGCGGAGGCGCGTGACCCACACCGCGAACTGCTCGTTCGGTGCATGCGAATGGGAGATTTGGGATGTGAGTGGCCGTCTGGGGATCCTCAGAGGTGGTGGTGGTGCTGAAGTGGATGGGAGCACACAGTGGGGGGCCAAGGGAGCAGCACGCGGTGGGGGGAGCAACACACAGCATGGAGGAGCACACAATGGGTGGGGGGAGCACAAAGTGGCGGGGAGCAAGGGGCTCGAGAGGAGCACACGATGGCAGGGGAAGGAGAGGACAGCACACGGCGAGGGGGGTAGGGGGAGCACACGGTGGCGCGGTGGGTGGTGGGAGCGGCGCAGTGGATGGGGCAGGAGCGGCGCGGTGGATAGGGCAGGAGTGGCCGGACGGGATAGGGTGGGAGCGGCGTGGTGCACATAGGATTCACGGGAGACACGGAAAAGATTGTAGAGAGGACTATAGACACGAGCCAAAATAGGCTCGTGAGTGGATCGAGCTCAGCTCGATTTTTTGCGAGCTGCGAAGGAGGCTCAGCTCGACTTGTAACGAGTTCAAGCTGGCTCACAAGCGTCGAGCCATTTTTCCACCCTTGGTGTGCTGATGCTCTTGTGACCCTATGTCTTATTCTTAGAGCGACACAGAAGCAAAAGAAATGGAGAAGTCGTTTTCGAGAAGGTAGGTGTTTATATTGACTTTTGGCTTCTTCAAACAGAAGTTAGAAGTAGAAGCTGATAAGAACACCCTCTAAAGTTCTATTTGGAACTCGGGCAAATTTTTTTCTGATTCTTTTGGGATTTAAAATTTTTTTCTGAATCCTTAGGGATTTAAACTGTTTCCTCTCGCTTTTCAAACTCGGCTTAAGTATTTTTATGGTAAAACCTAATGCTTCGTGTTTACTTACAGTGTTTTGGTTCCGTGATGCTTCTGTCCCTAGGTTCTGGGGTATTATAGGCCACGTTCTTTTGGATTTAAACTTGGCTTATACTTACACTGTCTATAGTAACTAACTTTTAAACGGTACGTTTTTTCAAAGTAGGGCTAATAGAAAAATTATAACAAAAAATGTACTAAGTTCAGCTGTACCGGCGCTCTGGCGTCGAGGAGTTCGCCGAGGTATGAACCCCCACTATTCCACTTCAAGCAAGAATTGTATGTACGTTAATAAAAAAAAAACACTATCGGAACCGTCGATCAGCTCAATATTGCCCACTTGGATATTGGACCTTTTTGCTATCGTCTTGGTGGTTGACAAGGGAGCATTTTATGATGACAAATGCCTAATAGGCAAAGGGGAAATTCAGGGCCAGTAGAATATCATATAATTTTCACTTTGCCCTGCTAATATATATCCTTTATTGTGTGTATAGGACACTTAGTACAATTTATTTTTATCGCAGAACCCATCTGTCCAAACCCAATATTGACTTACGCTTAGTGGTGGACTTGGAAATATGGTACCATGGAGAGGTCGGCGGTGGATCACTTGGATCTTGACGAACTTGAGAATTTCTTGCCTCACAAAATTTCTAAAGACCTTTAGTGAGACGACAATAATGGCCGTGTTGCCTCCAAATGAATGTCCGTTAATTCATGAGTGGTAAGTGCCCCACTGACCTTAGGTGGACTCAAGCAGTCAGGAGCATCATGCGCTTGGTGGCATGTCAATATGTCATCAATAGGCAATTAGCAGTGTGGTCCGTGTACTTGCGCGGTTAGATTTGTTTCAAAACTTTTAATATAAAACGATATGATTTAGATGTTTGATAATATATTTATATATATCTCACATGTTATTTAAAATTTTAAGACATCATAAACATTGTAAATGGTAATAGAAACTTAAAGAAAATATAACTTGAAGAATATAATTGAAGTATAAGTTTGATGGAAGAAAATCATTGAGTATACTAACGTATTGAGATTCTTAAAAACGTAAGCACTCTCCATTATGTATGGATCATGTAGTTGCATATCCCTATTCTTCCTCCTTTAGCTACTTTTTTCAAAAAAAAAAATTGTATGCATATGTACCTCTATAATCTCAAAGCAATAATTTGATTATATGTATGGCAAATTATCTTATTAGTTTATATGGTATTAGAGTATATGGCTTACGCATATATTGATGCACTATAGGCGATTTTACTTTGGATTTCGTATCGAAATCAAATCGCTAATTTTATTATAGTTATCTAAACTTCAATTATTTTTTGAATATTTGTTTAATTTTTATTCTAAATTATGTTTATTTAGGGATTTTACTAAGTAATTTGTGTGAAAACCAAATTGCTAGTTTTATTTAATTTATTCTAAAATTTTCTAATTTAAGAATTTTACTTCAAAATTGTATGAAAATTAAATTACAAATTTTATTTTTTATCTATTTCAATTTTTTAGTTGAAATTCATATGCAAATTCAATTGTCAATTTTTATTTAACTTTTATCTGATTTATAGTTATTTAGAGGTTTTACTTTGAAATTCATATCAAAATCAAATTACTAATTTTATTTTATTTCTTATTCCGAATTGTAGTTATTTTTGTTAGAATTCATATACAAATGTAATTGTTATTGTTGGTTTAATTTTTATTCTAAATTATTTTATTTAGGTATTTTACTTAGAAATTTGTATGGAAATCAAATTGCTAATTTTATTTATTATTTGGGTTGTACTTGACATGATCTCTTTCTTTTAATCTAGACCCACCATGGTCAATGGTGTAGATTTTTCTCTTTTTTCTCTGATTAGCGTGGGAATTTCTACCTCTTGAAAGCGAACGTGTTGGCTCCTTTTGCTTTTGCTTTAATAATATAATAGATAGCCTATAGAATGAAAGAAGAACAGTGCCCTAATGTATTATTCTCACTTTCTCATCCATGTTTCAAAAGCAAGCTGAAATATGCAAGATGTCACAATCATCTTGACCTTGTTGATCTGTTTAATTTTCTTACAGTGTATATATAGAGCAACACAACAACGAATCACACAAGTGGAAAGGCAACAAGACAAGTCAGTATCTCATCAGGAAATATTATAACGAGTCATACAATCTTCATCCCGCCATTGTTGACTGGTTTAATTATCAATCTTCATCCTGCCATTGTTGACTGGTTTAATTATCTTCTAGTGTATATATAGAGTGATGCAGCAACAAATCACGCAAGTGTAAGGCGAGAAGATAAGTTAGTATCTCATGAGGCAATAAAGAGGTACGCAATCCTCCTTCCTCCATTCTTGTGCCCACATTTCTTGTGCACATCGGTCAAAGACTCAAAAATCAGTTCAAATTTATTGTACAAATACGCCCTCAAAGAGATGGTTCATCTGCACTATAATTTTCCTGATGTGCAAACCTTCAAGTTGTTAAGATTATCCTTGTGGTTTCTCTGCAACATTTTAAAACGGTTTTTTGAAAGGGTGTGTATAGGCATCACCCGGATGTTTTCTTTCTAACTATCATCCAGTTTTGAGACCGTTGGATTAGATATCCAACGGAACGGATCTCTGCAACATTTTAAAACACATGCTAAATACTCCTACCTGTTATGTATATGCTTTCCAATTGCATCAAGCAATCATTTCGGTCTTTCACTTGTTCTATTATTTTGGATGTCATGTCAGTGAAGGGCACTGGCACGCACTGCACCGATGTCTCCAGTACCTTTGTTGTTTCTTTTGCTGCATTCGCTCTGGCCGGCATCAGGCTTGTTTACTCAAGCATCTGCGGCGTTGTTCAGCAATGAGACTGACATGGATTCCTTGCTGGCATTCAAGGCTGCTCTAGGCCACCTGTCTGGTGTACTATCCTTGTGGAACACAACTGATGACTTCTGCCGATGGCCTGGTGTGGTATGCAGCTTCAAGCACAAGCAGAGAGTCTTGAAACTGAACCTCTCCTCAGCTGACCTCGTCGGCACCATTGCTCCTTCCATCGGGAACCTCACGTACTTGACAAGTGTAGACCTCAGCTCAAATGCACTGCACGGTGAAATACCTGCGATGATTGGGCGCCTGCCTCGGTTGCAGTATCTTGACTTGTCACACAACTCACTTCAAGGTGAGATCCCGGCCAGCTTAAGGAACTGCACCAGGTTTACAAGCATCGGCCTTCATTCCAACCGGCTCACTGGAGAAGTCCCTGCTTGGTTGGGAGGTTTATCAAAACTCAAATTCATTCACCTAGAAGCGAACAATTTCACTGGGATCATCCCGCCATCGCTTGCCAACCTATCGTCTCTGCAGGAACTCTATCTGTCGCGAAACCATCTTGAGGGCACCATTCCTGAGGGCCTCGGCAGACTTCGTGTCCTTCAGTTCATTGCATTGGGAGAGAACCACCTCGTGGGCAGCATCCCTGCAACTTTCTTCAACCTTTCCTCACTGACACAACTTGGTTTGACAAACAATGAACTTCAGGGAATGTTGCCGTCTAACCTGGGGGACAACTTACCAAACCTCCAAGCCCTCTACCTTGACTTAAACCACTTCACCGGAAGAGTTCCAGCTTCACTAGCAAATGTGACAACCATAGATACTCTAGACATCTCCATTAACAAATTCATTGGAAGATTGCCTCCGGAGATTGGAAAACTCTGCTTTGATATTTTCAGTCTCAGCGGAAACCAACTTGAGATGAAAAGTGTTCAGGACTGGGAGTTCATCACGTTCTTGTCGAACTGCACGTACCTCCGTGTACTTGACCTTGGTTATAACCATTTTACTGGGGAGCTTCCGAGCTCTTTTACCAACCTGTCAGTCAATCTCCAGTTGTTGTCTATTGAAGCCAACGAGATCTACGGGAAGATACCTGTCGACATTGGCAACCTAGCTGGGCTACTTGAGGTATCGTTTTCTAACAACCGATTTGCTGGTGTCTTACCTGACAGCATTGGAAGGCTTAAAATGCTAACTGTTTTGGCACTCCAAAATAACCTTCTGTCGGGGATCATTCCGTCATCGCTTGGGAACCTGACACAGATGCAA
This sequence comes from Dendrocalamus latiflorus, assembly GCA_017311315.1. NCBI lineage: Eukaryota > Viridiplantae > Streptophyta > Magnoliopsida > Poales > Poaceae > Dendrocalamus > Dendrocalamus latiflorus. The sequence continues at coordinate 2,182,770 of CM029643.1, forward strand.
CAGCTTTCTGTAGATGCCAATAACTTTGAGGGACCTCTTCCACAAAGCCTTGGGGACCTGCAACAATTAACCATCGCAAACTTTTCGAACAATCAGTTCACTGGTTCATTGCCTAGAGAGATCTTTAGCATATCATCTTTATCAAATGCTCTAGATTTGTCAAACAACCATTTTGTTGGTCTTCTCCCGTCCGAAGTTGGCAGCCTCAAGAAGGTCACCTTCTTGTACATATCTCGAAACAACTTGTCTGGGGCACTGCCTGATGCTTTAAGCAACTGCCGAAGCTTGATGGGCCTCCATTTGGACAGCAACTCCTTCAACGGCAGCATCCCTATACCTATCAACAATATGCATGGTTTGGTACTATTAAATCTATCAGGGAACATGCTTTCAGGCACGATTCCTCAAGAATTTGGACGCATGAAAGGACTAGAAAAATTGCATCTTGCACATAACTACTTATCTGGGAAGATCCCTGAGGCATTTGAAAACATGACCTCATTGTACCAACTGGACGTATCCTTCAATCATCTGGGGGGAGAAGTTCCAGTGCGTGGTGTGTTTGCCAACATAACTGGATTCTCCTTCGCCGGTAACAATGGTCTGTGTGGTGGTATCCAACAATTGCACTTACCTTCATGTCCAGCTGAATCTTCGGAGCATAGTCGAAGGAAACTTCAGCTCATTCTCAAAGCAGCGATTCCCATTTGTGGTATCATGTTGTGCATAGTATTAATGTTTCTATTTTTCTCTTTGAGAAAGAAATTGAGAGATCGATCAATAGTAAAGACAAAAGATGCTTTACCATTAATGGATGATATGTATCCTAGAGTTTCTTATGCCAACCTTGTGCAAGGAACAGATGGTTTTGCTGGAACCAATTTAATTGGCACGGGAAGGTATGGTTCAGTGTACAAGGGGAGCTTGTGGCTCAAAAACATGACAACTATGGTAGCTGTAAAGGTTTTTGATATTCAGCAGCCTCATTCTTCTAAGATTTTTCTAGCAGAGTGCGAGGTGCTCAGTAAGATTCGCCATCGTAACTTGATCAGTGTGATAACGTGTTGTGCTGGCTTTGACTCGAAGCAGCATGAATTCAAAGCCCTCGTGCTTGAATTCATGCCTAACCGGAGCCTAGATTGTTGGTTGCATCCAAATTTGCATGTGCAACAGATGCAATGCTTGTCACTGATGCAAAGACTGAACATTGCTGTTGATATTGCCGATGCATTGGACTATTTGCATAACAACTGCCAACCACCAATAGTTCACTGTGACTTGAAGCCAAGCAACATTCTTCTTGATGAGAACTTGGGTGCCCGTGTTGGCGATTTTGGTCTCGCAAAGATCCTTTCCAGTTCAAACGGTGAGCAATTGGTGAATTCGAAAAGCTCCATTGGGATAAGAGGAACAATTGGATATGTCGCTCCAGGTAACGGAAAACCCTACTCATCATATCCTATTTCTGCATGCGACATATCTAATACTGTTATTTTAGGAAGATATTGATAATGTTGTTGTCTATTCAACATAGAATATGGGGAAGGCAGTCAAATTTCTGCATGCGGAGATGTCTACAGCTTCGGGATTGTCCTCCTCGAGATGTTTACTGGGAAGGTACCTACTCACGACATGTTCAGAGACGGATTGACCTTGCAGAGCTACGTGGAGATGGCATTCCCAGAACGGCTTATGGAGATTGTTGATCCAGTGTTGATTGCAATAGAAGGAAATCATGCAAACAATTTGCGTGACGGAAGCAACGCACGGGGAGCGATAAGTACTACCATTACCTCCGTTACAAGAGTGGCACTGTTGTGCAGTAATCAGGCACCGGCGGAGAGGATGTCTATGAGGGATGCTGCAGCCGAGCTCCGCAGGATCAGAGCTCTCAGTGTCACGGCAGCAACCGACGAGGTGGTTGCTGAATGATGTGGTGTTTATAAGTTCAGGAAGGGGTATTAGGAACTCTGTAACGCTACTTGATGTTTCCTACACTTGGTCATCTACACACATGAATAAGAGTTACTGAAAAATCTGTTTCGAGAAGAATAAAGAGCGAGTGCAAAGATTATTTTTTCGCTAACATACAGAGAGAAAGAATCTTTGCATCGATGTTTACCAGGCTCTACAAATTTAGCATGCATTCCTCTTTTCAACATCAGGAATTTTCTCTCTACCTGACTGCACCCTGTGAACTTATTCCCTTTTGATTGATTGTATGCCCTTGCACATCCTTGAACAAACAGGGCTATACAATACTTACGCTTATACTACCTACTAAGGGTATTTATAATGGTATAGACGATAGTTATCTATAATACACCTCTATATTATCTATAAACAGGACTTGTTTATGTAATTATATGTAATGACCTCATATAATTAATAGGTTGTTTATACAATAGTATAGATAATAAAAAGTCATCTATAAGAACATATATTAAATACTAGATAGCATTTTTTTTTCTCTTCCACATCAACCAAAATCTTATATGATATAGTCTTACAAGCAACTGACATGTTGAAGTATCTAGACTTCTAAGAATGATTTTGGTTGACTAACATATTTATTAAGATGGTTGAAAGGTTTAATTCTCGATTTTGATGACGTTATGGAAAAGTCATGCAAAGGTGATTAAAGACCGATATGAATGAAAACATGTCTCAAAACAAAGGTATATCGTAGTTTAAGAACCTCATTATAATTTGGACGGTCTCGATGTTTGGTTGAACATACCGATTTTGTAGGATAGATGTCGTATTATAAAGAGGGGTTATGACTAGTAACTTGAAGTTTATCTTATGCCACTTTGATCAAATATGATTCATACATGCATTTGGAACTTCATTTGGAACTCTCTTTGAATTTTTCCTTAGAAATTGATACGATCACAGGCTTTTGAATGATAATACCACTGCATCGGTACTACCAACAGTTACATGACAGTAGCTTATTTTCATCGAGGTGCATTTTTAGTTATTCCTTGGATCGGTACTATCGGTTGTGTAGAACGGTAATATCGCTGGGCGGTATGATCACACGGTGAGACTTGTACTACCTTAGTGAGGTATGATCGGATTTTAGTTGGGTGGCTAATTTTTAGAGAGGTGCATTCTGAAGTATTTTTTCTTCTCTAGAAATCGGTACTACCACATTTGAGATGTGGTATTACCGCATGATCGGCACTACCAACCCTTGTGAGTGCGGTACTACCAATATTTGAAGTAACATCTAGTTTATGTGCATTTAATGAACCTTAAGTAGCCGTTAAACAGTAGATGCGGTAGTACCGGCTACAACATGGCGGTAGTACCGCATTTCTTGATTTTTGGGAATTTCGACTCTAACGGTCATCCTTGTGGGGTGAAGGCTATAAATACCTCCCCACCAATAGCAAGGGACTCTTCTGGGGTCTCATTGAATACTCTTAAGCATTTGTTACATTCCTTTTAACTCATTTGCTTTATTTTCATATTTTGAGGTTGTTGAGAGTATTCAAATGCATTGCATCATTAGTTGATCTTTGTGGCACTTGAAAATCTTTAAGTAAGCACCGTGACTTGTTACTCTTGGTGGTTGCTGACACCTAAACGTTTGGAGGAGTTTATACGGTAATCTTTTCAAAGAAGATTGTGAAGAGACCCATCATGATTGTGAGTAGTGTGGTGCTTACCACCTCTCGAGTGGAGGAAGAGCAACCATAATAACTTGCGGTGGTTAGGCTTAATTTATGGAGTTGGTCCAATTCATTTGGCCTTATCTTAACGTGAATTAGAGAAGACTAGAAAGTCTTTGAGACCACGGGTAAACATCACTTTGTCTTCATTATGGCTTATCTTCTTATCTTTATTTTCTGCATTTACATTTCTAGTAATTATTGAATTATGTTTGTGTAGCTAGAATTATATCTAGTATAGACTTAGAGTTTTGGAACCTTAGTAAAACCTAGAAAATTTAGGCCTTGATTGTGTAGACAATTTTAATTAAGTTCATACTTGCTAGAATTGTGATTTAATCAAAAGAATTTAAAAACCTCTTATTCACCCCTCTAGTCGATTATCCTTGATTCTACATATGTATGATTATACATGGCCTAAGTGAGAAAGAAAGATATGGCACATTGTTCTGTTCCCCGTGGCACGTTATGGCACTAGTGGCAGCCTACAGGACCTACCCATCCTTCTAGCCCAATCGCACGACAAACATGTCGTTCGCCCTCGTGAGTAGGCCACCCTTTGTACAGATCTTGTTCTTTTGGGTTGTAGCTGATGGAGTTTGGTCATAGCACGAGTGTTTGTGCAAATGAATAAATGCCGACAAATCAATAAAAAAGGCTATGTACGACTAGTATGGCAACAGAGGGGTACATGGTGCCTCCAAAAAATTTTCTCAAGTGTTCACCAATTCTTCATTCTAGTAGCTACTGAGTTATGAAGATTAAAATTGAAAACCAAAGCGAAAGCAATCAACTTAAAAACTCAAGAGCTGGAGAAGCCTGGTTCTCACCGATCTGACTGCCACAGGGAGGCCGGTTTGATCGGTGGAGCAGCGATGGTCTAACGGTCGGTCGGTCTGATCAGCAAGTCCAAGGCGGTCTGATTGGTGGCTGGTTGGACCAGACCTTGGGGCGGTCTGAACGCTCCACTATTTGCAGAATAAAAAATTAGCTCGAGCCAAGACCAAAACTATGCAACACCCAAAATCTTTAATAAAAATAGATGAAACTTTGCATGCACATTGCTAAGGGTCTCAAGAATCTATTCTATCTAAAGATCGCATAAATCTTGGTCAACAGTCGTGTGATCAATTACTGTAGTCGTGTGTCGAGTACTATGTAGTCGTGTATCTAATACTCGTGTGAGATGCTTGCTTGCGATTTTGGTTAATACAGATGTTAGGTTTTTAACGTGTATTACAATTAACTTGTAGACCCCGTCTTAAAAAAATACCCCGTTTGAAAGTTAGGTACTGTAGCAAAAGTCAAAAGCCGCTAGCTTCGGATGAAAAGAACAAGCCCTCCATATTTCAATCAACAGCTACAGCCAAGCTCTTTCGTCTAACGGGTTTTCGGACGGCCTGGAACCACAGATTGCCACCGTTCTCCCAATCATTCGCTTTGACGGACGGCGAAGGCAGCGGACGCGGTCGCCTTGGACGTCCTTGCCGACCTTTGCGGCTAGCAACGCGCGTGCCGCATGCATGGCCGAGCCCGTCCGCTTCCCGTAAATACTCCCCAAAGCAACCGGCCGGGCGCGCAACGCAATGCTAGAACGCCAAAGCAAACGCGTGCGGTTTCCAGCGCACAGACTCCAAATCAGGTAACCCTCTTTCCTTAAACCGATTTGAGAGCCACCATGGAGGCCGTGTCGGCGCAGCAGCATGTGGCCGCGGCCGCGTCGGTGAGGCGCGCGCACGGCCTCCGAGAGACGGCCGGACATGCGCCGAGGAGGGTCGGGTTCGGACGGGCACGGCGCGATAATGATAGCAGAAGGGACCTGAGGGCCGCCGGACTCGGCCGCTTCTTTGGTCATGTCGCCGGCGACACAAACAGCAACATGAACCGCGAGGTAATGCATGAGACAAGAATACATAGGCTTTGATCAAATGAAAATTTCATCTAAGTTTCGTCTCACAAACGTTGCTGTTGTTGTCGAATCCTGATCTCAGGTGGACGATGTGGAGCCGGTGAAGCTGTTCGTGGGCCTACCGATCGACTCGGTCACGGACGGGCCAATGGTGAACAGCGCTAAGGCCATCGCAGCCGGGATGCGGGCTGTGAAGCTCCTGGGCGCCGACGGCGTCGAGCTGCCGGTGTTCTGGTCCGTGGCGCAGCCCGAGTCGCCGGACCGGTTCTGCTGGGCCGGGTACCGCGCCGTCGCCGACATGGCCCGTGCCGAGGGCCTCAGCCTCCGCGTCTCCCTCAACATCTACGGCTCCCCCGGCGGCAACGTCCCCGCTCTCCCCTCCTGGGTCAGCTCCGCAGCCGCCGACGACCCCGACATCCTCTTCACCGACTGCTCCGGAGGCCGCCACGAGGACTGCCTCTCCTTCGCCGTCGACGAGCTCCCCGTGCTCGGCGGCACGTCCCCGCTCGAGCGCTACGAGGCCTTCTTCCGCAGCTTCGCCGACTCCTTCGAGGACCTCTTTGACTCCACCATTACCGTAAAGACGACAACTTTAAGAAATGCATGACGTGCATGCACCGCACGGCTAGCGTTTAATTACAAGACTAGTCGCTTCTTGAATGCAGGATGTGACGGTGGGGCTGGGGCCGAACGGCGAGCTCCGGTACCCGTCGTACCCGCCGGGGAGCGACGCGAGAAGGTTCACAGGGGTGGGGGAGTTCCAGTGCTACGACAAGTACATGCTCGCGCAGCTGAAGGAGCACGCCGAGGAGTCGGGCCACGCGCTGTGGGGCTTGTCGGGTCCGCACGACCCGCCGCGGTACCACGAGTCGCCGGACTCGTGCGACTTCTTCAAGGAGCAGGGCGGCTCGTGGGAGAGCCCATACGGGGACTTCTTCCTGTCGTGGTACGCCGGGCAGCTCGTCGGCCACGGCGACCGCGTCCTCGGGGTGGCGAATGGCGTGTTCGGCGACAAACCGGTGGAGCTGTCCGCGAAGGTGCCGTTCATGCACTGGTGGCATGGCGCGCGGTCGCGGCCGGCGGAGGCGGCGGCTGGGTTCTACAAGAGCAACAGGAAGAACGGGTACAGCCCGGTGGCCAAGATGTTCGCGCGGCACGGGTGCACGGTGATCGTGCCGGGCATGGACGTGTGCATGAACAAGCAGCACCGCAGCACAGGGTCCAGCCCCGACCAGCTGCTGGTGCAGATCAAGAACGCGTGCCGGCGGCACGGCGCGCGCATTGCAGGCGAGAACGCGTCGCTCGTCATGACGCACACCAGCAGCTTCTCCCGCATCCGGAGCAACATCCTGACCACCGAGCGCATGCGGCCCTGCCACTTCACGTACCAGCGCATGGGCGCCGACTTCTTCTCCCCGGAGCACTGGCCGCCGTTCATGGAGTTCGTGTGCAGCGTCGTGTGCGGCGAGTGGGACGAGGATGACTCGCCTGGCGACGAGGAGCGAGAGATGGCCGCCTCGGGCAATGCCAATGCGAGGTTGAGGCAAGCAGTTTGACTACCTTACGATGTCTCAGTCTGTATTTACACATCAGTATCGTTGACAAGTATGTTGAAAAAACGACCACGCCGCGTACCACCGTGTGCGATGGTTGTAAACAAGGTTTTTCTTCATACTACTCTGAACGCACGCGTAAATTGCTGATCAAACTGGTCCGAACGTCTTTGACACCGATCGGACTGACTACACTGCTGAATCCTGAGCAATACCTTTCAGATACCGTCTGATGCTTCAACACCATCCGATACTCCGCTGGTACTCAAACGCCGTTCGATGCTCTTCTGCAACTCGCTCGAAGCCGAACTTTGACCGTACACCTAACTTCGTTAGTCGAACTCGAAAAACACCTGAGTACTCGAGACTCCTCTGTTCGTTGATTACGACAACGATAACCCGATAATAATAGAGCGATAGAATAAACAAGATCTTTTGGTGGTGCTCCAATCGCTACATTTTTTCTTTGATTTTCTCCTCTATTTATACACAACTTATAAGTTAAACATCGACAATGATTCGAATACAGAAATCAACTCTAAAACATGAATTTCTATTTCTAAACTGACTCGAACTCAACTCGATATAGACTCTGATCTAGATGAATTCAGCAAAATTATTTTCAACAAAGTACTAGTACTAGTCGTGTTTTAACTAACATGAGATGATCCAATTATTAGTGGATCAGATTTTAAGTATATATATGCTTTTTATTTGATGCTGCTGCTATATTTGGAGACTGTATATATCATGATTATATCGTCTCAACTCAAGATGAGACCATATTGTTTTGAGAAGAAACATGAGACAACTACTACAATTTTGACAACTGATGTTGCAGTGGTTGAGATACATGGCAGCTTGAATCTCTTGACTTCTTGGTGTTTCTCTTCTTACCTAGGAAATATGTAGTAAATGTTAACTATATGAATTCACATTACCTGAATTATGAAATGATTCAAATAAGGGACTTTAGCAAGCTTAATCCCTTGTGTTATTTTCGAAATGAATTACTCTCTCTCCTTTTCATGTTTCTCAATTGTCATAACAGATCACTAAAATTTCGAATAGGGCCTCACCATGTTGCGAGAGAGAGAGAGAGAGAGAGAGAGAGAGAGAGAGAGCAAAAATGGCAATGGTGGCTGGAGTTGAAGATGATGACTCAATCTCTGCAATGGATTGCAGCCACACCGAAATTGAATGAGGGCTTGAGCATATGGAGCCAAGAGGCAAACTTGGACATGGTTATTAAGCAAGGAAAGCTCATCAGAGTGGCTGTGGCACGATGACATTGACGAGGGAGGCGATGAGGAGTAAAGGCGAGTAGTGTGCGAGCACCAGAAGCTCACCACGAACACTAAGGTGAGGTCAGTAGTGTGGAGGTGGTCGGAGATGGGTGGACGGCGGTGAACAGCGGTGATGGCGAAAAGCTTCACAGTGGTAGCTCACTATGGTGAGAACAGGATGAAAAGAAGCACACCATGAGGTTTAGGAGGATGCAAAGATGGTGTAAAGGACCATGGTGTGGTATAAGGCTCACCAGAGAAGGATATATTCAACGATGACAACGGCGATGGAGTTGAAGACAATGACTTGGATCCAATGTTTTGCTGCCGAAGAGAGGAAATAGAGTAGGGGCTCTTGAAGAGGAGGCCAAATGGTGCAACATGATGTGGTTGGCGAGGGAATAGCTCACCGGGAGGACGTCAACCATGGCGGAGCGCAACGATCGCACGCGGTAGAGACAAAAATGTCAACAACGTTCTAAGCACCTCTTTAAAGGAAACTCATGGCCAAGTAGCACAATGGAGGCAGACTAGATAAGATCTCTCACCGATCAACCTTGAGCTCTGATACCAACACTACGCTTGCAACATTGGAGGCTTCCGTTGGCACCGTCAACACCTCACTTGCTGAGATTTTGAGACGTCTTGACGAGAGGGGCCGTGCATCTCCCGCTGCACCGACTCAGCGTACTCGTGCCAACATTGGTGTCTTGGGCAGCAGGGTGGACGAAAATGGTGGAGACGAATATGCGGCTGACACTGAGATTGATGATGAGGACGCTCACCGTCAACGTCAACCACGCCGGGCTGAGGTACGTGACAATGATGAATCGCTTGGTAAGATTAAGTTCACTATGCCACTTTTTGATGGAAAATATAACCCTGATGCTTATATCACTTGGGAATTGGCTGTTGATCAGAAATTTGCTTGTCATGCATTCCCTGAAAACAAAAGGGTTAGGGCTGCTACTAGTGAGTTTACTGATTTTGCGTCTGTTTGGTGGAGTGAATATTGTAAGAAAAATCCTTTCACCATACCACAAACTTGGGATGCATTAAAAAGAATCATGCGAGCTAGATTTGTTCCCTCATATTATGCACGTGATTTGTTACATAAGTTGCAACAATTGAGGCAAGGTACTAAAGGCGTAGAGGAATATTTTCAAGAATTGCAAACAGGCATGCTGCGTTGTGACTTAGAGGAAACTGAGGAAGCCGCTATGGCTAGGTTTATGGGTGGTTTGAATCGGGAAATTCAGGATATCTTAGCTTACAAGGAATATAATTCTATCACTCGTTTATTTCATCTTGCTTGTAAAGCTGAAAGAGAAGTACAGGGACGGCGCGCGAGCACTAGGACTAACGTTTCTGCAGGTCGTGGAAATATTTGGTCTCAACGTGCATCTGCCGCACCATCAAGCCAACCCCCTGCACCTTCTTCCTCCAACAGCAAGCCACGGTTTTCATCATCAAATTCGGCATCTCGGGCATCCGAAGCAACAAAGGGGGCAGCCCAAGCACATGCAAAGAGCTCTTCGTCCGTTGCATCTACGGGACGAACGAGGGATATCCAATGTCATCAATGCAAGGGGTATGGCCATGTGAGGAGTGAGTGCCCAACCAAGCGTGTTCTGAAATTGGGAGATGAATGGAAAACAGCATTTAAAACTAAGTTCGGTTTGTATGAGTGGTTAGTGATGCCATTTGGTTTAACTAATGCACCTAGCACATTCATGAGATTAATGAACGAGGTTTTGCGTGCTTTCATTGGTAAATTTGTAGTGGTCTATTTTGATGATATATTGATATATAGCAGATCACTAGAGGAACACCTTTGCCATTTACGTGCTGTTTTTGATGCTTTACGTAATGCACGTTTATTTGGTAACGTTGAGAAGTGCACATTTTGCACGGATCGAGTCTCTTTTCTTGGCTATGTTGTTACTCCACAGGGCATAGAAGTTGATCAAGCCAAGGTTGAGGCAATACAGAGTTGGCCGACTCCTAAAACGGTCACGCAGGTGCGAAGTTTTCTAGGACTTGCTGGATTCTATCGTCGTTTTGTGAAGGATTTCAGCACCATCGCTGCACCATTGAATGAGCTCACTAAAAAGGGGGTGTCGTTTACTTGGGGGAATGCATAGGAAGACGTCTTCAACACATTGAAAGATAAGTTAACACATGCACCATTACTCCAGCTTCCAGATTTTAGTAAGACTTTTGAGCTAGAATGTGATGCTAGTGGAATTGGATTGGGTGGTGTGCTGTTGCAAGAAGGTAAACCTGTGGCATACTTTAGTGAAAAATTGAGTGGGCCTAGTTTGAACTATTCTACTTATGATAAGGAATTATATGCTCTAGTTCGAACTTTAGAGACATGGCAACATTATTTATGGCCCAAAGAATTTGTCATTCATTCTGATCATGAGTCATTAAAGCATATTAGAAGTCAAGCAAAATTGAACCGTAGGCATGCAAAGTGGGTTGAATTCATAGAGTCTTTTCCTTATGTCATAAAACACAAAAAGGGAAAGGAGAATGTTATTGCTGATGCATTGTCTAGGAGATATACCATGCTCTCACAACTTGACTTCAAAATTTTTGGATTGGAAACAATTAAGGAGCATTATGTTCATGATGATGATTTTAAAGACGTGTTGCTGAATTGCCAAGAGGGAAAAACGTGGAATAAATTTGTTCTAAATGATGGATTTGTGTTTAGAGCTAACAAACTATGCATTCCAGCTAGCTCCGTTCGTTTGTTGTTGTTACAGGAAGCGCATGGAGGTGGGCTGATGGGGCATTTTGGAGTGAAGAAGACGGAAGACATACTTGCTAGTCATTTCTTTTGGCCAAAGATGAGACGTGATGTGGAACGTTTTGTTGCTCGCTGCACTACGTGTCAAAAGGCTAAATCACGACTTAATCCTCACGGTTTGTATATGCCTCTACCTGTTCCTAGTGTGCCTTGGGAAGATATTTCTATGGACTTTGTTTTAGGACTGCCTAGGACAAAGAAGGGGAGGGATATCATATTTGTTGTTGTGGATAGATTTTCTAAGATGGCACACTTCATACCATGTCATAAAAGTGATGATGCTACCAATATTGCTGATTTGTTCTTTCGTGAAGTTGTTCGTTTGCATGGTGTGCCAAATACAATAGTTTCCGATCGGGACACTAAATTCCTTAGTCATTTTTGGAAAACTTTATGGGCTAAATTGGGGACTAAGCTGTTATTTTCGACTACGTGTCATCCCCAAACTGATGGGCAAACTGAAGTTGTGAATAGAACTTTATCTACCATGCTTAGGGTTGTTTTGAAAAAGAACATTAAAATGTGGGAAGAATGCTTACCTCATATTGAATTTGCTTATAATCGTACTGATAGGACTAGGGGTCCTGATCTTTCGATGAGAGTGGTAGATTCGATTGGGGAAGGAGGTGATGTTGACGACCCGACTACAACCATCCAAGGACGTTGCGCCTTAGCGATCGATACACCAACTCCAGAGATTGTTCGTGACCTTGTCGGCACACGATCAACCTAACCACGAGGGTTCTCGTTCCTGCAAGCAATCGAAGAACAAGCAAGAACAAGATGAACAGCAACTCAATTGCAAATAACGATGTAAGATTCAATCTGAATCAGGAAAACGGTGGGGTTCCGAAGACAAGTATTCGGGCGGTCTAGCCGACACGCGCGAGTACAAGGCAAAGCAGCAAAAGCTAACTTAGTCTAAACAAAACCCAAACCCTAGAAGAGGGTGCGGCTGCCTATTTAAGGGTCACGGAAGGTGGATGGTCGGCCAAAACACAAGGAAGCCGAATAGGACTCGAATTACAAGGCCCAAGGCCCACTTTGACTCGGACTGGAAAAGTGATGTGAATTGTTTTGTAGTTTCTGGTCGACTCGGATGGAGTTTGGAGGTGAGGCTGGATCCATCTGAAAGTAGACTTCAAGAGCTTTCCAACGAGTACTCACGGGCCCCGAGAAACCTTCTGGATCAAAAGTTACGGTCATTTGAAGTAGGCGCTGTCAACAAGGCCGAATCCGAGTCAAACTCGTGAACAAGACTTGGTTTGCGCTTGACGGTTCCACTTCTATACTTGAGCTCATGTGGTTCTTCCCCATGGTTCCTAAGGACAATTAAATCATCACAGGAATTAAGTAGTATTCCATTCTTTGAAACATTTGTATGCAAACTTAGGAACGCATTCACCTGATGGTTAAGTTGACGTGCTCGCGCTCTAGTCATTGGTCCTTGTATCATAGTTTCAGTTTGATATGGAGTCGGCATGGTTGTATGCATGGAAAGGATGTCCTCATCAATAGGGTTTCGAAATGATGATGGGAAGCTTTCATAGCAAGATGAAGCCATGATTCTTGATGAAAACTCAAAACTGAGCTCAAATTCTCTAGGAAAAGGCACGTGACGATGGCTTGCATGTTAGTGATATGCTCTAGAGGCAATCATGGAGATGATTGTATTACTTCTATATTATGATCTTTTGAATAATATGTTGTTTTGTCTCTTGAATAAATGTCTTTTGTATTGATCAACAAGTATGTGATTTATTCATGGAACTCTTTATTCACCTTTTGATGTTATTTTAAAATTATCCCTGATCTTATATTATTATATGAGATAAATATGATTTACATATCAATACATGTATCGATTGATGATCATGTTTCACGGATCATGAATATGAGATATTAAATCAATAATGTGAACACATGTTAGAGAACACGATATTGAATTGACCCACTATGAGACACTGCGGAAATTGTTATATTCTTAAATGTCATCAGTTGATCTCATACATAGTGTATGTAGGATCCTTGGACCTGAGATCGTCATTATTTCCTACATGTGTAATAGTTCACTTAGGGGTTACCAAACACTACTCCGTGATTGGGTGGTCATAAAGGTAGCTTTCGAGTTTACTATGAAATATGCAAAGAAATATGAGCGATCAAGATGGAATTTGCCCCTCCTATATAACAAGAGAGATATCTCTGGACCCCTCGATGTGGTTGGATTAAGGAAGTGCATGGCCATGCCGAATGTGGTTAAGGAGTCAATCACAATTGAGTAATCCACTATAAGTTCAAGTGAAGAATCGAGTTATCATATGATGGCACACTTCTCACCTTGAGTTGATCTGGTATCATGAGGTAAAGGGATCAGTATATAAGCACTATATATGTCTATCCGATATGATCTTTGTGTATGTTTGGGAGTCATTATGTCCTGCTAGGGACCGCCACTGACTTAGGGAGCCAAATATATATGAGCCTACAGGGTTGCACACTTAATGAGCTGGAACGATAAGGGTTTAGATGATAGTCTCCAAGTGGGATATAATTTCTATTCGTATCACATAAGGATTCGATTGAAGGCTATATAAGGAGAGGTGCGGGGGCTGAAGGAGGCATCCCAAAACACACTCGTCGAAACCCTAGCTCCCACCTCTCATAACCCCTGCCGTGCACATTGATGCTAGCACGCTGACGCACAGTGTTCCATCCCTGGACATGTGGATCTTGGTAGAGGCGCTGCTGTGACTGTAGTGCTGATCGGGACGATCGCGAGGAGGAGAAGTTGGCCAGAGGACGATCAACTACCGCCACTACACCGACATGTTATTCGTTGAATCGGCAGCTTCAACTTTACTTTCGCTGCACTACGTGTCTAGTGGTAATGATCCATGATCTATTACTCGCATGGCTTCCTATTTTATGCAATAAAAAATATAATCTGCGCTAGTGTAGGCTACCTGTATCCCAACATTGAAGTCGACGCTGTCTTCGACTTGGAGAAGGGCAGTGCCAGGCTTCGTGGAGACGTGTTCAAGGAAGTCAAAGGCGTCAGCTTTTTGTAGCGGTGTGTTCATCTATATTGCTTCTCTAGTCGTTTGCTAATAGCGTCAATATGACGGGGAAGACAAGGCTAGCCAGCAAGCCCGGCTTGTCAACGATGGAAGAGAAAAAAGAAGAGAGGTGGCAGGTTTGATTGTTTCCACGCGAGGGAGGCAGATACAGGGAGGCCGCTGAGGGAGGATGGCATGCAGGCTATGATTAGGCTGGAACAGTGATGGGCTAGGCCAACAGCGAAGATTCGGCCCGCGAATAAGAATCGAGTTTTATTTCTTTTCTGATTTCATTTAATTACCAAAAAGTTTGAATCTTTAAAATTCACAAAAAAAAACTCCAAAAATTATAAAACTTTTTAGAGAGTCCCTTTAGATTATTTATAACTTAAATAAATTATTATAAATTCTTGTTCAGATTTTAATTAATTATAGAAATTCTTTTTTTAGCAACTCGAAATTAAGAAAAAACATTTTCTTAAATACTGGAAATTTTGAAAATACATGAAAAAGTAGAAATTATGATTTTTAATTTAATTATAAATCTTTTAGAAATTTTGGGACGTTACAAAAATCAAACTGCAACTTTTACTTTATTTTTATTCTGAATTTCAATTATGTTTTTTGGAATTTGTATACTAATCTGATTGCTATTTTTTCTTTAATTTTTATTCTGAACAATAGTTAATTAGGTATTTTACTTTAGAATTTTTATTAAAATCAAATTAGTAATTTTGTTTATTATTCCAATTTATATTTATTTTTCTCGGAATTCATGTACATATGCAATTGCTATTTTTTGTTTAATTTTTATTTTGAAATATATTTATTTATATATTTTACTTAGAAATTTGTGCGGAAGTCAAATGTCTAATTTTGTCCCCCCTAAATTTTAGCTATTTATTGATTGTACTTCACATAGACTCTTTATTGTAATATAGACTGTTATAATTTGGACCCACCATGATCAATGATGTAGAATTTTCTTTTTTTTTCTTTGATTAATGTGGAAATTCCTTGTCTTTGAGAGCCAACGTGGTGGATTTTTTTGCCTTTACTTTAATGAGACAATAGATATATTCTTCTTTGTTTGGCAAGGACTAACGAATTAAACCTTATTTCCATCGCATGGTTACAAACTAATTAACCATACAAGTTGATTTTTACCCTTATTTGATTTTGGAAAGATTGCCATGGATGGGTCCAAATAAGTGCAAGGAGGTGCACTTTGTGCCATCGATTTATTTGGAAAACCAGATGAGTTGTCCGTGCAATTGCGCTCCATCTGTGCTTGGTGACTGCACCATTGGCAAGAGTGCTCGTCTCTTACAAGTATGAACTGGGCTAAGTCAAGTGGGAGTGATGGGTCGGTCGATGTGCTTCTGTTGGGGACAATCTTTGCCGAGCATGATGCCGCCGTATTGTTTTGTCCCAGTGTGTATTACAAATAGTGGAACAAAGTGTGTGCACATGCTGGATTCCGTGGCTTTTTCGGGACAGCGAGTCATGTAGCATGTTTGATGTTGATGCGAATGTGCTTTGAAATCCTGAATTTGTCATACAGAAACATTCTCCAGTACGTACAAAGCCATCACATCTTCAGAAGAACAGGTAACCTGACTTACATTGTCACAGCTTGAGATTGAAACAACTGGTAAATTTTGCCAGAAGTAAAGACAGGTAATTTGAATTGTATTTTACGTTCTTTAGTACCAACCGAACAAAATCACTCGTTTTACACACCAATCCATTTAAAAAGAGCGGGAAAGAAAAGTAAAAGTACATGGATGAGGGCAGCTCCCTAGGAGTGAGGAACGACCTGCTAGCTAAAGATCGTAAGATGCAAGAGGCTGTTAATCTACAAAAATTTACAGGCATGTTGTAACTTATAGCCCCATTGTTACTAGGGTTACTTCTTCCTGCTGGTCCAAACCAATTGTCCATCTGAACCATTGTCAGAAGGCCCCTCTTCAACCTTGGTGAGGCACCATCTGAAGCGCTGAACAATATAAGCATGATCATCACTCATTAGCAGCCAAACTCTATATACCGAAAACCTACCCTTCTTCTGAAGCTGTAATGGCTTCCTCTTCCTGTCACATTTTACGAGTCTTTCCTTCACATTTACGTGTCGTCTCTTTCTCAAATATTTCATTTCTTTGCAATGTTCACCGTCCTCCATGAACGCTCTGTTCAATGGGTGATCCAGGGGAGAAGGGCACGAACCCACGCCCACCGAACATCGGTCGCATCAGTGCATCGTCGAACTTGCGCCAGTAGTAGTGCACAGTGTGGGTTGGCTTGCTGAGGAGCATCCGGAGGCTGGAAGGCCTCACAATGTGAGCTGCCGTCTCGAGGTCAGAACCTTGCATGCTTGTAAGAAGAGGAGAATGCAGCGACTTCGGTGATGAGGGTTCCGAGGTAACAACGTTGCTTGAGGCGGGCAGCAGGAGCCGTATCAAAGGCTTTGTCATCATCCCAAACACCTAATAAACATGATAGATGTCAGATGATTTCAGAGTAGGTATAGTACATTCAGTGTATGTTGGGCGGCAAGTGATTCTGGAGAAAGGATGGAGCTTATCAAATTGGAAATTTGGAACTTAAAAGTGATTGTATATGCAATTCTACATCATAACCGGACAAGTAGCACACAGCATTTCTTCAAATAATTGTGCCATCCATGCCATGTGAACATATGGACACTGGACAGTAAGACAATCCCTTCAGAAGGGATAAGAACGGGGATGGGACGCTACGGGACCAAATCATGAGTTATTAGAACACAATCTCGTCTTCCAAGTCAGTAATCTGTTTGGAAGGGATAAGAGCATGTTCACCATCAGAAGCTTCCAGATTTACTTCTGTGGCAACTGATAATTTTGATGTGACAATTGACTTAGAACTTTCAAGTTAGCTTCACGGTGAGGTGAGGGTCCATTTAGGGTGAGAATGCAGACATGTCACATAACTAAAATGATAAGCTGACACATTGCATTAGGGAGGTAGTGCAACAAGATGACTCACCATTGTACTAAACAGAACGACAGTGATGGTGCTGGTGATCATTATTGCATTGCCGTGCAGCTGAGTGTGGCCAGATCTTGTAAACTGCAATTGCAAAGCAAAGAGGTAAGCTTGTAGAAAAGAAACTAAGAGATACTTATAGAGGTAACTGATGTAAACTTAATATAGCAAAGAATGCAAAGATTTCACAAGGTAGTTGCATTGACAAGAGGATTTCAGAAACTGATATCATAAGGAGTTGCAAATAGCAGTGATTGGCTCTAGTTTGCTTATTGTAAATTGCTTACAAATGGGGATATGGTAGTATGTTATGTAAGCCATTTACATGGAAGCAAACTAGCAAACGAATTTATGAAGACTAGTATAAGGATAATCTCTGCAGGTGCATCTTGTTGTCGGTTTAGATATTCTACAGCTTACATGAGCATGAAGGTCTCCTGGGACTACTCATAGAACAAGAGAGGAAAAAAAGGGTAATTACAAATGGTTTTGAACCAACCTTATTGTAAGCAAGGGCAATCGACACAGCCCCTCTCATCAGCCCAGCCCACCATATTACGATCTATCAAAAGAGATTTAGTTAGCAGATGGTAACTCAATTCAGATTAGAAATGGTCTGGTACAACAATTACTCACTTGCTGCCTCCAGGTTATTTTTTCATAAGGTGTCTTCTTTGTTAAGTTGGACAAGAAAGAGAGCGGGAAAACAAAAGCAGCTCTTCCAACCAGAACCAATCCTAGCAAAATTGAGCTTATGCCAATGGATTTCCCAGGGCTGCAAATAGGAAAGAACAAAATTGAGTCTTCGCAAACAGAAATCTGTAAATGAAAGAATAAAATCGACTCTTCACAAATAGAAATCTGTAAATGGAAATTAACTAACGATTTTTGGAATCTGACCTGTCACTGGCAAACTTCCACTTTTCAATATCCAATGCATCCATCCCAACATACAGGAAGAGAAAAGTCTCAGCAATGAAGGACATGGTTGCAAACGCGTGCCTAAGTCAATAAAAAGGTCAGAAGAAAATATGTGAGCAATTTTTTACTGAACTGAAGCTAAGCATTCTATGCAGAGTACTTATGGAAAGAATATGGGATGAGAACTATAATTACTTGGTTGTAACTCTTGAGCTCTCTGTCACATTATGCCAAGTGTAGTGTGACATCACAATACCGCAGAAGAATACAGTGAGAATGCCACTCAAATCTAGCAACTGCAAAGACCAAACGAATATAGTAAGTTGATAAAATTGAGGATAAATAAAATGACACTATAGATTTCCATGCTGTATTGCACACCTCAGCCAGCATATAGGAGAGGTAAGCCATGAGCATCATAAGCGCAACCTCACGGTCAGTAGAATGCCTGAAATCAATCCAACAAACAGCCAAGTTAATATTGACCAAACAATTGTTGATTAATGAGGGTTTTTTGGGGGAGGTTAAACGAACCTTCCTATGTATAGCTTCTTGATTATGTATGCACTAAGCAATCCAGCCTGCCAGTGGTAGAACGAATATTGTTA
Source organism: Dendrocalamus latiflorus (assembly GCA_017311315.1). Lineage (NCBI taxonomy): Eukaryota > Viridiplantae > Streptophyta > Magnoliopsida > Poales > Poaceae > Dendrocalamus > Dendrocalamus latiflorus. The sequence continues at coordinate 2,201,631 of CM029643.1, forward strand.
GTTTTATGTTTTTAATTATCCGATCAAGTCAGTGAAAAGGAGTATTAAGTGAGACTCAACGACTCAACAATCAACTTACAAACACTCCAAGGAAGGTGCTTGACAAAAATAAGTAACAGAAGTTCCCCAAGAATTTCGGAACGACGGTTACATCAATGTGGACAAGATCAAAGTTCTGGAGCGCGTTGAAAAGCACGACTGATGTGGCATCGTTCACAACACCTTCGCCAAATACTAGACTATACAAAAGGGGTGTCTCATCCTGATTGAGGACCTGATTTGGATTTAAATCAGTACAACATAACAATCAGTCCAGATTTCTTTCAAGATACAAATTGAAAGAATCATGAAAAGATTTGAATAACTAACCTGCAACGTGCAGACAGAATCAGTTGCAGAAAAGATGGCTCCAATTGCTACATATATAACATAACAAAAAGAATGAGGTTCATATGGTGACAAGATTAGTGCCACGGTAATGATCATGTGGAAAACTATTGATGGCTTACCAAGAAAATCTCCTATATCCAGCGTTCCAATGTTCATTTTGCTAAAGATTGCGATGGCAGCTGAAATATAGTAATGGATGTCAGAGAAGCCCAAGATGTGGACCAGGTGGTACAGCACAGCGTAACATAAAAGCCAACCCGTGGAACAACCTCCTTTGTTATCTACTCACTAATAACTCACAAGAGAATAATGAACAAACGTTTGCGGAAAAAGATGAACATACCGAGAGATATCGTGAAAAAGGATATCATTGTCCCAACAGCACCAAATAATGCGATTGTCATGAAATTCCTGAAGAACTGCTTCTTCTTTACCTGGAAACTGATGAGATATTTGTGAGAACCTGGGCGATGTCGCTGCTCATAAACATAAAAGAAGGCAATAACTCCGAACTCGAAAACATCATTCAGTTCCTAAATAAGCAATCACACGGTCCACAATATCCAACTTCACTCCTACAGTCCTACATCAGTAACCTTCAGATTTATATTGCGCGATCCAATAACATTCAGGAGATGGTTAAATGCTCAAACAAATTCAGACTATCATGCCGCGGAGGCGCGGATTCTTTCAGAAACTGATCAGACAATCACGCCTTACAGGACCGTTCCTTCATGGCGTTGGATCGCTAGTACCGACCAGTGTAAATGTCATATTGAACCAAGAAAGGTCCCAAGAGAGAGAACTGTAGTACAATCATGCTACGATAGCAAGCATGAATGCTAGTAAAAAAAAGTCCAGTTTTTTAATGTTCCACGAGCAAGGATCAATATCACTACCAATCAGCAGTTGCAGCTGGCAAGTCAAGGTATGCCAGAGCGACGAGAGAAACATCCATGTTTGCCGTAAAGATAGGTAGAATAAACAATGCAGACGACATGCACAGTATAAACCAGCCAGTTCTAACGCGGTGGACAGCTAGGCCCAGAAGAAACAAGATCGAAGCCAGTCAGCTCCACTTCATCTGTAATGTGCACACAGAGATTCCGCGGAAAACCCGAAACTGGCAAATCGTGTACTAGGACAGAATCAACCGAACATGTGCTGAGTGAGAATCGAAGCAATCCCAAGAACAGCGTGGTTTCGCTTACCCGGCGTTGAAGATGATCGGAGGGAGGAGGTAGATGAAGAAGAGGTCCTCGCTGAACACCAGGATGTGCGAGCTCTTCCCTTTGGTCGTCAGCAAGATCACCACACCGGTGCACAGCCCCTGTCCAGGAAGAAACAATCGAACAAGCGAGCATTAGCAATGGACGAGCAACACGTACCAAGAATTCCGTCAAGATGGCAGATTTTGGCTTGTGCTTACAATGATGAGCGCGGTGATGGACTCGTTCACCCACCGGTTCTCCTCGAGGAGGTGGCCGAGGACGATGCAGGCGCAGAGCAGCGCCACGAACAGGTTGATGGACACCACCGACCTGTGGTCGGAGGTCGAGCTCAGCACTCCCAGCCGCACCAGGTGTCCCGCCAGATCCAGCCCCATGCCGGCCTCCCCGCCAATTCGGCAGCGACTGCTCCGGCGAGCAGAGAAATTCCGCGGAAAGACGCAAACTTTTAATTCACCCGAGCTCCGTCTTGGTCCTGGGAATGGCTAATTTGGGCAGGGAAAAAATCCCAGAAAATTTCTGGGGAAACGCTGGCTCCTCGCGGATTGTTCAAGAAAGGGATAATTGAGAGAGAAATCGATAGCAAAAGCTTGTGGATTGAAGCTTCTCTCTCTACAATTTTTCGTATTTTGGTGCTCTCGCTCGTATTTAAAGCGGAGGGGAGTCAGGGGACTCGTGGGATCGATTCGATCGGGGTGAGGCGGCACCTGGCCGAATTCTATTGGTTTATGGTGATGTTTGGTGTTTGGGGAGTAACAACAGGTGACCTAGTTTTAAGGCCATGTATAGGAGCAAGAACAGGTTATGTACAATGGTATGAGCTAGTTACTAACTCTAAGCTAACTTCTCCAATGATATTAACTTTTAGCACATAGCTCATAACATGAATAGTCCCACATGACATCCTCATATAATCTTGGAATGTGTGTATGAGACTAGCTCTTGATCAAGAGTTAGCTTTTCTCTCTCTTCTATTAAAATATGAAATAATATGTTTAGAACTAGCTCATAAATCACCATTGGACATGCCCTAAGGGCATGTACAAAGGCAATTAATAGCTGGCCTATAGGAGTGCCAACTAGGCAACCTTGCTGATGTGGATGAGAGAGGAATGGAGGAGAGAGAAACACCGTCTCCTCGTGAGACATCGACTCTTCCCGCGGAACGAGGCGGAAGAGCTCCTGAGAAGTGTTGTTTCTTGATGATGTGGAGTGCTTAGGAGCTTGTGTCGGGCTCAATCCTTGTACTTGTCTGCATTAGTGTTGTCTCTTGATGATGTGGAGTGTTTAGGAGCTTGTGTCAGGCTCAACCCTTGTACTTGCACTAAGAGGCTGTAAACTGGCTGTATGCTGAGGTGGAGGAGAGAGAAGAGAGGTGGGTTGTAAGCTTACAGCCAGCTGAAGCACAAGAACCAAGAAACTTTGTGAGAGGAAGAGGTAGGTCATACAGCCATCAACTGGCTGTAACTACTATATGAGTAGGCTGAGAGCAAGTTTAATAAGGCTGACTGTGCTAGCTATAAGGGAATCCATGTCAGCATAGTCCTATGTGGAGGGGAGAGAAAAGGAGAGAGAGAGCCAAGCCGACTCCCATGCAAGAGTCAGGCTATAGCACAGGAAAAGAGGCATTATCCATGCATGTACCCATAGAACTAATTACTATACCCATGCATGTATTAAATTATCAATACCCATGTATGTATTAAATGATTGAGAGCTCTTGTGGAGACAACTTATAGCCAGCTTATTGTATGAGTTGACTGCATCATTATCTTTTGATGACATGGAAATGTATTGGAGGTAGCAGCTATCTGTACTATTAAACTTGCTCGAAGAAGAAAACCAATCGATTACTTTACACGATTCTCGTTTAATTTAAGAAGTTTAACTGTGGGTCATGTTTCTTTCCTTCAAGATCATGCAGTGCCACGTAATTGGACACTTGGCCCCTTCAATCGCCCTGGGTTGATTTCATCCGTCGAAATTGGTTATCAAAATTTTGTTCGCACAGGGGAGAGTTTGTTCGGGGGGACGCGAGACGGTACATGCATCTCTCAGATACCTTGGTAACAGAAGCATTTGCTTGCCTCCTCTCGAAAAAAAAAAGGAAGCTTTTGCTTGCCGGGATGCTGTTAAATTCGCGAGGCAAGTTTTATTTTGAGATTACAACAAGGATATCCTCACGCATACTATACTCACACCATACAATCTACTGAAATATATGTTAGGTCTTAGAGCGAAGATCACTTAATAAATCATAAAGGGTATGTAGCGCCCAAGATTTGAAAGGTGCATTATCTCTAATATATCCCTTCCTTACCTCTATCTCTCTATCTATCACCATCCCTCTCTCTCCCATCGATATCAATCTCTTAGAGCAACTCCAGCAGTACTACTCAAAACAGGGCCCCTACTTTTCATTTGAGGGCTCTCCCTACTTTTGAGGGCCTTGTTTTTTTTGCATCTACTCCAACAGCACCCCTCAAATCTAAGCCCTCAAATTCATCCCACAACACACTGACACATGGGACCCACTCCTAAATCCGGTCGGAGGCGTCGGGCGGAGACGTCGGGCGGAGGCGACGGCGTTGGGCGGAGGCGTCGAGCGGAGACGTCGGGCGGAGGCGACGGCGTCAGGCGGAGGCGTCGGGCGACGGCATCGGGCGGAGACGTCGGGCGAGGCGACGGGCGGAGGCGTCGGGCGACGGCGACGACGACGGGCAAGGCGACGGCGTCGGGTGGAGGCGTCGGGCGAGGCGTCGGCGGAGGCGTCGGATTTTGGGGGGAGGGGCGCGGGGGATTTTGGGGGGAGGAGGCGGCGGAGAGCGGAGGCGGCGGAGAGTGGAGGCGACGGGCGAGGCGGGGGGCGAGTGGGCGGCGGAGGCGACGGGCCAGGCGGGGGGTGAGCGGGCGGGGGATTCAGCGGGGGGCGAGCGGGCGGCGGGCGGGGGAATCGACAGGGGGCGGGGAAATTTTGGGGGGAGGCGGGGAATTTTGGGGTGGAGGCGGGGGAAGTTTCACGAGCGGGAAAAAAACAGGAAAATGAGGGGTGGAGGGGGAGCCCCTAGGAATGAGGGGTGGGAGGGTGATTTGAGGGGCTCTTCAAATTTGAGGGCTCTAGTAGGGACCCTGCTGGACCTCTATTTTTACCTCAAGCCCTCAAATATGAGGTTTGAGAGCTCAAGTAGGGGCCCTGCTGGAGTTGCTCTTACTTCTCTCTCGCCCTCCCATTGACCGACAGTGGCGGCGAGCGACGCGGCAGTGCGGCGGAGTGGCGGCCAGCAGCGTGGCGGGAGGGGAGCGTGCGGCGGCAGCGTGGAGGTGCGACATGGCACGGCAGTCGGTCGGGGTTTGGCCAACAGCGGCCGCACATATGGCGGCGGCTGTGACCGGCGGAGGCAGTGGCGTTGATCGGTGCGAGGCCAGCCGGGCGACGGCACAAGGCTAGTCGGGCATGCGGTGGTCGGCGGTGGCCGTGAGACGCGGAGGAGGCGGTGACCGTGGTGGTAGTGCAGATGCCAGCACGGGCAGCACGACGCGGTGGCTGGCGCAGCATGCGTGCAAGGCACAAGCTAAGGTGGCCGTGGCAACGCGATGGTGGCATGGCACGGGCGGCAGCGGCGGGTGGCCGTTACGTGGAGTTGTCATGGTTCGGCTGGCTAAGGGCATGGCCGAATCATGTATTCACGTGGGTTTTTGGCTAGCCGGGCAGCTAGACACCGTTCGTATGGCTAAAAGAGCCGGCCGAACGGTGATTCGCACGTTAAAGGCTTAGCGAACATGAATTTTTCTAGCCGAACGCACTTCCGCCCGTCATTCCACATGGTTATCACAACCATGGTCATTTACTCCTTACAATCTGGTAATAATAAAACAGTTACCTGGTCTGGGGTTACCTACATATAGGGGAGATTTTCACTCACTTGGTAGTGTACGGGAGGGGGCGTACACTTTCGTTACTTAGGATATTACACCCCATCTGTAGTTGTACAATCGAGGACAGTGACGCACCTAATTACTCTCGTATAACTAGGTATGTGGGAAGTAATTGCCAGTGCCATTGCCATAACTTGCTAAGTAACAAATAACCTTAATTTCACGGTTCCTGTTACCTCTATCTCCGATTGGTATTAGTATTTCCAATAATCTAGTTTCACTATGATTAACCTGTGCCAATTACTTGCTTACATTACTTATCATTTTATCACCATATTGTGATCGTTGTTGGGTACTTGCTGAGATTTCTAAATCTCACGCTTGCTCTTTCCATTCTCAGGTAAAAAGCTAGTGGAGTGATAGTATCATGCATGGGTAAAATCACTCGAGTTTTCAGCACCGTGGCTTGCTACTATTTATGTTTTCTTATTTACACTTATTTGGTTAGAAGTGGACCGGTCCTATGTTTCAAACATTTATTTCAACTTTCGTTGGTTCTCTATTAAAGTACTTTTAAAGTTTTAATTACTTGCGATTTCTATTGCTGATTTACTGTTTATTCTTTACTTTAGCGATGACATTCAATAGTAGTATCTCATATTGGTATGTGAGGTGCTACAGTGTGTAAAGTGAGACGCACCAAATTGATCCGAAGGATCAAACCCCGACGAACAAATTTTTCGATAACAACCTCACCACGCTTAGTTCTCAATTGGCAAGGGAAGTTGGCCTGAGTCTAGTGCTATTGGAGACGGACGCCGAGGCTGGGTTTGAACCAGCTTATGGGTAGCTTATGCTCGTACTATCTACAGTAACTAGCTTTAAAACAGTGTGTTTTTTCAAGGCGGAGTCAATAGAAAGATTGTAGTAAAAATATACTGAGTTCAGCTGTACCGCTCAAAATTGCATGCAGCTATTTTTTGTGCGTACTATCTCTCGTAAATAGTCAAAATTCAAATATTTTAGTCATAAACCATCAGTGCAAAAGAGCCCACCCCAAATCTTCAGTGGATATGTGGCAGGGCAGACATACTCAAAGCTTTTGGGGTGACATAGGCAACATTATCGTTTTGGCTTATCATTTCTTACTATAGTAATTAGTTTTTAAAAGATGTGTCTTTAAGGTGGGGTCTACAAGTATATTGTAGTAGAGACTATATTAAATTTAGCTATACCAATTAAAATCATATATGACTATTTTTATTTATATATTTTCTCTCACGAATAGATACAATTTAAAAACCATAAGTTAAAATCTACAGCCACGGTCTAAAAGTATCCACCCTGTATAGCAGTAGCAGAAGCTCTGAGGAGTTCAGATTGATTGATGTGCGTCGTTCAGCCAATAATGGCGCGTACTTGCGCAAAACCTTGTGTGGGGTGGAGTGCACTTCCTAGTTTTTTTGGATGCTTATTCATGTGATATTTGTAACTCGACCTTGATTTCGTAATGAAGTGATTCAGGCCGGTTCTCAAAAAGGAAGCTGAAAAGGGGGCATGACCTGGAACATTTGCTAACGGAGCATGTGGCACGCGTACTTGGAATCAAATGGCTGTACGTTAATTACATGTGTGTTGGGCTAGGCTGGCTAGATAACCCCTGCGTGTAGTTCTTCCGTCGGAGTTGATCTTGCACGGTTACTTTGATCTGTCATCCAAAATTTAGACCACACTGGTAAGTTGACCATTTTGCATGGTAACGTACGTATACGTGCACTTTTATCTTGAGTCTTCTACCTTGTACTCCACTAGTACTATTCAGTATTCATGTATGGACCTCTTTAGCGTCTACCTTTTTTAGTCTCCTTGGCGCCTACTGGAAATTTGGAACGACATCATATAACTCGACTGTAAAGAGTATTGAACATTTTGCTCGGCCTGAGCTGAGTAGGCAAATAGTGCTACTAGCTCGTTCTAGAATGACGTGCAAGATTACCTGGCCTGGCCTTCCTAGGTAGATCTCTCTAAAGAACCAAGCCCCCTTGTCACGCCGGATCGGCTGCGCGCCACCGTACAGCGACCACCCCAGCTTATCTTAGGCCTCGTTCTTCTTTATTTTCAGTTTTTTTTGTCTTTTAAGTCTTAATAATAATTATTTATTAAATTAATAAGTCGTGGCTAAAAGTCATACGCTGCAGACCAAGAAAAACAGTCGCTTAGGCTAGCTAATACGGCTAAATCTCTCGCTTGTGCAACACAAATGCAAACGTGCAGAACCCACATGCACGCATGCAGTCACTAGATAGCTAGGTTGAGTGTGACGGTAGAAAACGAAAGTTAGTGGTCCATAATCCATTGCCTTCATCTTCTCATCTATGATGAGTGGATTTTTTGAGCTACAGTTTTGCCTTTTAGTTTATGTTTTTTGAATTGTTTTGTTCATTTAAGATAGTACATAGAGAAAAATAGTTATATATGATTTTGGTCGGTATAGTTAAACTCAGTACAGTGTCCACTACAATCTATCTGTAGAATTTGTCTGAAAAAGACATACCGTTCAAAAACTAATTTGGCACAAATTTGGCACAGGTCAATGTTTTGTGACTGACAGCGCCTGTTAACTGAATATCGAACGTGCGTACGTCAAGCTTCTTCTCTGCAGGGAATTTGGTTGACAAGTCGTCAGGAGATCGGCACCAGTGGCTGCTGAAAACATATACTCCTGGGTAGATAAGCCATCTCTGCTGCCTAACTTACTAATTGGACCATGCATGTAGCATGTTCAGGGATCGAGGTTGCCGCGATCACGTTACGAAAAGGCACCCGGCCATCGCCCAGCCCGGCCAGTAGTGTCTGGAAAACCGACCTCCTATCCTGCAAACGTCGTAGGGTCTGTTCTTTTTCTCTGAAGTTAGTGGCTTTTGACTTTTACTATAGTACCTAACTTTCAAACGGAGTATTTTCTCAAGACAAGGTCTACAAGTTAAACGATCTACACGTCAAAAGCCCAACATCTGTACCAGCTAAAATCGCAAATGAGCATCTATTTCTCCGTAATCTGTACCATAAACAGCCAAAATTTAAAAATTTCAGCCAAAAGTCATAAGCCGTAGCCGTTGCCAAACAGGCCCGTAGCTTTCTGCACTGGCTTTGAGCGGGACAGAGAAGAAGGCAGCGATGATGCTGCGTCGCACAGTGATGCGCTAGCTAGACGGTAGTGCAGGCACTCGAAACAGAGTGGGGTAACAAAGGGAATCGGGGCGCATCAACGCAGGTGAGCACAGCAGAGCCATGGGAAAGGGGAGGAGGAGACAGATCAGATCAGATGTGGCTTTTGTTTTGTGTCGTCCCATGATAGGAAAGCTGCGAGGGAGGGAGGCCAACCAACCAACCAGATCACGAGTGCGTGCGCTGTGCCACTGTGCGTGCGATGATAAAGCGCAGCAATGGTCAGAGCCTGGGATGGCATGGGATGAGTACTGAAGTTTATAGCCTCCTATTTTCTTAACTTCTCACTATTCTCTATTTTTCAATCGATCAAAGTAACTCTCTTTTATAGCACAATTCTCTATATATTCAAATACTCTACTGGCTACTTCGTTTTATTTTTGGCAAGAAGAAAGAACATATTCATTATTATTAATTAATAGTACAATGCAGTGGATGCATATCTATCTAAACTAATAAACCACCAGTTCAAATTATTCTACGTCCACCCAACAATTACCTGCTCCACAGTCATGACCTTAACTACGTCCACACCACAATATGCACCCAGAAATACACCATCATAAAAACGTGCGCACCAGATTAACTCTCCTCCATTCTCTCTCCTTACTCAACCATATCCGACGATCATCCTTCAATGGATCTGCAGTACCCCTCCGCGTCCCGCTCTCCTCTGCAGTCCTCCTCTGCCCATCACACCCTTGCGTTCCCCCTCCCTCCTCCCGAACCGCCCTCCCCACCCTTCTCCTGAACCCGTGCGCTCCTCCCTGGATTTCGCCGCCGCCTGCCTCCCCCCACCGCCGCCTCCTCCCCTCCGCCTCCTCCGCCGCCCCCTCCCCCGTCGCCTCCTCCTCCCCCACCCCTCCTCCGTCTCCCCCGCTCCTCCTCCTCCCCCGCTCAGCCGCCGCCTCCTCCCCCGTCTCCCCCTCCGCCCTCGGTTCTCCGCGCCGCCTCCTCCCCTCCATCGTCCGCCCTCGGTTCTCCGCGCCGCCTCCTCCCCTCCATCCTCCGCCCTCGCCTCCTCCCGTCCCTCATCCGCCGCTCCGCCCTCGCCTCCTCCCCTCGCCGCTCCGACTCCCAAGACCAAATCCCCAAATCGCCTCTAAAACCCTAGCCACCCGCCATGGCCGGCTCCCCCACCGCATCCGCCTCCGCGGCCGAGGCCACCGACGGGCCGGTGCTTAGCGTCGTTTCGATGCGCCTGCGCGCGCTGCGGAAGAAGTACAACCGCATCCTGCAGATGGAGGAGTTGTTCGCTGCCGGCAAGACGCTCAACCGCGAGCAGGAGGAGGTGCTCCGCTCCAAGCCCGTCGTCTCTGCGCTCATCGACGAGCTCGAGCGCCTCCGCGCGCCCCTCTCCTCCGCCCTCGCCGAGGAGCTCTCCTCCCGCCCCGCCACCCCTGCCCGCGACGCCTCCTCCTCGTCCTCGGACTCTGATTCGTCCATCCAGGACCTCCTCGCGCTCGTCTACTTCGGCTCCCTCTTCGATGTCAAGCCGTAGAGCGAGTTCGTCGCCACGATGGTCGCGCGCACGCACGAGCGGAGCTGCTGCATCACCTACGACTACGTCACGGATGACGCGGCGGACCTGCTCGTGGAGACCGACCTCGACGCGGTGTCTGCTCTGACGTCCCTCGCTGCGGCCCGCCCTGCTGCCGCAGCGGGCGTCTCCCACCGCGACGCTCTCCAGGCCTGTGCCCACCACGCCCTCCTCTGGCTCCGCCGCGCAGATGAGCCCATCCACCCTGATTCCGGCATTACATGTGAGGATGGATACAGGGTTTCTACTGTGGTCTGATTTGAGGTGATAGGTGATTGACGTGTGTTATTTGTGTGGCTTTTGGCTGTAGATTCTGGGGTAAGGGCTAAGCTGGACAGGATCATGGCATCAGACTACTACACAGCGCAGCCAGAGATGAGGGCGACAGTGGATGTGGCAGCTGCGGTGGGGAAATATGGAGCTGGAGATGTGCAGGCTCAGGAGAGCATGGTTGTGTCGCCAGAGGCATCGGCACCGGAGGAGAGCCTACCTGCTGAAGGACATAAGGTGAAATGATTTTTGTTCTTTTGTTGTCATTTAACTTTTGCTTGGCGTGGACAAATGATTGTTGTCCTGTTCATCACAACGATGTGCTGTAGTATAATACTGCTATTATTGTTGCTGCTTGTATTATTATATCTTTCTGGTCTGATTGTGCTGCTTTAGTATTAATGATCAATTGTGGAGAATAGCTTCATTTGGATTAAATATTACAAGGTAGCTCTGTTTGGGGCTTAGATTAAATATTGACAGGCACTGGAATAATGCTGCATAAAGGAGTCGTTTTCAGTGTACAGTGCACACTGTGGTTCCACTTAGGCGATTCCACTATCAAGCCAGACAAGTGTGATATCAGAATTATAGTAATAGGATATTTGAGTCTCCTAATTTCTATTGATCGAAGATTAAATATAGGAAGATAGAAATTGTATAGCAGTATATGATAGTATATGCATATCTGTGTTTTGTGCTCATTCCAACTTTGTGCTTAGTGCTTCAATTCCTGCCGTTGTGGACTACAATAGAACAGATATAAGAGAAAGAACAGTAATGATCTGTCAAGGTTCTTATTTTGGGCCAGTTCATGGCATGGATAATTTATGCTTTACTATCACTTATTCACTGCGTTATGATCTGATATATGATGAACTATTGAACTTGACCTACTAATGCAGAGTGATATGATACTCCAGAGCTATTGTGGCATTTTTTATTTATCGAAATACAACTAAATGAAGCCATGGGGAGAAAATGCATGGAGTCATCGATGTCTGTCTCTTGTACAGTGTATCTGTTTAATAAACCATATTTCTTATACGTGGCATTTAAAGCATGTTGCTGGTGATTGGAAACTGTACTCTTATACATGCTTTTGGTGCTGCATTTTGTGGCCAAATGATGTTAACACTCAGTGCTTGACTAAAATTCCAATGCGTGTAAAATATTAATGTTTCTGCAGTTTTTAGTTTATATATGATTTTACAGAATGCCAGTGATAGATCCCTGTCCTTTTTAGTGTAATAACTAGGGATTGTTATGTGCTACACTAGGCGATAATTGTTTCCAGAAACTTTGATTGTCCATTAGGGTTCTACTGTCAGTTAACAGTGTGAAAATTTTTTGTTTTGTAATACACTTTTGGCAAAGCATGCAGCAGCACCAGGCATCTTAAAGATGCACAAATTAGGTTGGTGTAACTTTACTCATTCCTTTGCCTTTCTTTTTCATATCCTTCATGGATTCATTCTTTCCTTCCCTCAAACAAAATTAATTGATTCGTTCTAATCCTTCTCTTTATACCTCTATGTGTTCCTTTGGAGTTGCTCATTAGATTGCTGGTTTGTTTGTAAATTGTTTCACTCTTAAAACATTATTATAATTTGAGTTAAGAATGCATGATTTTAAACAGTTGAGGGAATAAAATTGTGAAATATGTAGTATGACCTATGCATTGAGAATATCTAGGAAGAGTTAAGCAGGAGAGTGAATGCTTTAGTAATAATGTCAACTGTTATTTCCTGCATGATCTATGATTTGGCTTGGGTGGTCTAGACATGTGCATCTTATGTTTACTTTTCAATAAAGCTGTATCTCCAGATACGAAATCTAATTTGTTTCGTTTAATTTATCCGGTGGTTAGTAATTGAGTTCTTGTTATCTAATTGTCATAGCATATGGGCATCTGTGGTGGTTGATTTAAACATTTGAAGGATTTTGTTTCCTTGACGCGATCTTTCTTGTATATAGCTTTAAAATGTGCATCTCTCGTTAATCTTACTCATTTGTTGTTTGGACAGGATACGGACTAATCAGCTTATCGCCATAATGATTCTTGATTCATTATCATCTCCTCACAGGAGGTCCCAAAACACATTCTTCTTGCAATCCCCAAAGAAGCCTCAATAATCTCGCGACGACGTGGGCAGTTGGTCATGCTGGCAAGATGTGCAAAGTTCAAGATGCAGATGATGTCTGGTATGTTGTCTTATGTATACACAGTGATTATCTGGTAGTAGCTTTATATGCATTCTGTCAACTTATCAACTCAGTGGAGCCATAACCATACATAATCCCAATATCCTTCATAAAATTAACAAGTATAGCAGTTAGCATTTCAAGACACCAAAAGATCATAGGATTTAGAATGCATTGCCCTTCTAGAGGTAAGTTGAAATGATTAACTGGACATTCTATTATGGTCAAGAAAGCTTAGATAAAATGGTAGTAGAGACATATGTCCTAAATGCTTTCTTAACCTTTGTATGTTCTTACTCAGTAACCTTTGTATGTTCTTAATCAGGTATAGGATATGCACTAGCAAAGGAGTTTCTGAAGGCTGGTGATAATGTTATAATCTGCTCAAGATCAGGTATAGAAAGACCTGGTTACTTGTTCTTGTATCATAAATAAAACTGGGTATTTATTTTGAGACTAGGATGAATGACAAATTGATTTGCATGGCATGTTTCATTTACCTGTTACTTTCCTTTCCCCTATTTCTTATTTTGATGACCTATTGCCATTTAACACTTCCTGTGCTATTCTAATTTTATCCCACAGAAGGTACTCAATCTAGGTGCCAACTCTTTTATATCACTGATATGTCAAAGAGGTCTGAAATTTTAAATGGCTAAAAAAATGAAATGTTTCAGTGTTCTTGAGCCAATTTTAAAAAGAGGATGAAAAGGAGAACATACAAGTAAGTTACAGTTGATACCAGTTTAGTCTTTCCTTGACATGCAGTCTATCCTCTACAGCTGAAAGGGTAGCATCTGCAGTCCGTGACTTGAAAAAGGAATTTGGAGAGCAACATGTGTGGGTAGCTACTTCTAAGCTATTTGGTTCTTATATTGCCATTAAAGTTTTTATTCATAAATTATGTTTTCTGCTTGAAAGTATTACAGTGCAACATATTTGACTTCTTAGTTGCTGTTGTTGCCATTTGTATTATCACAGGGAACTGTCTGTGATGTTAGAGAAGGAAAGGATGTAAAGGCACTTGTGGATTTTGCACGTGACAAGCTGAAGTATATTGATATTTGGGTATATAGCCACCCGCTCCCTCAGTAAAATCTGCACGTGCACTTTTGTTCTTGTTCGTTCTTTTTTATGTAAATATGACAACCACTGGTTATGAATGACACTGATGCTCACTGCATAATTTCTGCCATATTTGAAATATTTTATGGGTTAAAATCTAGATGTTATACGAAAACTAGACTTTCTCCTGATTTTTTTTGCTTTTGGTGCAGATCAACAATGCTGGATCAAATGCATATAGTCACAAACCATTGGTGGAGAGCTCTGATGAGGCCCTCATGTAATTTTTATTCTGTTCTTTGGAAGGCTTGACCAAGTGCATCTGCTTTCAATTTTGCTCTCAAGTACCAATAATTGATTGGCCCTTTCTCCGATTTAATAGGGAAGTCATCACCACTAACACTCTTGGATTGATGATATGTTGTCGTGAGGTATTACTTTCCGCTCAATATTAGCTTTCTGATGTCCATTATGATGACTATGAAGAATCATTTTCCAAACATTCATCTTCTTGCAATCTTAGGCATTAAATATGATGCGGAACCAACCTCGAGGTGGTCACATATTTAACATCGATGGCACTGGTTCTGATGGAAGGCCAACCCCAAGGTAGCATTTCCATTTGTTCTCTTGTGTAGTAAAATGTTGATACTCAACTGAGGAATATGCGGTTGCACGATTTCATCATTTCATTTGAATGCTCATATAGTATGAAGCTGTGGAATTTAATAGTGTATTATATCATGTTCTTTCAATGCTGATTGGAGAGTATATCCTTTCCTCCCTCCCCACATGACTACATGAGTATGTGTTGTACTTGTCTCTATTGAATTTGATAGCGATATGGTGGTATCAATAATTTGGATTAAGTGAAGATTGTGGACAAAAACAAATATTAAACAGGAGTAAACTCAAGTATATCACGTTGTGAGGCGGTCGAACGTGGTCGGATCGCAGACGGACACGATCGGATGTGATCGGATGCGCTCGGAAGTGGTCGGAAGCGATCAGTTGTGGTCGGACAAGCCCCAGACACGGTCGAAGGCGGTCGTATGCAGTCGGACTGGCATTGGACTCGGTCGGAAGTACTTGTAGGCGGTCGGTTGTGCCTGAGAGGCTTGAACGTGGTCGTAAACATCTTGAAATCGGTCGTATGGCTTCGTGGTGAAGTCGTAGACCCCGTGCATTTGTTGGTTCATCATTTCGATCGGTCGGAACGACTTGGGATGAGGTCGTAGACTTTGAGCGTTAAAGTTATAGCGAGTTGTATGTGGTTGTGGCAAGCTAACGATGGTCATAGCTTGTGTCTTGGTGGTCGTAGCAGCCTAGCATGTGGTCGTAGGCTACTGACACTTAAGCAATCTGGTTGATATGTTTTCAATTCAAAGATGTGGGGATGGAGAAAGTCGTCGGTGGGTGAGTCCAAAGATGTTGTCGTCTCCTCAAAGGATCAGTCGTTATGTGATATTCATTATGTGACAAAAATATTTGGTTATACAATATATGAGACGTGAATCTTAATGAATCTGATTGTTCGTTTTATTTTTTACAAATTTTATCTTGTTTTGTATTTTACCGTAGCGTTAGCACGGGCACTATACTAGTATTAATAGTGCTACGGTGGACATATATTGGACGTTTGGTGTGCAGTAGTGCTGTCGTGTAAAGCTAGTCGGCGTCCTTTTTTATGGATCTGGGACCGGTGGTCCTTAATTTCATTCGTTCTGAAAAATATGTGACAAGAATGCTTAATAGCAAGTTTAATAGTACAGATAGCTGCTACCTCCAATACATTTTCATGTCATCAAAAGATAATGATGCAGTCAACTCATACAATAAGCTGGCTATAAGTTGTCTCCACAAGAGCTCTCAATCATTTAATACACTAGTATAGTGTCCGTGCTAACGCCACGGCGGTATTTTAGGGATGCACACAAAATCAGCCAATTCCTCTCCATATGAATATCGCCGCAATTCCTCTCCACTCTACCAAAGAATCAACACCAAGGATTAACAATGAAGAATCTAACATCGACCGATCAAGAAGGATCATGGACACATCACAGAACCACGGCCATGGAATGGGAAGAATATAAGATGGATAAGACAAACTTTACAAGAGTCGTAAACTAACAACAGACATTGTCATCACAATTTCTCCTCCAATTATAAAATTTCTGCATCTCAAATTACAAATTCTCCCGTACTGAACCTCTCAGCACTGATATGTGAACTTAACATTTGTGTGCACTTCATGTGTTTGAGTTGGCAAGATTATTGTGGATAGGGTGACCTCGTGTCCAAGAAGAAGACATGGCTGGCAATGGTCTATTACCAATTGGAGAGAAAGGGAGGTGATGACAGGGAAGACAAGATCACTCCTTAGGAAAAAGACAAACTCAGGCCTGTTGGATCCAATCCATCAGCACATGATCCCATGGATATGCTACACATTGCACCTAGCTACCCAGTTCATCAGAAATAAGGGAGAATTATTTTGTTCTAATAATCTCATGTAAATTAATATCATAATATGTTGGAACCTTCTGAGCACATGAGATATATACAATTTAGAATGTGTAGTACTTATGGACTCAATAAAAAGCTGAGCTTATTAGTATTGTGTCTGTGTCACTTTTTTGTGAAGCCAATTGGTTTTGGCCCGTTAATGATATGGGTCTCATTAAGCAGTAGGCACAACAATACTGATCAAATGACTCAACACCCCTAATTAGTAATTACAAATGTTTCTATCTGTAATCAACTTTGATGTCTTCCAAATTATGTATTGTCCTAGAAATTGTAATTTTGCTGCGCATGAACTTGCTAAGTTTGGTGCTGCTTTGGACCCAGAAAGTCACTGCGTTTGGCTTGAGGGTTTCCCGAGCTGTGTACCTCAGTTTGTATCCAGCGTCTTAGCTGGAATACATGCTTAATGGAATAGTTGTTTATTCCTCTCAACAACAAAAAAAAGCAGGGAGCAAAAGCAGCAAAGGCAAAGCATAAGAAATACGAAACTGACGTACGTAGGGAAGAATGGCAGTATTTTAACCCAAGCATGAAAACTGGTGTAGCATGCTTTGGATCAGCTTCTGGCATACATGCAAAATATATTCGGATGTCAGTTAACTCTTCGCTGGTTTTCTTCCAAAATTTCCAGGCCGTAATACCCAAATTTGCAGCATTTATTTCTGGAATAGCAGATAAAGCAAAAATAAAAACTACTCGTGTGATCAAGCCTCACGCCTGAAAGAAATTCAAAAACGGGAGGTGAAAAAACAGAGATTGCCAGTCATGGCTATGATACATCTTCACTGGTTCCCTGTGATGGATTTCTTGGATACTGCAGGCAACAGTGCGCTACTCGGCCTGCCACAGTTCAGGTTTTGTCCTGCAGCAGGAACACTTCCTCTGAGAATGCCTGCAACAGAAACTAAATAATAACACTACAAATGATGACAACCCTGACAAAAAAAATATTTCCTGGCTGATAGTGAATGATATCTGAAAACAGCTGTTTTATATTTCTGTTGATAGTGAATGATATCTGAAAACAACTGTTTTATATTTCTGTCAGGCTAACCAACAAACAGCAGGTGCAAATTAAAAATCCACATACAGTACAACCATAGAATCTAGTATTCAAACAGGGGGATGGAATCAAATGATAACCACCTCCAAAATAACAAGTCAATTGGTCCAATATGATGGTTAAGTGAGTTTTGTTGTATTTGCAGACTCCATATAGTGGCATGTGAAAAGGCCGAAAATATCAAATTAGTCAACCAGAAAGGCTTGATATCGTTATCACCACTACAATGTTCATTAAACTGTACTGAGAGACAACTATTGTTGTTAATTTAAACAAGCTCAAGACAATACTATTAGTACCAATGATTCACAGTAAATGCACATGCTAAGAAAGCATAGCTTCCAATGTTAGTTCAGAAGAACGTACATGCCTACCTTCTATGTAAAGCAACAAGATCTACTGCTGAGTTACAACCTCATCCTGACTTTCTACCTGAAATAATCGGGTAAACACAGCAAAACATATAAATAACAACAAGAAATTCTAGTTGAAAACAGATGATTTCCGGAACATATATTTTTCGTAAGAATGAATTTAAAGGGTAGCAACGTGGACCTCAGCTGCATTACTTCTCCGAACTTTTCTATTTACATTCCTCATTGTAACAAATTCCTCTGCAGATGTTGGGTGAATGCCAATGGTGGCATCAAAATCTTGCTTTGTCAACCCAGCTTTAACAGCAATTGCAATTCGCTGTCATAAAGTTGTACAGATAAATCAGGAATGAAGCAGAAATAATGAGGAAGAAATACAATATCATGCAAACCTGAATTATCTCGGGTGCATCTTCAACGCACACACAATAACCTTCATTAATACACGATCAGGTAATCCAGAAAGAGTGGCCCTGAGAGGTCTGAAGTTCGCTGCAAAGACATCAACATCTCCATACTCTTCAATAGCCTGCAAAAATATGCATTTAAGCGAATTTCTTTGTGTTGCGAAATTTAGAAGCATGCCATGTATTATCACCTGCTCCTCGGTAAGACCAACTTGCCCAATGGGTGGTTGGGAGAAAACAGCAGATGGTACAGCTCTGTCAAAAACATGTAATTCGCAATTAAAGAGCATTCAGTAGAAAAATGATATCCAGTCTCAAATACAAAAATAATGATATCTAAGAAACAGTGAAAATAAATTATGAATTTCAGTTCAAAGTTTCAGGAACTTGTTGTGCTGGGCGCATCAGCAAAATGAGAACATCAGCACAAACAAAGTGACCAATAACAAGAGAACCCTGGATAACCCAAAAATCTCAAAAACTTATCTGTACTGAATCAGGGATCATAAATGAAAAATGGCAGTATAGGGTATTTACTCAACATTTTCAAATATAGGCTACCATAAGTCTACAACACCACAGGTATGTCAGCATGGTCATGGGGAATAAGGAAATAGCAGTTGTGTTTGTAATCAACGCTACATCAAACTAACTCCTTGAAACTATTATCAGGGTATGAAGACAAAGAAAGGAGATTGTTTTATTTTGAAGCACTACATAACTAAACTGGGCATATCACCTTATAGGTTTTGTCCCCAAAGAAATGGATCTCTTGGAATTCATTATGTAGAAAATTCTGGAAGTGTAAACATCTGAATACAGAGAGGAGAATAGGCACCTTTAGTCTCCTGGATAATATTATGAAGTTTTTTTCTCTTGGCCATCTCTTCGTTGTATTTCAGTTTCAGATCTTCACATTGTGCAACTGTAATCACAAAACCATACAATGCTTACAAACTTTTTGATCAAACACACCTGTAAAGCTATGCAACAATGCCACCCCAGATATTACCTAAGGCTTGAACAGCTCCAATCATCTTACTCAAATCAGGAATTGAGTTTGCACAGTCATGTGCTTCAAGAGATAACAATGTCTGCTCTTGTTTCATAGCCTGAGGATTAAAAAAGTGGTACAATTAGTAGCGACAACTACTGCAGTTACTGGTACTTGTTGTTGTTGTGAACTTGTGATATTGCAGACAGTAAATCAGCTTTACCTTGATTTTTCTTTCCAAGTTAGATATGGCAGCAGCCCATAGTTTCTTGTCATTTTCATAGTTCTGAGAAACATTTCTTAGTTGGTCGGTCTGTCTATAGAGGGCTTGTTCTGTTGGCAAAGGGAAAACAATGATGAGTTTATATAAACAATTAGGATAGGATGATGTTTACTGCGTTAGCCTAGTGACCTAGTCCATACCAAAATTATCACTTTGGACGACCTTTTGGTGAAGCTCAAGCCTAAGTCTGTCAAGCTCCTGATTGGTAGATTCTACTGAAGACCATGCCATATAACACTCATCGGACTTCATGTTGCATTGGCTGGTTAGCTCCTCAATCTGTTTCTCGTACTTTGAGATAAATTTACTTGTTCTAGTCTGCATTTTTGTAGACCGATAATGTATCAAGATGACATCAAATATGACATTGTAATAGCTTGTGAAGGTGCTGACCTGTATAGGTGAAACCTCAATATCAGCTGAGCATTTTTTGCATAAGACATTCCCAGTTGTAGCTGAGCGTGCTGCGACAAGTTCAAGGCAGGGCTGCCAACAACTCCAGGAGCACCATTCCAGCCCATGGATGATGATTGGAGTACCCCCATATGCTGGGGAAAAAACAATATAAGCAATGAAATGAGATAATATAAAGAATGTTGGAAGTTGGTATATGGTGCATTGATATATGACAAAAAAACAAATTATACAAGAGCATTAGTGATAAAAATAGGAAAGGAATATGAACAAAAGGTCCATATCTTCGTGTCAGTTCCTTAATAAAGCCCAAGTTGTTTTTAATCCAATATTGTTGAATTACATTTCCATGGGCAGGTGACATTGCTAAAACATTGAAAACATTGGTTACAAGAATGAGGTTTTACCCAGAGCTAGTATTTAAATATAATAATTTCATGGGCAGAACCAGTTGTTTCTAATATAATCTGATAGTAAAACCCTTACATGGACCACAGAAGCTAGTTGGCAGCATGGGTAGAAATCTACTAATTTGAAACGCAATATCAAAAAATATATATATTTGAAAGTACCAGAAGATATATCTTGGCATGCTAACAATTATCTAAGCAGTATATCTACATGCTATATAAAAGGGATGACAAGGCAGTTAGGACACGTAAAACCAATAATCAGAAGGTCGTATGGATTTGCAAGACCTCTGTTTGCATTCCCATCCATCCCTCCAGATCCATTGGTTGACCGTTCATAGGGTGGCCAGCTAGTCTTAATGGGCTAGCATGATCAAATCTCTCAGGTTCAGCAAAATTTGGGTTAGGTGGCAAAGAAGATGCCCGCAAAATTTCTGCATTGAAGAAAAAAAACTATATGAGATTCGAGTATGTATCATCTGGAATACTGTTGTATATACATGAGATAAGTTCTATTTATTCCACTGTAAATCAGGGAGAAAACAACCAGGCAAGGTTTTTCAACATGTCTAAAACGGTAAAACCGGAAACTGCAGCAAGAAGCTAGAATTTAGAAATCACCACACTCAATTGTATAATGCCTTACATAGTTACATTAAGATACAAAAGTAAAAAAAATGAAGCATGCCAACTGAATGATATAATTGAAAAGCTGTACAATGTTCATATTCTCATTTCTCAATGGATTAACTTCTATGGTTTTTAAATACTATTTACATAAATGGCATCCATTAGGGGTTTGGAAGTAATTTACGGTGGCAAAATCATAAACGTGTAGGACAAATGAATGAACAGATATCCTTGGTGTGGATTAAATCGGTAATAGGGTTTGTGACAAATGAGTGGATAAGACAATCTAACAAATATCCTTATGAACAACTTTTCTTATTGAAAAGGAAGGACAAAATTGTCAAAGAAGAATAGAAGTTTCTTTTCACGAATAGCAGGAATAGCTAAAAATAGCAATTGGGTGAATGTACCACTTCGATAGGCAACTCGTATTCAAAACTATTAAGAACTACATAAATAAATAACATTAGAGAGTAACATGCAAAAACTTTAAAAGGCAAAGGAAAGAAAACCTTGGTTTAAAAGCCTGTTACAAAATGGAAGAACTTGCACGAACGGGGCTAATTTCTGCCTCTCAGCAAGTAACTCAGCAAGATATCTGTCAATCAAAGGAACCCATTAGTCAGATCAATTGCAAGTATCACGGGCATAGATTTATTGAACAATAGAAAAGGCAGTAACCACTCCAAGCATTCGAAACAACAAAAATATCGCAAAACAGGACTACCAAAAGATCTGTACAACAAGCTGAATAAAAGAGAAAAATTACGATCGAGTTGAAACAATGATCACTTTACACATGAACTTTACATCTATCAGATAATGCTCACTTATTCCTAACAGTCGCCAACAGTCAACAAACAGACTGGAGTCTATCATTAGCAGGCAATCCCCAAAATCCCCAACTCAGCAGATCACTATATCAGCGGGACAGCATTGATGAACGCCCAAATCACGCCAAGATGGTCAAAATTAAGCACAAATCTCGCCATCAGAGAGAACAACTTTCTTCATGGTTCCAGCGTGCACATCATGCTGTAGAGAAAACAAGCATTAGCATTTCATATTTAACATGGTGAAAATTCACATTGATACAATACATATATAAAGTAGTTCACCCGGTAAGAATAATTATCCACAGGCTGCACCACAAGGGTTGACATGTCACATAATAATTTCTTTGGTCACCTATGGCTAAATTAAGGCATGGTATATAAATGACCAATATTATACGAATGCCAGGCAGCAGTGTGTGTTAGCTCTCACAATACAAGCATCCCCTCTTATGAATTAAAATTAATCAAAACTCTATGTCATCTGAAATATACCTCACCGGAAAAAGAATGGCGCCTTTCAGAATTTTCTGTGAATGCTACTCGCGGCTAATCCTTATTAATGATTACACTTCCAGAATTTTCTACATAATGAATTCCAAGAAACACCATGTAGTGCGCTGAACTGTTTAAGAAGGTATACCCATCCTGTGCCGAGTAAGTGAGTACTTTTCCATTTACATCATCAAACTCCACAAAGCCAGGCCATTTCAGAGATTCTGTTTCAAAAAGAGGAAACCCAGAATCTAACTGATTCCTCCTTATATACCTGAAAGAACATGTTAATATGGCAACCAAACATCCAAACATCCAAATCGACAGAGAAAAGCCTACGTTTCCTGCTGTTACACGCAAATTGGCACCCATGATCTGTTTGCTTAATTCAATAAATGAATCACTAACCAAAACTACAGCTATAGGACAAGTCAACAACCACAGTAAACCACCCAATTGGTTAGGAATTGAGCCGAAAAAATGAAGTAAGAATCCGGAGGGCGAAGCGAAGCACTCACATCGACTTGGCCCTTCTTGGCGACGCTGGGCCAGTCCTTGGCTGTGACGCCGCTCCTCCAGTCAAACTCGAAGCCGATGGTGACGGGCGGCTTGTGGTCAGGCGCCCAGAAGCAGGCCAGGTAATCGCCGGCCTCCGCCGCCGTGAAGGCGAAGTGCCCCGATTGCACGTTCTCCGCGTAGTGCATGCTGTTCCCGTACGGCGACGTCACCTGCATCAACCACCCGAAACCACCAGCGTCAATCCAAGCGCCCAAATCAGTAAATCACCACATCGCCATGGCTTCCCCCAACCCAATCGCAGTCGCTTGATGACGCTTGCTTACCCTGAGGGAAATGCGGTGGGAGTCGGGGAGCTGGGAGTCGGGGGAGTTGGGATCGGGGCCGACGACGTGGTACTTGCCGACGGCCATGGAGCCGACCTTGATCTCGTCGGAGATGCACTTGGTGCGGCCGGACTCGAGGTCGAACCGGAGCGCGCGCGCCGGCGACGAGGCCGAGAGGAGGACGGCCAGGAGCAGCAGACATCTGGTGGCAGGCGGCCGGGGGCGCCGCGCGGCCATGGCTGTAGATCGGAGAAGGCGGCGACGCGTGCGACAAGGTCACGGGGTGGTCTTGGCGTTTGATTGGCAGCTACCGGAGGAGGCGGTGCTGGATGGGGAGAGGTAGATGCGGGGTGGGGAGGGAAGGAGGCGGCGGCGGGTGGGGAGGGAAGGAGGAGGCGCCGGCGCGTGGGGGGCGGAAGAGGAGGCGGTGCGGGATGGGGAGAAGGAGATGCGGGGTGGGGAGGGAAGGAGGCGGCGGCGGCGGCGAGGGCGGGGAGGAAGGCGGTGCCCGGGGAGGCGAGGTTTCCTCCGGTGGCGGAGTTGGCCATGCAGAGGACCTCCTCGACGCGAGTGGGCGAGAGGCCGAGGCGGGCGGCAGTAGGGCCGGCGCGGCGTGGGCTTGGAGGAGGCGGCGAGCGGGGCGGGGTGGCGGCGAGCGGCGCGGGGAGGAGGGGGAAGCGGGGCTAGGGTTAAGGCTGGGGAGGAGGCGGAGGGAGGGGAGGCGCGGGGGAGGATGGGGGAGGCGGAGGGAGGGGAGGCGCGGGGGAGGATGGGGGGAGGCGGAGGGAGGGGAGGCGCGGGGGAGGAGGGGGAGGCGCGGGGGAGGCGGAGGGAGCGGAGGAGGCGCGGGGGAGGGGGCAGCGCAGGTCGAGCGGGGGCGCGGGGTGGAGGGGTACTGCAGATCCATTGAAGGGTGACCGTCGGATATGGTTGGGTAAGGAGAGAGAATAGAGGAGAGTTAATCTGGTGCGGACGTTTTTATGATGGTGTAATTATGAGTGCATATTGTGGTGTGGACGTAGTTAAGGTCATGACTGTGGAGCAGGTAATTGTTGGGTGGATGTAAAATAATTTGAACTGGTGCTTTATTAGTTTAGATACATGGGTATTGATAATTTAATACATGCATGGGTATAACAATTAGTTCTATGGGTACATGCATGGATAATGCATCTTTTCCTGTCCTATAGCCTGACTCTTGCATGGGAGTCGGCTTGGCTCTCTCACTCCTTTTCTCTCCCCTCCACATAGGACTATACTGACATGGATTCCCTTGTAGCTAGCACAGTCAGCCTTATTAAACTTGCTCTAACGGGCCTGAATTCTAGAAGTTGCTGTAATTCGCATGTTCGCTAACTTTCTTGCCAGCGTTCGCGTTGAATCCAATTTTTTCACGGTATTTTTAAGCGTTTGCTGTAATTTTTAAGGATCCAATGATTCTAAAAGATTCTAGTGTGTTGTGAGAGAGTGATAATCCCACTCTTTTAACATTTCCTTGAAATATGCAAAAGAAAATAGGTTTTTCATGTTGTAGTCTCGAAGTCCACTTGATTGAAGCTCTGGCCTTACACTTGACCTGGACCTACGGTCAGTAATTTCTCCCCTTCTCTCAACTCGTCGGGACCAAAAACAAAAGATACAGATTAGGATAGACCATCCTACATATGCGCGGCTACCTGTTGGCTTATCACTCGATCGCTGGCATGGCATCATGCCTGGCTTATCACTTCACTGGCACCATGCTAAGCCCCCCCCTTGGCATCATGCGGGCGCGCGGCGTACGACCGATCGACATCTATCGATCGGCGACCTGACCCTCCTGTCATCTGCCGTACACGTCGATCGCTACTCATGCAGTACATCATATCCTACACCTACACGCAATACAATTTTGCGATCTGGACTCTTGCGAGAACCAAACAAGGAGGATGTATGTGCCGAGCATGTTCGTAAGGTAGAAAACAAAGCGTACCAGCGAAGCGAGGGGCAGCTAGCTAGCCAGCCTGATCCGCCAGCTCGGCGAGACACCGCGGGCGAACTCGAGCACGTCGCCTCCGGCCCGGCGGCGGCGTTCGGGCGGGGAATCAACGGACGGAGCGTGCCGCGTGAGCTGTCCGAGACCGCGACGTCCGCCGGGTGATCTGCACCGGTGTGTGATTTCAGATATTTTTCCCGTCAGAGAAAAAAAAACGTGTGCTTTGCGCATAGCAATGTTCCGATGATAATTCATGTCGCAGATCGATCGTGATGCCTGATGTAACGGCGTATATATAATCATCCTTGTAGTCAGTGGCGGATCCAGGAAATTTTTTGGAGGGGCTGAAGTACCTTCAGCTCGACCTCAGCCTCTTCTATATTATACATCTATAGCTAAAAATTTAGGGGGGGCTCCAAGGGTCCGGTAGCGATAGAGGGGCTCGAGCCCCCCGTCCCACCGCTGGATCCGCCCCTGCTTGTAGTTGCTAAGTTAGTACTTGGTTCTACTGGTGCCAAGCATGCCATGATTTCAGGCAGCTAGGATGAGATAGGGTCTCGAGGATATAACACGTATGAGTTGTTTTCCTTCACAAGGATATCAACTGAACCAGTTAGGATTTTATTTTCGTCTTTTGGGGAAATTACTAGTAAACTGGATCAGGAATTTTATTCCTATGTTCTCAAGCTAGGTTTTTTTAGAACACTCAAATTAGGAATTTAAAGTAGAGAGCATGGCCTTGTTCGGTTGGGCTGAAAAGCTGTAACTTATGACTGGAAATGCACTGTAGCTGACTGAAATTTTACTATAATTAAAAGTGACTTATTTGGCGTAATTAAATTTTTAAAAAAATTAAAAATAGAAAAAATATATATTAGCTCATTTCGGACAATGTAAATGAATACAGGAAAAAAAGAACCGGCAAAAATGCTAAAAAAGCGTAAAAATAGAAAAAGATGAAATTTATAAATAATGAAAAATAAACTAGAAGTCAGAAACTAAAGCTGACACGAGTGAGCCATAGATATCGTTCTCCAGAAATTAGTAGATGAAGCGAGAAGCTGAGTCCTAACCGTTGTCCACGGGCAACCGGTGCCAAAGGCTGGCCCCTGATTTGTTCCCAAGAAAGGCTGCAAAAGCAAAGCTTGCCTTTTGCCACCTCAACTGGCCGGCCGCCTTGGGCTGTCATTGTGTGACCGTGGAAGCAACCAACCCATGCAATGCAAAGTTCCCGATTATTCTTCGAAAATCGCAAACCTTTTCTTTATTTCCATTTCCATGCGTCAAGAGATTACAAATGGACAAAAAAAATACCAAGAGGAAGACAAATCAAACAGTTCTCTTCTTTTTCAGGAAATCTTTTTTTTCTTTTTAGATGAAGCTTTATTTTCTTTCTGCAGATACACACAGAGAGAGAGAGAGAGAGAGAGAGAGAGAGAGATCTTTCAGTTGGTTTGCAGCAAACACTAACTTGCTGCCTTTTGTGCCGGAGTGTATGTACATTATGGTCGACAACTCGAGTGGTTATCCCCTGATCATCAGTGGTGCTGGAAAAGGGTTTTGAAAGAAGATACCACCACCAGCAGCAGATCCCTCCATTCGCGCCAACTTTATGCTTTTGTGTCCCGTCTTGTTGACGAGCTGTGCCAACATGCGCTGTGGCGGTACGGCAGTATGTTAGACGGATTCGTTTTGGCGTACTTTAGCTTTTTCATATTTTTGTTACGGTACCTACTTTAAATGGCATATTTTTAAGATAAGATGTACTAGTTGATTATAATGTATACTGTACCAACTTTACTTATACCGATCAAAATCGTATGCGATTGTCTCCTTCTTTGTAATCTCTTACAAACAGCCAAAATTCAAAAATTAGAAACTATAAATCATAATCTAAAAGAATCCACCATCGTGTCTTATGGTTTTTTTACTATAATCTATTAGTCTAATAAATAGTAACTATAGAGAGAAGCAAAAAAAAGTTAAAAAAAAAAGAACGGGGAGCCTGGAGAGATGGTGATCCAAGCAGACGCACGATGCAACAGTGGTGGGTCTCTAATGAAGCTGCCCCCGGACAAATCGACGCCAACGCAATGAATTGGTGACAAAGGGGGCACGCACGGCCGCACAGAAAGGGCGAACCAACGGAGGCAAGACGCTAGCAAGGTACCCTCCGCGTGCTCGGGCCTTCGGGTGCGATTCGAGGAGCTGGAACGGAATGGCCGACCAGTGCTAGGCAGGCAGGGAGCCCAGCTAGTCATGGTCCGCACGGTAATTTCTTCGCGTGGCGTGGCGTGCGTGCGGCTGTACAGGGTGGAAAAAAAAAAGCTCGTTAGTGGGGCTCGTTGGCTCGGTTCAAAATTGTTTCAATTATACTTGTTAATTGGTTAAACATTAAAATGAGTTGATTTCAAATGAATTTAAATTTTGCTCAAGCTCGGCTCGGCTCGGCTCGTTAGCTCGTTTCTAAAAATACTTTTAAATTATTCGTAAAATGATATTAAATCAAAATATGCCAATTTTAGAAAAAGCTCGATAAGATGAGCAGTTGGCTCGATATCCACCCCTCCCGTGTGCGTGTTTTGCTTTGCGTTTGGGCTTTTTTTTGGCGCTCACATCACCACGCGTACACAGCCGTGCGTGTTCTCTAACACGCATTTAGAAATTTTGCGAGGGCATCAAGATTTTAGAGGGTTCCGGCATATATTTTTTCACTGAATAAATATGTGTATATAAAAAATATGTGTATATATATTTTAGAGGATTTTGGCAGTCAGCACAATTGGGGTGGGCGTACAATCACTTCCATCAGCTTTCCCTTTTTCTTGGTGAAACATGCTTTGTTTAGACCTCATTTTGGGCTGCAGCTGCAAAAGGCCAACCCAGCGAAGCTCAGCCTCAGCGTATCTCAGGCTGTATGGATTGGCCCTCTTTATTATTTAGGCTACTTGGGCTTCTCTATGATTGCCAATGAGCAGCTTTTTTTTTAAAACGATTCAATAGGCAGCTGATCTATCACTTCGAGTGAGTTGGATCGGTACAAGAACGCTCCGCCCAGAGCCATTTCATCTGAGCAGACAAGGCTGAAGAGTCCCCTACCGTTCGTTACTGTTCCATATTCAAGGCATGGAGAAAAATGGACGGATAATTTCCGTCTGATCCGATACCGTATCTGAGAAAGAAAACCTCATGGGATGCCATTTTTTGGTTAAGATCCGCATTGATACCATCTGTATTCATATCTGGAAAGTTTTGTAGGATATGGGTTAGGATATGGGTTAGGATATGAGGAGCAACATCCACTCTGTATCCGTATTTGATAGGATATCCTAAAGATATCCAATCAATCAACAAAATGGATACAAAAATCCCTATTTCTGCGTGTGCATTTTTTTTGTTTGTAGACACGCACACCTCAGTGAGCAGTTGGATCAGGAGCAAGCCATTGGGAACTGTTGGACCGAATTGGCGACATGGGGGTGAATGTCGACTTCTTCAAAACCTTGCCCCCAACGAAACTGCCTCAGTAATTCTTCCCCGATAGCTAAGGAGCTATGAAGAAGATACTAAGCACAACTTCAAACACTCAAGGGAAAAGCCGGGACAAATACTCACGAGATACTTGACTTAAAATTTGCTCCCCCAAAAGTATTCCCTAAATAAACCCCCTCCAATAGTTATGAGAACTATGAAGAGGAGTTTATATACTCTCTGAAGACCTACATATGCAGAGGAAGACCTATGACAAGAAGCACTAAAATAGGAAACCTAAAATACAGCAGTCTTTCAAGAAACTTGGGAAATTAAAGGATTGGCCTCCAACCTTTTGACTCAGAGCTTCATAAGAGTAAACCAAATAACCTGAAGAGCCTGAGAATCAAGAGAATCCAACTATGACACATGAATTTCAGATTTGGGCTGAAACCTGAAATTTTGCACAAGCTGAACCAAAATTCAAATATCTCCCAAACCCTTGATTCTTTGCACACGAAACTTCGGGATATATTAGCAATAGCAAAGGGACCTCCCAGACCAGAAATCAGCTCAAGCCATGAAGGAAATCAAGGTTTAACACAAAACCCTAGAAAATTTGGCAAACAACAGAAGGAGAGCTAAAAACCAAATTTCTCCATCATCTCTCAATCTTTGCTCATGAGATTTTGCAAGAAAGTTAGCAATACCCTTAGGACATTCTAGCAAGAATCTCAGGCCAATTCCTCAAGGGACTCAAGAAACTCATCAAAACCCTAGAATAGGAAATGAAGAACAGAGGAGGAGGAGAAGCCAAAACTGAAATTAAACTTGGTTTGCTCTGAAGATTAACTAGCCAAATAGCTTTTGAGTATCTCCCATATCATAGCAACCCATTTTAGGCCTTCCCAATAACAAACAAAAAGAAAACAAAAATATCACAAATCCACCAAAAAGAGCATCGAAGGAACAGAAACAAGAACAGGGAGAAACTTCAGATTTTCCATTACAACTCACAAAAAGATTACAAGGAGTCCCCATACGCATGAACATTAGCACAAGATGGAAGATTACATTTTTCTCCACTCAATCCTCTCCTCTCCCCACCTCAAGAACACACACTACATACTTGAGGAGGAGGAGCTCTCATACACACACAGAGCACATCGAAGGAGACAGCATCTCTGCTCTCTCACCTGCTCTCAACTACTAAAGACTAAAGCCAAAGCAACTCTCTAAAGCCCATTTTGACCAAAACCAACCCTAACAACCCCTCACAACACTTGGAATGCTTGAGTGGGCATGCAGCCACCACCTCATATATATAGCCCTTGGCTAACGGGTCTCCACCCCGTTACGCCTGCTAAATCCAACGGAGCCCGCTCCCGCTTGTGCAGCCTTGCGAAATTCCCGATTCGCCCCTCCTGCACCTTCCGGGAAGCTTCCACGCTCCTTGTCGTCCAAGCCTCGCAACCACCTCGAGTCTCCACCGTCTTTGACACATCCCAACCGTTCTGACCTCGACACCGCCCGTGTCTAGTCCGGTCACCTCGTGTCTTACCATGGCTCCGCCTCGACGTCCTGCAGCCACACAGACAAGAAACACATCAAATAGCATCGCTCGATACATGAAAACATAAATAGCATAAACACATCACACTTACCCATGTCGAAGTCCAAACCTGTTGAATCATCAGAATATGCATCCTAAACACATTGACCAGGTTTGACCAAGTCCGACCGAGCCCGATTGCACCATGCAATGTCAAAGACCGAACCACCCAAATCAAACTCGACTTTCATAAACCGATGTCAATTACTCATCATACACACGGGATGACCTTAAAGCATAAATAAGATATAGAGGATACTATGGCTCAGACTGACTCTTATCTACCCCATATGACTCGAGGACTATCAGCTGGTCTACTAACAACCTAGGGAGCAAACACGTACCCTGTCTACCCGAGGGTGGCCCAACCCTCGCTAGAACCCACAAGAAGTGAGTAAGCTCAACCTAGAGAGAAGAGAGACAGCTAACAAGCAGCATCCTAGAGTCACAAGATAAGAGCAAGAAGTCTAAACGTTAGACAAGAAGACCACTCTAACCTATGCTAGAAGGACTATCCCGAATGCACCCAAAATGCAATGCAACAGAAAGGAGCAAGAGCATAATTAATATAATAAAGCAGTAAAGCATAAACTCCCCCTCACAGCAGCCCATACGGACAGACCACCCCAAGCTCTCCCCGCAGAGCTGAAAACCTAGAGCTATCCAAAGGCTTGGTAAAGATATCAGCCAACTGGTGGTCACTCTCCACAAACTGGAGCATGATGTCACCCTTCTCTACATGGTCTCTAAGGAAGTGATAGCGACTATCAATATGTTTGGTCCGAGAGTGCTGCACTGGGTTCTTAGCAATGTTGATCGCAGAAGTGTTATCACAAAAGAGTGGAACACTGTCGATGGCTAACCCAAAGTCCCGCAGGGTCGAGACCATCCAAAGCATCTGGCTACAGTAACTGGCTGCAGCAATGTACTCGGCCTCTGCGGTGGACTGTGCAACTCCGGACTGCTTCCTCGAAGACCAGGAAACGAGAGAAGTGCCAATGAATTGGCAGGTGCCAGAAGTGCTCTTCCTATCTATCCTACAGCCAGTAAAGTCTGCATCCGAGAAGGCTCTCAAGGAAAGACAGGAAGAAGAAGAGTACCAGATACCATAGTCAATGGTAGCTCGAAGGTACCGAAGAATGCGTTTCACCGCCTGGCGGTGAGATACGCGAGGAGAAGCCTGAAACCGAGCACAAAGACACACAGCGATGTGTATGTCTGGTCTCGAGGTAGTGAGGTACAAGAGGGAGCCGATCATACTCCTATACTCCTTCTGATCAACTGGCTCACCATCCTCATCTGTGTCGAGTGAAGCTGATGTAGCCATCGGAGTGGACACCGGCTTACCATCACTCATATCGAAGCGCTTCAGGAGGTCTCGAGTGTACTTCCCTGATGCAAGAAGGTACACTCCCAAGTCTGCTTGATTTGGAAACCAAGGAAGAAGTTTAACTCGCCCATCATGCTCATCGCAAACTCCGAGCTCATGACATCGGAAAACTGGGAAACGAGAGCATGCGAGGAGCCACCGAAGATGATGTCATCCACATAAATCTGGACGAGCAGAAGATCAGTGCCATGTCGGCGGATGAACAAGGTCTTATCTACTTTACCCATCTCGAAACCATGACTCAACAAGTAGGACTTAAGCCTCTCATACCAAGCTCTCGGGGCCTGCTTAAGTCCATACAAAGCTTTGGAAGGCTTGAAGACATGGTTTGGGTATTTGGGGTTCTCGAAACCTGGAGGCTGTCGGACATAGATTTCTTCCTCAATGAACCCATTAAGGAAGGCGCTCTTGACGTCCATCTGGTAAAGCTTGAAACCCTTAGAGGCTGCAAAGGCAAGCAGGATTCTAATGGCCTCAAGTCTAGCTACAGGGGCAAAGGTCTCCTCGAAATCCAGACCCTCAACCTGGGAGAACCCCTGAGCTACCAGTCTAGCCTTGTTTCGAATAACCACTCCATCCTCGCTCTGCTTGTTCTTGAACACCCACTTAGTCCCAATGACATTGTGACCCCGCGGGGGTTCGACAAGCGACCAGACCTTGTTTCTCTCGAAGTTCTCTAGCTCCTCATGCATGGCATTGACCCAAGACTCGTCAGATAGAGCATGACAAACGTCCTTGGGCTCAAAGGAAGCAACAAAAGCGGAATGGAGACAGAATTAAGACATGCCAGATTTTGAACGAGTGACTCGCTCAAACAGGTCTCCAATAATCTGCTCAGAAGGATGCCTTTTCTGGATATGTCGGGGAGGTCCTGGATGAGAAGAAGAAGTGGCCTCTACCTCATGAGCTGAAGAGATAGGAACAGAGCCACTAGCTCCCTAGGAAGCAGAAGGCATGGGCTGATCACCTGGAGGTGCGGTGGAAGAAGGCACCTCGAGGGGTGGATGAGGGACTGGATCGGGTAGACAACTCTCATCTCCATCGTCCTCATCATCCACAAAGATGGGCTCGGACCGCTCTAAAGAACCTGAGATATTGGGCCTAGTTCCAGGACTGGCCTCGTCGAAGGTCACCTCACAGGTCTCTACCAACTTACTAGACTCGTAGTTCCAAACCCGATAAGCCCGCGAAGAAGTCGAGTAATCTAGAAAGATACCATCACAAGAGCGTGACTCGAACTTATCTAGGTTCCCGGACATCAAAATAAAGCACTCGCAACCAAACACACGAAAATGAGAGACACTGGGCTTTCGCCCGTATCTCAACTCATAAGAAGTGCGATGCAAGAGTGCCCGAAAGAAAACTCGATTGGAAACATGGCACGCGGTCGCAATAGCCTCAGCCCAAAACTTCCTCGGTGTACAGTACTCATCGAGCATCGTCCTGGCCATCTCGACCAAGGTACGGTTCTTCCTCTCCACGACGCCATTCTGCTGTGGGACGTGCGGAGAAGAGAACTGGTGCTCTACACCTGTCTCATCACAAAACCTCTCAAAGTAGGAATTCTTGAAATCCGTGCCATTGTCACTACGGATCGCTCGTAAGGCACCCGGGAGCTCAACAGAAAGCCTACTGAAAAGACCTCAGACATGGGTAAACGTCTTATCCTTCGAGGCTAAGAAAAACACCCAAGAATACCTCGAGAAGTCATCGACCACAACAAGAACATACCACTTCCCTCCTGCTGACTGCACTCGAGCTGGTCCAACTGTGTCCATGTGGAGCAGCTGTCCCGGTGCATCGGTCATAGTAACTTGACCGGAGGATGAGAAGCGGCAACCATCTTGCCGTGCCGGCATGGAGCGCAAATAAGATCTTTGACCATCTTGAGTTTCGGCAAACCACGAATGAGATCGTGGCCGCTAACTCGGGTCAAATGATCAAATCCAATATGAAGTATTCACGCGCTCCAAAAGTACTCACGAGATACTTGACTTAAAATTTGCTCCCCCAAAAGTATTCCCTAAATAAACCCCCTCCAATAGTTATGCGAACTATGAAGAGGAGTTTATATACTCTCTGAAGACCTACATATGCAGAGGAAGACCTATGACAAGAAGCACTAAAACATGAAACCTAAAATACAACAGTCTTTCAAGAAAGTTGGGAAATTAAAGGATTGGCCTCCAACCTTTTGACTCAGAGCTTCATAAGAGTAAACCAAATAACCTGAAGAGCCTGAGAATCAAGAGAATCCAACTATGACACATGAATTTCAGATTTGGGCTGAAACCTGAAATTTTGCACAAGCTGAACCAAAATTCAAATATCTCCCAAACCCTTGATTCTTTGCACACGAAACTTCGGGATATATTAGCAATAGCAAAGGGACCTCCCAGACCAGAAATCAGCTCAAGCCATGAAGGAAATCAAGGTTTAACACAAAACCCTAGAAAATTTGGCAAACAACAGAAGGAGAGCTAAAAACCAAATTTCTCCATCATCTCTCAATCTTTGCTCATGAGATTTTGCAAGAAAGTTAGCAATACCCTTAGGACATTCTAGCAAGAATCTCAGGCCAATTCCTCAAGGGACTCAAGAAACTCATCAAAACCCTAGAATAGGAAATGAAGAACAGAGGAGGAGGAGAAGCCAAAACTGAAATTAAACTTGGTTTGCTCTGAAGATTAACTAGCCAAATGGCTTTTGAGCATCTCCCATATCATAGCAACCCATTTTAGGCCTTCCCAATAACAAACAAAAAGAAAACGAAAATATCACAAATCCACCAAAAAGAGCATCGAAGGAACAGAAACAAGAACATGGAGAAACTTCAGATTTTCCATTGCAACTCACAAAAAGATTACAAGGAGTCCCCATGCGCATGGACATTAGCACAAGATGGAAGATTACATGACTCTCCACTCAATCCTCTCCTCTCCCCATCTCAAGAACACACACTACATACTTGAGGAGGAGGAGCTCTCATACACACACAGAGCACATCGAAGGAGACATCACCTCTGCTCTCTCCCCTGCTCTCAACTACTAAAGACTAAAGCCAAAGCAATTCTCTAAAGCCCATTTTGACCAAAACCAACCCTAACAACCCCTCACAATACTTGGAATGCTTGAGTGGGCATGCAGCCACCACCTCATATATATAGCACTTGGCTAACGGGTCTCCACCCCGTTATGCCTGCTAAATCCAACGGAGCCCGCTCCCGCTTGTGCAGCCTTGCGAAATTCCCGATTCGCCCCTCCTACACCTTCCGGGAAGCTTCCGCGCTCCTTGTCGTCCAAGCCTCGCAACCACCTCGAGTCTCCACCGTCTTCGACACATCCCAACCGTTCTGACCTCGACACCGCCCGTGTCTAGTCCGGTCACCTCGTGTCTCACCACGGCTCCGCCTCGACGTCCTGCAGCCACACAGACAAGAAACACATCAAATAGCACCGCTCGATATATGAAAGCGTAAATAGCATAAACACGTCACACTTACCCATGTCGAAGTCCAACCTGTCGAATCATCAGAATATGCATCCTAAACACATTGACCAGGTTTGACCAAGTCCGACCGAGCCCGATTGCACCATGCAACGTCAAAGACCGAACCACCCAAATCAAACTCGACTCTCATAAACCGATGTCAATTAATCATCATACACACGGGATGACCTCCACATGGTCTCTCAGGAACATCCACGCATGGCGAGTCGGGGAGGGATGATGTCATCCATTTTTTATTGTGCAAGGCTGGTTAATACAAAAACGCATCATGCGTATAGAATGTTGGGCCCCACTTATTTATTTGGTCCCAGTCCCCCCTTCTCATGTCCCTCTCAGTCTCACTGTCTGCACAGGATGCTGGGCCTCACTCAAAACCAAGAAGTCCTACACCATTATAAATCTCCTCCGTGACTACTCACACATCTCCGAGCCTTGGCCACAATGCAAGCACAACTGCGACACTGTGGTACAAGTATGTGACGACCATATGCACCAAAGACGTCGATTCGATTCTTTGGTTGCCCTCTGTTCTTGGTAAGTATTTCGTTACCAACATATACTTGCACACATGGAACACTTGTACTAGCCTCGCCTTGCTTGCAGACAGTAAATTGTAAGTTCACTAAGTGGATGGATCCATCGTATGCAATACCCATCGTGGTTCACATCCATAAACTGCACATCTAACTAGATGAGTTGTGGGAGGAGCTCCAAACCGAGAGGAACAACAAAGACGAGCTTCATAGGTAAAGGATCAGGGAGAGAAACAATGAGGATGTCATGCACCTCGGCAGCGACTACCACTCGTATTATTGTTGCACCAACCTGAACTACAATTATGTCTGTTACTACTACGACAAACAGCCATGTCCACACCATTCAGATGATCGCCACGTCATGTGGGTAC
The DNA here is from genome assembly GCA_017311315.1 of Dendrocalamus latiflorus. Lineage (NCBI taxonomy): Eukaryota > Viridiplantae > Streptophyta > Magnoliopsida > Poales > Poaceae > Dendrocalamus > Dendrocalamus latiflorus. Next base: position 2,237,574 of record CM029643.1, read on the forward strand.
CGTATGGTTCTACATTTTTGCCTTAGGGCTGTTGTAATTCGCACCTTCATTGCGAAGGGCTATGTTAGGCTACATGTGGTCCATTCATGTAATTTTTTCAATAATGTATCTGTACTACTTAAAAGATAGAGTTTGTTCATTGGCCCATCCAAACACATAGTTCCTGCAGGTTAATCAGGCGAACAGTGACGAGGGTGTGGATTGGAGGCCAAGCACCAGAGTTGACAAGCCAGGGGGCTCGACAACTCTACCTGCCACGCCATGCGGTAGGCTTTCATGGTCTGCGTCGCGCCACTCCTGTCACGCTTGTTAATGCTACCGTGGCCTCCCTGACTTACCGAGCAAGAGGGCACAGCAAGTGATAGTTGTCACCTACCATGTATTCCGAGCCTGAGGATGGGTCTATTTTTACAAAAATAAATGTCTAGATGCTATTTTAAAAATTGCTACAGTGCTATACCCGTGAATAGTTCAGTTTTGCATCCCAGTTCCAAAACACGCTTGGGTAATCGTGACTTCCTTAATTAGAGGGTTTAGTTAAATATAACAATTGTATATGCAGTACGCAGATCTGATCTAATTCGTGAGTGCCAGCCACTAGGCTAAGGATAAAATTTGGTGCAGCACTATGCACGGATCTTGGACCCTGTTTGCACCGTAGCTTTGCAACTGGTGCAAATTGCACAGAGCAAAATAAACAAAACCTGAAGCTTTGGCCCACGTGAAGCCTGACGCTCAACGTCTGAAGCAGGGGAGACCGGGAGAGGTCCGGCATCTCGGGCCGGGGGAAGACGCAGGGCAGGAATAGCCGCGTGCGTGCAGATTCCTTAGATGGTATTCTTCTTTTTTAACTTATATTTACTATTTATAGTTTTTCTGAACATTTCGGCGAAATTTTGTTTCGATGTTTGAATATTTCGTCTGAATTTTTAGCCGAAATAGACGAAATTTTAGCATTTCGTTCGTTTCGCTACCCTCCGAATTTTTTTGCAAACCAAATTATTTTTCGTTGGTCATAACTCACAATTTTTCTCGCACTCTGGAGTCCCAGTACAACTCGGGTATAAAGGCTGATCGATGCTGATCAATATTCCATTGCTGAAAGACACAATTCGATTGTTTCGGAATCGATTATTCGTAAGAAAAGGAAAACTATCTCGCGAACTCCTCAACGCGACGGAATGTTGAGGCGCTTCCCCACCGTGAAACCGCCGTCCACCACGAGGTTATGGCCTGTCACGTACTTGGCCTCGTCGGACGCCAGGTACACGGCCGCCCTCGCAATGTCCTCCGCCTCAAGCACCACCCCTTCCATCTCGTTCATGTCTTTCTCGGTCATCCGCTTCAGCTCCTCGCAGCTCGCGCCAGGGAACATGTCGGCCATCGCGCGCATCCCCAGCGGCGTTAGGATGCCATGAGGCGATATGGCGTTCACCCGCACGCCTTCGCGCGCCAGCTGCGCCGCCACCGCGCGCACCACGCCGATGATCGTGGTCTTCGAGATGCTGTACGCGGGAGGCCCCGAGTCACCGACGACGCCCGTGATGCTGGCCGTGCAGAGGATGCAGCCGCTGCGGCGCGGGACCATGACGCGGGCGGCGTGCTTGACGCCAACGACGGCGGCACGGGCGTTGACAGCCATGACGTGGTCGAAGTTCGCGAGGTCGAGGGATTCAAGTGGGGTCGGTGCCACGGAGCCCGTGATCCCTGCGTTGCTGTAGAGGACGTCGAGGCGGCCGTGTCGCGCCACGGCGAAGTCTACAGCCGCGGCGATCTGGGCGTCATCCGTGACGTCGCAGCGGGTGAAGGCCGCGTCCGGGCCAAGCTCGGCAGCGACGGCGCGGCCGAGGTCGTCCTGGATGTCTGCGAGGATGACCTTGGCGCCGTTCCGGATGAACTCCGTGGCAGTCGCCTTGCCGATGCCACTAGCGGCGCCGGTGATGACGGCCACTTTTCCAGCTAACCTACATGACCGGACACACTTCGGTATGCGTGCATATATGACGCTGCGAGATCATTTTAGTGGTAAGCACCGAAACAAAGTAAACGGGGTGCAAGGCAACCACCTACCTGTCGGAGTTCGACGCCGTGGAGAAGTGGTTGATGAATCCAGAAAATATTAGCCCTACTCTGCCCTTTACCCTGCGACAGAACACAAATTAACATCTCATTTGCAATAATCGCGCACAAAACCTACCATAGTGACTAGAGGAGGAGGCACAGACCTCGGAATGAGGCCCATGGCGCCGTACATCCTGCAAAGATCCTGTCCTGCCCGTGCCGTTCTCTTGTGCTCATCAGTTGCTTGCGTCTGTGTAGGATTATATAGTAGAATCAGAGAGTGGTTTGACCGTCCTCTACTGACCAATCAGATTGATTGTATCGTCAGGCCGCTCAACAGGCCCAATCTATATAACCATCTAAGGCTGAAACCCCTAGACTGAAAATCTAAATCTTTCTCAAATGTTAATATTAACTCAACACACATACACACACACAGATATATATATATATATATATATATATATATATATATATATCGATAATGATTCATCATAAATATCTTGGGCGGTCCCTAATTAATAGCCCTCTTGCACAGGGGCGGATCCAGCGGTGGGGCGGAGGGGGCTCGAGCCCCCCTACCGCTACCGGACTCTTGGAGCCCCTCTGGAGCCCCCCCATAAATTTTTAGCCATGGATGTATGGTGTAGGAGGGGCTGAGGTCGAGCTGAAGGTAGGAGATGACCTCCCTCGCGAATTGGGCCAACAATTCATCTGGCCGGCCCACGAAATAATCACATTAACAAAGCCCATAGAGGAGCTTCCAGCCAAGCCAAAGCCCAAGGCAAACCCTAGTATCTGGCCACCCCAATTCCCATTGGGCGCAACTCTGCAGCGGCGGCGGCTCGCGAGAACGCAGCGGGCGGACGCGGCCACGCGACTCGCGAGCACGCGGCAGCGGGCGGCTGCGCGCGGGCCCTGCGGGCGGCCAGGCGCGGGGCCGCGACGCTGCAGGCGGGCGGTGGCCAGCCGGCCAGGCGCGGCCGCGCGTGCGCTTAGCCGCGTAGGCAGGCCGCAGGCGCCAGGCAGGGGCGGGCGCCGGGCGGGGGCGGGCGTCGGGCTGGCGACCGGGCGGGGGCATCCAGACGTAGAAAGCAAAAGGTAACAAACATGCATTACTACCATGTTGAGATTTTTCTTGTCGCCATTGATGACATTTTGACTGAGCTGAATCATCGGTTTAGTGAAATTAGTTCAGAGTTATTAGTATGTATGGCTTCTTTTAAACCAAGGAACTCATTCTCTAATTTTGATGTGGATAAACTTGTGAGACTTGCTGAAATTTATGCTGAGGATTTTGATATTGGTGACCTTACTGTTTTGCCAACTCAACTTAGAGTCTTTGTCAACCGTGCTAGAAGAACTCAAGAATTTCTTGGATGTACTGAACTTGGAAAAGTTGCTGAAATTATGGTCAAGACTAACATGGACACATCTTATCGATTGGTTTATCGTCTCATTGAGCTAACATTGATACTTCCAGTGGCAACGACTTCAGTTGAGAGGATATTTCCAGTGGCTCAATGACTTGATGATATGCTATAATGAGAAGGAGATATTTAGAAACATTAATAATGAAAAGATCAAAAAGCGGTTTCAAGAGATGAAAAAACGCCGTATGTTATTGCCTAAAAAATTAGTGGTACGCTCTATTCTCTTCTAAATTCATAATTTGGAGGTCCATATTTGTTTAACTAATCAATTATGTCTATTTGTGTAGATTGCTTCTCCGGATGAATAATGGGTGTCACCGTCACGCGTCGTCTATTAGTTTCGTAATTTGGCCTTTCGGTATGAATAAACTGCATCCTTTATTTTTCATGATGTATTTTGTGATTGTCATCGTTCATCGATGTTTTGATATAAGACTACTTCAAACTATTATATTTGTCTTTTGTGGGGGATCATAGTGGAGTTATGTCGCTGTAGCATTTTTGTTCAACCTCTTCTAAAATTTTTCCTGGATCCGCCACTGCTCTTGCATGTGTTCGGGCTAACAACTTGGGACCTTGCCGGGTCCTCTTCATCGCCATCAGCTTGCCGTGTGATACATGTGCTACCACGTAGGAGGGTGCACAGCCTCTCAGCTTATTCTCGTTACAGTACGAAAGAGAGGTAATCGCTGACAAGCCCAATTTGGATAGGACACATCTGGCTAGCGAGCTTCAAGGGTGCACAGCCTCTCAGCTTGTTCTCGCTACAGCACAAAAGACAGGTCATTGCTCCAGTTCATGCTGGGGCGTGTCCACTTGCGAGTGAGCTTTGATTGCAACACACTTGAAGGCCTCACCGTGTTAAATCAGTCAAGGTACTTTCACGTCGACGGGCAGCGTGCACTCGAGCACTCGTCTACTTCTTCCATGCTATGCATGCATGCCCCACTAGAGGCTGGCGCGCGGACGAGTGCCTCACGCAGTAGAGATGGCAATATGTACCCGATACCCGATGGGTTTTATCCGATAAAGAGATAGGTATGAAAAATTTTATGTACCCATGGGTACGTTATTGGGCGAAATCCTCTACCCGCCGGGTAGGCGGGTGCAGGTGTGGGTATATACTACCCATACCCGCCTACCTGCGGGTAATGCATACCCGCATTAGACAACTAGACATCCCACTCAAATGTTAATTTTATTATCTACTTGTTGTTGATTGTTTATTTGTTTGTCATATGTTGATATGGTCATGTCAAGTATGTTTATGTGATGTACTAATTTTGATCATTAGACGCTTTTGTGCTTGGCATGTATGATTAATGAATGTCTAAATTGATAATATTCTTATATGTTGAACCGGGTATGCTTGCGGGTACGGGTTACCCGTCGGGTAGTAATACCCGCGCGGGTACGGGTATGGGTAAATTTTCCTACCCGCGTGCGGATACGGGTAACCCGACGGGTAAATTTATACCTAGCGGGTACGGGTATGGAATGACAATACCCGATGGGTATTTACCCGTTGCCATCTCTACACGCAGGCCTGCTGCCTGCGTAGCAGAGGCGGTCTTAACTTAATTCAAGAGTATTCAGTTGAATATCTAAAATTTTTACTAAAAAATTTACTATATATGTTTTCTATATGTTTTCAATTACTATATATGTTTTCTATATGTTTTCAATTGCTAAAAAATTTACTATATATGTTTTCTAAAAAATTCAAGGCTACTGTGAACCTTTATGTTTTTAATTAAATAATATTTTGTAACTTCGAATACTTATCTTGAAATTTCTAGATCCGTCGCTGCTGCCTGCTGCCAAGGAAAAACATGCGCTTTTTCACAGCCGCTCGGCGATGGCCATGGGCGGCCGAGGCGGGCTATTTCCGCGCGCGAGTGTGGGACGCAGTCACGGGCTCACGTAGGTAGGCTGAGCGGGTGGCTCGGCTCACTGGGGGCACAGCACATTTTCTTGCCTGTTTGATCAGGACAAATGTTAAGTTCTCGTACGAAGAATTGTTCTACTGGCGTGTTTGCTTCATGGCTGTACAGCCAAACCTTTAGTGCTAGCATGCTCGGTGATTAAGAACACGGTGGTTGGTTTGCTGTTCAATTATCTAGCAGTAGTGTCACACCGAATCCTTATGCTGAAATCTGGAGAGCAATACGTTCAGCAGTCCATAGCAAACTGTTGAGTGAACGCACTACTCTTCTTAGTTTTTAGCTTTTCGGTGATTTTTGTGTTTTAATTTCTTTTGAAAATTACTATTTATTAAACTAATAAATCAACCATCACTAAGTAGCCCATTATTACTTGACGAGACAAGAGTAGCCCTTATCCCGCCCGTTTGTACTGCAGGCATGGAAAAGCTCAACGTGATATCGAAAGAGGTCGGTGGTCAGGGCGCCTGGATGTTGAGGCGCTTGCCGACGGTGAACCCGCCGTCCACCACAAGGTTATGCCCGGTCACGTACTTGGCCTCGTCCGACGCGAGGTACACGGCCGCGTTTGCGATGTCCCCCACCTCCAGCACCGTCCCTGCCATCTCGTTCATGCCCTCCTCCACGATCCGCTTCACCTCCTCACGACTCGCCCATGGGAATACATCGGCGAACCCGCTCATCCCCAACGGCGTCGGAATGCCGTGCGGCGAGATGGCGTTCACCCGCACGCCGTGTCTCGCCAGCTCCCCGGCCACCGAGCGCACCACGCCTATGGCCGCTGACTTTGAGATGCTGTACTCGTGAGGCACCACGCTGCCAATCACGCCCGCGGCGCTGGCCGTGCAGAGGATGGAGCCGCTGCGGCGCGGGACCATCACGCGCGCGGCGTGCTTGACGCCCGCGACCACCGCGCGGGCGTTCACCGCCATGACGCGGTCGAAGTCGGCCAGGTCGAGGGAGGCAAGAGGTCTTGGCCCCAGGGAGTTCGTGATCCCAGCGTTATTGTAGAGGATGTCGAGGCGGCCGTGGCGCGCCACGGCGAGGTCGACAGCCGCGGCGATCTGCGCCTCGTCCGTGACGTCGCAGCGAGTGTAGGCCACGTCCGGGCCAAGCTCGGCAGCCACAGCGCGGCCGAGATCATCCTGGATGTCGGCGAGGATGACCTTCGCGCCGTTCCGGACGAACTCCCTGGCCGTCGCCTCGCCAATGCCACTGGCGGCGCCGGTGATGACAGCGACCTTTCCTGCTAACCTACACGACACCGGATACACCCAGCTACTAAGCAGGTAATCGCTAATATATATAGTAACATCCCATTACAACCTCATGTAGTCATAAGCCGAGCAAAAAAGTATCAAATAGACAAGTATCGAATCGAAATGGGGTGCAAGCTCGACAACCTTTCGGAGCTTGATGCCGTGGAGAAGTGGTTGATGAGTCCAGTGAACATTGGCCCAGCTCCGCTCTTCCCCCTGCGACGAACACAAACATCCCGCCGTCTGCACAATGTCTAGAAGAGACCTAGAAACCATGACAACTAGAAGAAGATCAAGAAGAAACGGCAGAGGCATACTTTCGAATGAGGTGCATGGCGCTGTACATCCTGGATGGATATTTGCCCTGTTTGGCTGCTTTGCCTTCCTTCTCTTGTGTTTATCAGTTGTGTTAGTAGGTCTCGGTGAGGAGCTGAGTGGCTAAGGACACTGCATCGCTCCTTAAAAGGACGCGGCGTTCCGTACTGTCACGTTTTTTTCCCCATCATTAACCATCTAGATTGCTTGGGTTCGTAGGGTAAGGTTAACAATCCTCCTCTCATACAGTTTCGGTTTCTGATTTTTTCTATCTTCTAGTTTATTTAAGTTATAAATCACTTACAACATACTGATTTTTAATTTTAGCTTCTTTAGTTTTTTTTCGTGTTTTGCTTTTGCTTTTCGTTCTTTTCCCTTTGTATTGTCCGTAAAGATACATTAGTGTTTTTAAAATTTTCTTATTTTTTAATTAAATGATTTAGAACAAATCGTATAGTTTCAACCAAGAACCACAACCAAAAAACCGTAAGTTCAATCCCCGTGGAGCGGCCTCACTGTCGACATCATCGCCATGATCTGTGTGATACATGTGTGCATGCATGTGCGCATGTGTTGGTTGGGCGCAACGCTCCCACGTACGCGATTGCACAGCTTCATCGTACATTTTCCATGGTGGCGCGGCCCCATCGTTGTCATATTGGCTCCTGCTACGTTCCATTCTCGCCAAGACAGAGGGTTACTAACAAACCCTTCTCACCTAATTAGGGCCTGTTTGGAACAGAGAAATTTCACAGAAATTTTGCAGGAATTTTACAGAAAATAGTTCAATTCCCACAGAAATCGGGAAAAATTCCCGCATTCCAAACAGGGCCTTAATAGTGGTGCCGTGATCGTCCGTCCATTCGGAATGAACTAGCTAGAGGCATGGCCTAACTGGCTCCATGCATGCTTTCCACATGCGTGTCCTTGCTTGGCGGAATATACTGCACTGCACACGTCAAATGTTAAGTTTTTTCCATGCTCAGAATGTAGGGTCACATCAGAGCCCAGGCTCAACATGCTTCGGGCCGTGCCGGTTCGGTCCAGTCATCCCATCGAGCTATGCTGTGCTGGCCCGTCTCGCCTCCGGTCAGGTCTAAGCACAGTCCAAAGCCCGTCGTGCCGGTGTTCGTACCGTGCTAACCCAAGCCCAGTCCAAAATAATTATACACGACGAAGGTGACGGCGACAATGGTAGCGGTGGCTGTCATCTTCCTTTCTCTCGTACCCGCGTGGTCTCATCAAAAACCTAGTTAAAATTCCATACTATTGTCTCATGCTATTCCACCTCTGAACTTGGTCATCTAGTTCAATGGCATGCATATCTTGGTGCAAATTGGACTGTGGCGTATGTGGACATCTAGCTTATCGTCCGGCAATTTGGTATAGGGCTGCCCAACTAGTCAAATAGAAAAGCTCAAGTAAAGTCATGAGTGCAGTTTACTATAGTTAAGAAATCAATTTTAAATAGTTTTTCGAACATTTAGTAACTACTTGGAATACACGCACCAATAACATACTGTCTCTATTTACATAATGGTTAATTGTAACATACATGATGGTGGTTATCTCATCAAATGCTCGAATTAAAAAGGCAGTTGATGAAGAAAGTTATGTTAGAATTAGAAGCGCATGTAGTAGTAATTTGCTTACATAAAATAAAATCAGAATGGGGGTGAGGTAGGTTGTTAAAATTATAAATATATATTAGAATATGTTGATGTTGTAGGGGTGGCCCCCACCTAAGCCCAGTAGGCCTGTTAGGTCCGAAACAGGACATGTGTAATGACATAAGAGCTCCCAAGGGGAATACTCATGTGTAAGGGTATAACTGTACAAACACTCCCCATATGAATATATATATGGCATAGGCCACGGCAGGAAGGCTCCAAGCCATTCATTTACTCAACTCTCCACTACCACACACTCTCTCTCTGTTTGGTCTGTAACCACAACAGTTGGCGCCGTCGGTGGGGAAGACAAGAGCAAGCCTCCAGATCCGAAGGAGGATGGCACCAAAGAAAGTGTCACCGTCGGCGGCGAGGAAGAAGAAGGTGGAGGCGGCGAAGTCTTTGCGCCAACACAAGGGTTTCGGCTTTAGCAGCTGCAGGTACGAGCAGCGGTGTAGGCGCGACAACCAAACCCGCCACCGACGCGACGACCGACCCCACCAAAACCACCCCGACGACCACCCTCGGCGGTGGCAACGCAGGCGCATCCATTTCTCCACCCAGCGCAGAAGCGGTGAACGGCTCCAGGGTCCTCCGCGACAACACGGCGGGTAACCTGGGAGCGCAGGCCGTGACCACCGCCGTACCGGTAGCGCCGCCAAGCGCACCGACGGCCCCGGCTGCGCCCGCGGTAGAGTCGGCCCTGCTGGCGGCCCTCAACGCGTTTCAACAGGAGCTAACAGACCTCCGCGGAGCTGTGCGGGACATGCAAGAGGCTCGGAGCCAACCCCCTCCCCGGCGGTGGCGGCCGAACCCCCTACGTCTAGTCGCGTCCCATCGCGGCGAATAGATCCGGAGTCCCCGCTCTCCGCGAGTCTGCAGCAGGCGGCTTGGCCCGCGAGCTTCAAGTTCCCGAACGTCATCGAGGCCTACGAGGGTGACTCCGACCCGCGAGGCTTCGTGCGTGTGTACGAGGCCGCCATCGAAGCCGCTGGCGGAGACGACACCACGAAAGCAAGAGGGCTGCCCCTCGCGTTACAAGGCGTGGCGCTGTCCTGATTCTTCTCCATAGCGCCACAATCCATCCATGCGTGGGAGCAGATCCGCGGTCAACTCTGCAGCAACTTCCAGGGAAACTACGTCGAGCGTGTCGATGCGGACTAGCTCTTCGCAGTCAAGCAAAAACCTGACGAAAGGCTTCGGGATTACTTCAAGCGCTTTGCAAAAGTGCGTTGCCAGGTCAAGTACGTCAACGAAATGACCGTCATCAACGCAGCCACACAAGGTCTCCGCCCGGGACCACTCGCTGGGTACAACGCGCGGCAGCCGCTCAAGTCGGAGGCAGAGCTCTTCGACAAAGTGGAAGCGTACGCTCGAGCCGAAGAGGACGTGCAGAGGCGCCACGGCAACGACTCCGACGCCAGGCGAGCGGAGGGATTGTCACACAGAGGTAGCGCAAGAGACAACCCGAGGATGGACCACAAGTAAGTGGCCGCAGGCGACATTCGTAAGCCCGTCAATGGCGGGGCGCATCAAACCTCACCAGCCGATAGGCGTAAGCCCCGGCGCAACCAGCGGAGACCCCAAAAGTCCCGCCACATCCTAGCCGCGCAGGGTACTCCCCGGGGAGCCGTCTCAGCCTCGCGCATCGCAGGAGGACGCCAAGGAGGCGGCAATGCCATGCCGCGCGCGGAGCAGGAAATCCTCGAATACGGTAGATGGTGCGAGGTGCACGGCTACGGGGGCCATTTCACGCGGGCATGCACCGAAGTCGCGGCAGTACGACAGGCGGCGGCCCATCCCTCCCGCGCTGGGTCCCCCGGAGAGACCCAGTACCGTGGCATTAATGTCATCGAGGGAGGCTCTTCGTCAAGCGCTTCCTCGGCACAACTACCTCGGCGGGCGTCCCCTTGCAGCATCACTTTCACGTCAGCCGATGCCCAGGGCGTAGAATTCCCCCATCAAGATCCCTTGGTCATCCAGGCCGACATAGCGGGATGCGACGTCAGGCGTATTCTCGTGGACGGAGGGAGCTCCGCCAACATTTTGTTCGCGGAGGCCCTTGATCGTATGGGAATACCTCGGAGTCTATTAAAAGCTTCGGAAGCCCCCCTCCAAGGCCTCGGAGGGCAACCTCTGAAGGCTCTGGGTCAGGTCTGCCTTCGAGTCTTCTTGTGCCTGACCGACAACGCCAGGACCGAAGAAGTCGTCTTCGACGTCGTGGACGTCTCATATCCGTACAACGCCATACTGGGCCGGCCCGCCATCAATTCCTTCGAAGCCGTCCCACACTTCGCATTCCTATGCATGAAGCTTCCAGGGCGGCGGGGCGTTATCACCATCTTCGGCGATCAGGATATGGCTCGGAGCATCGAAACCGAAGCGGGACGTTTGCATCGCAAGGTGCACGCCTTCAACAAATACCGGGCGGACACAACGCCATCCGCCCCGGGTTGGACGCCTAAGCGCCACCCGGAGGGCGGAGTGAAGAGGGTGCCGCTCCAAGCAGAAGGGCAGTTCGTATCCATAGGCGAAGACCTCCCTCCGCAAGTAGTGCAAGACTTGCTCCGAGTCCTGCAGGACAACATAGACGTCTTTGCATGGTCCCCGGAGGATATCCAAGGAGTGTACCGCGCCCTCATCGAGCATAACCTCACGATCCGCCCCGACGCCAAACCCGTCAAGCGGCGCCTGGCGCATGTGCATCGACTTCACCGCTCTCAACAAGGCATGCCCGAAGGACAATTACCCTTTACCACGTATAGACCAGCTGGTCGACGCAACCGCCGGGTGTGAACTCATGAGCTTCTTGGACGCCTATTCCGACTACCACCAGGTCTACATGGCCAAGGACGATGAGGAGAAAACCAGCTTCATTACACCGGTGGGAACATTCTGCTTTGTAAGGATGCCCTTCGGCTTGAAGAACGCGGGCGCAACTTTCACCCGCCTCGTCGCACTGGCCTTGGCCGCCCAGCTAGGGAGAAATGTAGAGGCTTACGTGGACGACGTGGTAGTAAAAACCCGGCAGCTCGCCTCACACGGCCGGGATCTTCAGGAGACTTTTGACAACCTCCGGAGAGCGGGCATCAAGCGCAATCTGGACAAATGTGTCTTCGGCGTACAGGCGGGCAAGCTACTGGGCTTCCTCGTATCCGGGCGAGGCATCCAGGCGAACCCCGACAAGGTTGACGCTATCCTGGGCATGGAACCCCCCAAGACGACGCGGGAGGTCCAGAGGCTGGCAGGACGCATGACGGCCTTGAGCCGTTTCCTCTCTAGAGCGGCAGAGAGGGGCTTACCATTTTTCAAGAACCTCCGCGGGTGCGACGGGTTTCATTGGGACGACGACTGCGCAAAGGCCTTCGACGACCTCAAGAAGCACCTCGCAACCCTCCCCACTCTGGTGGCCCCAGCACCAGAGGCTCCCCTCCTACTCTACCTCGCTGCCTCGGCAACGGCGGTCAGTGCCGTTCTCGTCCTGGAAGAGGGCGCGCTTCAGCGGCCAGTGTATTTCGTCTCTGAAGCCCTTCAGGGCGCCAAGACGCGATATACCAAGCTCGAGAAGCTTGCTTACGCGCTGGTCATGGCATCACGGAAACTCCGACATTACTTCCTGGCCCACCCGATAACGGTGCCATCATCGTTCCCCCTGGCAGAGATGCTCCACAACAAGGAGTCCACGGGGCAAATTGGGAAATGGGCGGCAGAGCTGGCCCCGTTCTCCCTAACATACGCCTCTCGGACGGCGATCAAGTCCCAAGTTCTGGCGGACTTCCTCGCGGAATGGACCCCCCAGCTCAGCCCACCCTCCAACTCGAAGACCCGGTGTGGACACTTAATACCGACGGAGCGTATGGTGTTGCGGGCGCAGGGGTGGGCGCCGTTATCATCACCCCAGAGGAGCAGCGCCTTTTTTACTCGGCGCACCTAGCGTTTCCGGCTACGAACAACACGGCCGAATACGAGGCGCTACTCTTCGGCCTCGGGAAGCTCAAAGCGATGGGAGCAAGGCGAGTCCTCGTCCGCACTGATTCCCGGCTAGTGACGGGCCATGTGGACAGGTCATATCAAGCCAAGGACCCGGAGCTAGCCAAGTACCTAGCAGCCGTACGAGCGAAGGAACGGCACTTTTTGGGTGTCACGGTGAAGGCCATCCCTCGTGCGGACAACGAGCAAGCTGACGTCCTGGCCAAGGCTGCCAGTCAGCAGCTCCCAATTCCCGAAGGGGCGTTTTACGAGACCCTGCCAGCGGCGGCCATAGCACAAGATAATCGGGACGCGACCCTCGTCCACCAGATCACCCAGCAGGGCGACTGGCGGGAGCCCCTTCTCGCCTTTTTGCAAGGCATTGCGGAACCGGATGACTCCTCCGAGCTCCGGCGTTTGCAACACCGCGCTAGGTCCTTCCAGGTGCTCGACGGGGCGCTTTACAAGAAGGGGGTCTGCACACCGCTCCTGCGGTGCCTCCCGCGCGAAGAAGGCAAGCGCCTCCTCGCGGAAATTCACGCGGGTCTCTGCGGCTCGCACCTCCAACCAAGGTCTCTGGTGGGCAAGGCATTCAGACAAGGTTTTTATTGGCCAACAGCTGTCGCGGATTCCCAGGATCGCGTGCGCCGTTGTCAAGGTTGCCAATGGATGGGAAGGGCTATCCACAGGCCCCCGACAAGCCTCCACCCCATACCCCCGGTGTGGCCGCTGGCGAGGTGGGGCATCGACGTCGTGGGACCACTTCCCAGGGCCCCAGGGGACCTGCGATTCGTCGCAGTTGCCCTGGAGTACTTTTCCAGGTGGCCGGAGGCAGTAGCCCTGGCCAAGATTACCTCGGCAGCTCTGCAACGCTTCCTCTGGCAAAACATCATATGCCGATTCGGCGTGCCCAGGGAGATCACCGTCGACAATGGTCTGCAGTTCGATGCAGCCCCATTCCAAAAATTCTGCGGCAACATGGGCATCACCCTCCGGTTCACCTCGGTCGGACACCCACAGTCCAATAGGGCGGTGGAGCGAGCAAACGGCGCCATCTCTACCGCAATCAAAAAGCGCCTCGTCGGGTCTCCAAAAGGGAAGTGGCCGGGCGAGCTCCACAGCGTCCTCTGGTCCCTTCGCACAACGGTCACACACCCAACGGGGTTCACGCCCTTCAAGCTCCTCTTCGGCGACGAGGCGGTCACACCCAAAGAAATAAAGGCGGGCTCGCGGCGGGTCCTCGTCCAAGCACCAGACGAGGAGCGCCGATTGTCCGTGGATCTCCTTGACGGAGACTGGGCTAGCGCAACACAGCACGTCATAAAATACGCGCGACAGATGGTCCGCGATCGCAATCGTTCGCTGTACCCACGCGAATTCAGACCAGGCGACCTCGTCCTCAAGATGGCACTCCACGCGGTAACGGTAGGCAAGCTCGAGTCCAAGTGGGAAGGCCCGTACATCGTCGCGGAGGCCCTGCAGAAGGGAGTGTATCGCCTAGTCACCTTGGAAGGGAACACGCTCCGACACACGTGGAATGCGGACAAGCTACGGCGGTATTACGCCTGAGTCAAGCACACAAGGCTAAGGGCCTTCCCCGGCTTCGGCAGACGTAAGCGGCTAACGGTTAGTGCCTTAACCCTTGTAACCGCTCACCCGCGCAACGGGAATTTAATAAAGTGCATCGTTCATGTAAGTTCTCCCGTTTTCATATTAAAAGCGTGCGGAGGGTCACCCTCGTGTGCACTACGCATAAGCATGAATAAAGACGCGTGGGGGGACGCCTCCGCGCGCACTCTACGGGCTCTAAATAAGACGTAGCGTGAGATCCGCCTCCGCACGCACTCCACGGAGTATAAATTAGACGTAGCGTCGAGGTCCGCCTCCGCACGCAATTTCACCGCCCGCAACGCGCAGAGGTTCGCCTCCGCGCGTAGTCTACGGACTCTAAATAAGACGTAGCGCGAGGTCCGCCTCCGCACGCACTCCACGGAGTATAAATAAGACGTAGAGTCGAGGTCCGCCTCCGCACGCAATTTCACCGCCCGCAACGCGCGGAGGTTCGCCTCCGTACGCAGTCTACGGACACTAAATAAGACGTAGCGCGAGGTCCGCCTCCGCATGCACTCCACGGAGTATAAATAAGACGTAGCGTCGAGGTCCGCCTCCGCATGCAATTTCACCGCCCGTAACGCGCGGAGGTTCGCCTCCGCGCGCAGTCTACGGACTCTAAATAAAGCGTAGCGCGAGGTCCGCCTCCGCACGCACTCCACGGAGTACAAATAAGACGTAGCGTCGAGGTCCGCCTCCGCACGCAATTTCACCGCCCGCAACGCGCGAAGGTTCGCTCCGCGCGCAGTCTACGGACTCTAAATAAGACGTAGCGCGAGGTCCGCCTCCGCACGCACTCCACGGAGTATAAATAAGACGTAGCGTCGAGGCCCGCCTCCGCACGCAATTTCACCGCCCGTAACGCGCGGAGGTTCGCCTCCGCGCGCAGTCTACGGACTCTAAATAAGACGTAGCGCGAGGTCCGCCTCCGCACGCATGTCGATCCCACGCACCCTCTACCAACGCGGGCGCTATCTCCGCACGCTTTACAGCGTGCAACCGCGGCTTGGATATTCCCAAGCACGCGCAGGCGCGCCCCTTGCGCGCACCCCCTGGAACATACAAAACAAGGGGCGTGGTCGAGATCCCCATGCATACTTCGACTAGGCGCCAGCTCCGCTGCTACCACTTCGAAGGGTAGGGGACGGAGCGCTCGCGCGTCTACTTCGACTAGGTGTCAGCTCCGCTGCCATCACTTCGAAGGGTAGGGGACGGAGCGCTCGCGCGTCTACTTCGACTAGGTGTCAGCTCCGCTGCCACCACTTCGAAGGGTAGGGGACGGAGCGCTCGCGCGTCTACTCCGAATAGGCGCCAGCTCCGCTGCCACCACTTCGAAGGGTAGGGGACGGAGCGCTCGCGCGTCTACTTCGACTAGGCGCCAGCTCCGCTGCCACCACTTCGAAGGGTAGGGGACGGAGCGCTCGCGTGTCTACTCTGACTAGGCGCCAGCCCCGCTGCCACCACTTCGAAGGGTAGGGGACGGAGCGCTCGCGTGTCTACTCTGACTAGGCGCCAGCCCCGCTGCCACCACTTCGAAGGGTAGGGGACGGAGCACTCGCGCGTCTACTCCGACTAGACGCCAGCTCCGCTGCCACCACTTCGAAGGGTAGGGGATGGAGCGCTCGCGCGTCTACTTCGACTAGGTGCCAGCTCCGCTGCCACCACTTCGGAGGGTAGGGGACGGAGCGCTCGCGCGTCTACTTCACCTAGGCGCCAGCTCCGCTGCCACCACTTCGAAGGGTAGGGGACGGAGCGCTCGCGCGTCTACCTCGGCTAGTCTGGGGCCCGAGACGCACAGTGTTCGCAAGCCCGTTTGCTCATACCAGAACGGGGGGCGACACGATACCCGCGCCTGGCACGACCCACCAGCTCGCAGCATATTACATAACAACAAGTGCATGGGAAGATCGTTGTTTGGCCCCAACAAGACAGTTACATTACAGAAGCAGACACACACGTGGCATGGAATGCGCCAACACCAGACTATTCCTATGAGTCCGCGCCGTCTTCGCCGCGACGAGCGCCCGCATCGCCTGCGCCGTGCCGAGGGACCTCTTCGAGCCAGCGAAGCACGTCCCCCTCATTCCGCAGCGTCCGCCGCAAAGCAACCGCGGTGGCCCCCTCCCCGACATAATTCCAAATCCGATCATGAAAGTTTCGGGTCGCGGGCTCGGTGGCACGAACGGCATCAGATATCACCCCGGGCTCGGTAGGCAAGTCGAGCTTAGGGTTCACCAGCTCATCGACATGCTCGCACCCACCAGCGTGCAGCAGGGCGAGGGCAAGCCCAGCACTCATATAGCCGCAGTGCGTGCCGAAAGCCTTGGCGCCAGGAAGGGCAACGCTCGAGCCCTCTTCGATTCGCTCAAGCGTCTCCATCAGGTCCTGGCGGCCATGGGTGGCGTCCTCCACGTGCACACAAAGCCCCCGGAGGGCCCGCTCCAAGGACTCTATCGCATTCCACGCGGAAGAGCACGCGTTACCCCAAGATAGCGTTTTCTCCGCAACGGAGGCGGCAAGCTGTTCCTTCTCCACCTCCAGCGTGGAGATTCGTTGAAGAAGGGCGGTCTGCTCCTCCGTCGCGGTGCGCTGGGCCTCCTCCATCGCAAGGTGTGCGGCTATTGCCGCGTTCTTCGCGTTCCTGCCCACCAACTGTGCGTCGGCAACAGCCTCGTCACGCTCCGCCATCAGCACTCGAATGACCTCGTCCTTGGTGGCGTTGGCGTCGTCCGCCACGCGCAACTAGTCCTCCAGTACCCTCCGCTCGCTAGCGCGAGCCTCTTCAAGGGCTTTGATAATGGCAAGCGTCTACACGACGTATAGCAAGGGTTACCTATCAGATAAGCAAGGGGTATGCAGCGAGAACGGAGACCATTACCCTCATCTCAGAAGCCCCCACGCGAGCGCCAAGAGGTCGCCCCCGCAGGAGTGCAGCGCCTGTCGATCTAGGCGGGCGCCAGCATGCTCTGCCACCTCGTTCCAGGCGCGAAGCGCCTCCCACCGAGGTACGAAGTCGGAGACGTCAGGCCCTAGAGCCCCCGCCCCAGTGCCTTCCGGAGCAGTTGGGGCGCACACAGGCCCCGGCTTAATCAGGCCGGCGACATCGCGGGGCCCCCATTGCTCGATTCTTGCCCTCGTTTGGGAGACCCTGTCTCGCCTGGCGTCGACGGAATAAGCAAGCAAATCGGGGAGAATTTCGCGAAGTCGCGCGACGAAAACGAACTACGCCTACCTCCGGTCACCTCTGCCGCGGCCTCCACCTGGGCCAGGAGCGCTCCACTAGCCTGAGGCGCGACAATCCTCCCGGCTTCAGACGCATCCCCGCTAGCCGTCAGGGCCGCAGTCACTAGACCCGCCACACTGAATCGGCCCCGGGAAGATGGCGGCGATTGCACCCGAGGCCGTTTTGCCTTCGGAGTCGTAGGTGAAGCCTCCGTGGGTACCTCGGCAGCCGCGGAAGCCGCCGTCAGCGATAGCGCGGCGGTTGCCGCGGGAGGCGACGAGGCGTCATCTTCAAGAACGGCGAGGCGCATGCTCGTCGCCTGGCCACCATATACGGCCTCGTCGGGAGTTACGCGACCCCCCGAACCGGTCGGTCTGAGCCCAGTGCCTGTCTTGCCCCCCATCCTCACGTCCTCGACTGGCGGCACGGCCGGCGAACTAAGGGCAATAACCTCTGACTGGACCCCGCTCCGAGAAGATGGCGCTGCCATCGTCGCACCGCCCGGTGATTCCGCAGGCACTGGGCGCTCCGGCACGGGGATTTCCAAGGCCTCGCACACCCGATTAATCCGCCCCTGCTTCGCCAAGAAAGTCGCAGACTCGCGGGCCTTGTGCTCCTCCGCCGTGTACGGCCCAAGATCGCAGCTACGGCGCATTCCGCATCTTTTAACCGGCGTGCTGCAGGCACAAGCGGAGGGTCATACCTAGGGGTTTGCAACCACCCACGTGGTACTTGGCATATCGCAGGGACACTTACAAGGCGCGGAGGGCCTATGAAGCGAAGACACCCCCGGGTGGATGCCGTCCTTCCGATCGGGCCCTCGCCACTCATATTTCCAGTTGCAAGCAAGCGGGGATATCCCGTACATGGTGAACTCCTCCGCGAGGTCACGCATGTTGAACCGGAGTGCGACCCCAGCAAGTCTCTGCGCCTGCTGCTCGTCGCCAGGCCGAGGCGTCACATTCGGACAGCGGTCGAATGATATCGGCTCTCCACGGCTCCGGAGGCCGCTCGTGCTCGTCACGGTGTAGTAGAACCACCGCCGTGTCCAGCCGGTCTCCTACTTTTCCCGCATAGCCAACGCGGGAAACAGGTGCGAGCACTCCGGCCTCAGCACGAAGTCCACGCCGCCGAAGTTCGAGTAAGCCCCCTTCTACTCTCCTCGGGTGGCACCGCGCATCGTGCAGAATGGCGAACAGCTCGGCGCGGGGGCGGGTACCCTCCGTCCGCATCGCCCACGTGAAGATGGCCAACCGTACGATCGCGGTCGGAGTTAGCTGCGCCAGCTCCAGCCCATACGCTCGCAGCACTTCACGAACAAGGTGTGTCGCGGGGATCCGGAGCCCAGCGTCGAAGAATGCCACGAAGACGATCGCCTCCGACTCCCCCGGGTTCGGCTCCGCTTCGTCACGCCCGGGTAGGCGAGCCCCGGCACGCTCCTCCAGCTTCTTCTCCTGCAGAAGGGTCCGGAGGGTCTCCTCCGTGACGCGGCTCCGCCCCTGCACACGGGAGCAGCGACCTTTGGACCTTTTCACGGCATCCCAGTGCTGGGGAGTTTGCTTCCTGTCGCGCGGAATCAGGCGGTACTCCGCCGGTGGTGGCGTCAGGCAGCGTTGGCTAGACGAGGCGCCCTCGCTAAGGCGACGCGCAGGGTCGTCAAGGGCGGCACCCGTGCTAACTGGGAGGTCGTCGCGCGCAGCCATCTCTCTCTCATGGCGGCGGGCAGGCGCGGAGGCAAGATTAGCAGCAGGGGGTGCAAGAGGAATAGCAAGGAACGCACAAGCGATCAAGCAGCCAAGGGGAACGACTGCATGCCCACAGGGGCGGATTATAAAGCCCCTCGTCTCCCCTACAGGCAGAAGATCGAGCGACAGAATGACAGCGGTTCGGCTACCCACGATCGGGCAGCGCAACCACTGGAAACCGCGGCAGGCGGCGGTAGGTGACTGCTCAGCGCCCAATGCACCCATACACTCCCGCCGCGTGGCCACTTTTCCTGGGGAAGAGGCGAACGGCCGTGGTCGTGGGAACGCTGGCATCCCACGACGCTCCAATTACAGCCGGCCACATGCCCACATCCAGTGCGGGGCAGGCGGGGCAGCCGTGCCAGCCTACCCCTGACAAAGGCCGGCGCGATTCCAGGTGTCATTAAAGCGCACTCCCGGACCAAGCAACCATCTTCCCGCGCTGGCGCCACATCGCGCGACGCATTTCCCGAGACTCGGCCGCCAAGGGCAGCCGACCAAGTCGGCTTCGCCCATAAATATCTGGAGTGCGAGGTAGGGCATGTCCGGACCCCGGCCCGATCGAAGCCCTCGGCCTACTCAGTGTCTTCGGCCTCGAAGCCGCGCCCGCCCCGGGTGCGGGCGACGACCCTCGCACAAGCACGACCTCGGCCCCGCCGAAGCCTTCGGACTTCCCAACGCCTTCGGCCTCGAGGCCGCGCTAGCTTCGGGACCCGAAGACAGCCCTCGCACAAGCACAGGTGGACGTGCGAACTATCCAAGTCATCAAAGCATCACAGGTCGATGGGACGGAGGGGGCCAAAGGACTCAGCGGCATGGCTTCGGCCCGTGAAGCCCTTCACCATGAGAGGCTCCTGTTGTAGGGGTGGCCCCCACCTAAGCCCAGTAGGCCTGTTAGGTACGAAACAAGACATGTGTAATGACATAAGAGCCCCTGAGGGGAATACTCATGTGTAAGGGTATAACTGTACAAACACTCCCCATATGAATATATATGTGGCATAGGCCACGGCAGGAAGTCTCCAAGCTATTCATTTACTCAACTCTCCACTACCACACTCTCTCTGTGTTTGGTCTGTAACCACAAAAGTTGATTTGATTGATCTTCTTCTCCAGCAGTCCAGCCCTACTGATTTTATGTGAAGAAGCAAGAGAGCCGCGAGGATGCACCTAGGATTCGGTGGTGGTGACCTAAGGAGGAGCAACATTGAAAATACTCATTATTTTTGTATGATGATGTTTTGCAAGAAAGAACAATAAAATACACCTTATATCACAAGTGCAAAAATGAAAAACAACAAAAGACACCTCATATCACAAGTGCAAAAATGAACTTGGCCTAAATCATAGTATATCTCAGTCATTTTTTCAGCCATTGCATTAAGATCCAACCATCCGCATCTTTTTCCTCATATCACACACATATACACATCACACATTCACATCTCCAAAACCTAACTCAATCTTCAAATTTAGCATTCCAAGGACTGCTCCGTATAGATGTACATGTTACAGCGGATGTGTAGGACTAATGTACAAGGGGAACAAGCAGCTGTGAAAATAGATCTAGATTCAATCAAATTATTCGCCTACCAAATTCGAATTTTTTGAATTCAAATACTTCATATCCGAATCCAAATTCGAATATTGAACTGGCAAAGTCCCAAATGTCGGATGCAAATCCAGTATGGCTTAATGCGGATTCGGAGACGGATATCCGAATAACATCTCGATCCAGAGTTGGATATTCGAATTCGGCGGATATAACAACAGCAGCTAGCTAATACGTATTTTTTGCATTTGACCTCCAAATGGGGCATATTATATTTGCATTTCAATTATCTCGATGAGCCCGTCATCATAGTGAACTCTAATTTGGCATTTCATGTTTTTTTTTATTTTGGTAATCCCCTGATAAAACTTTTTATATGCCCTTTTTAGCCAAATTTGATAGGTTTATAACCGATTTATTTGCAATAAATCCATAATTAGTTAGGATTAGTGGTGAAATAACACTAGTGATCAATAATTACGTGATAAACTAGAGAAAAACGGGGCATTAATATTACAATAAAACAGTGTCAATTTGCTAAACTTCATTGTGCCATAGAATATAAAGATGTCCTCAGAAGCTGTATTATATAAATACGTGAGATGAATAATTCATCTGTTGCTGTCAATATTTAATATACGGTTACATGTTAGAGTCAGCTATTTATCAATTTAAAATGTTAAAATAATACGGTGTCATATTTTAAATAGGAGAGACCATGAAGAATTATTGGAATCCGAAAAATAGTCGAATCTGATCCGATTTTGAGTATAATCCGACCCAAATTCATATCTGACATTTGTCCGGTTTGTATTCTTATCTGACATTTGTCCGATTCGTATTCGAATCCAAGAAAAATATGAATGCGAATATGATTTGAGCGTTATCCGACTCGTTTTCACCCTAGAAACAAACATTTTTGCTTGCTAAAGGAGAGTACAACTACATACTACCAATATCATCCTCTCTCTCTCTTTCTCAAGAAAAAGAATAAAAGTACCAATAGCATAGTACTCTCCTCGAAAAATATACTCCCCATTTCATTTATTCATTTTTATAGAGCACCTAGCATGCATATTTAGTGATATTTTCTCTCGTTTTTCTCTATCTGTGTTCTCTCTCTAGCATTTATCAATGAACATTCATATTAATTATTCTCTCTTGTTTTTATTAGTAACATTTATACTAGGGATATCATGCTTATTTTTCTATACAATTTTCTTGGTCATACTTCCTTGATTCGTGTGCTTGATTTAAATAGGTCTTTATAAAACTCTAGTATTGTTCTTTTGAGCTTTTGGTTTCTTCAAAAGTAAAAACAAGCGAATTTTTCAAACAACTTCTATGCCTCCACTATCTCGAAAAGCACAAATAAAAGCCATCAACTATAGTCCAAAGCCACAAAAGAAGAGTGACTCAATTCTTTAGTTGTAATCGTGTGAAGTCCTGTAAAAACGTTTCACAGCTCAACGTCCAAGCTGCTATGACGTTTTCAAAAGGGAAACAAAAAGAGAAGTCACATGTGCGATGTATATTTTAGACTTCAGAGTTCAGACATAAATGAAGCTTCAACATGTAAATCCAGTGGAAGATACAATTTGTTACGAAGAATCATCACTGAAATGCTGATGACTGAATGCTCGATTTTTCCAGTGCAAAATTAACAACGCACCAACTTATTTAAGCAACTCGCGAAAGCGGCGAAACCATTTAATCGTTCGTTCGTCAACTTCTTAATGTGCCGGTGCCGGCATGTTCGGCGGCTTCCCCACCGTGAACCCGCCGTCGACGACAAGGTTGTGCCCGTTCACGTATTTGGCCTCGTCGGACGCCAGGTACAGCGCCGCCCTTGCAATGTCCTCCGGCTCGAGCACCACACCTTCCATCTCGTTGATGTCCCTCTCCACGATTTGCTTGTGCTCCTCGGCGCTCGTTTCAGGGTACCACTCGGCCATGATGCGCATCACCAGCGGCGTCGGGATGTAGTTGGGCGAGATGGCGTTCACGCGCACGCCGGAGCGCGCCATCTCCCCCGCCACAGCGCGCACGAGCCCGACGACCGCGGCCTTGGATACGCTGTACGGGTGGGGCGTCACGCTGCCGAGCACGCCCGCGATGCTGGCCGTGCAGATGATGCTGCCGCTGCGGCGCGGGACCATGACGCGCGCTGCGTGCTTGACCCCGGCGAGCACGCCCCGGGTGTTGATCGCCATGACGTTGTCGAAGTCGGCGAGGTCGAGGGAGCCGAGTGGGTTCTGCGCCAGGGAGCCGACGATGCCGGCGTTGTTGAAGATGATGTCGAGGTGGCCGTGGCGCGCGACAGCGAGGTCGACGGCCGCGGCGACCTGCGCCTCGTTGGTGACGTCGCAGCGGGTGTACGCCGCGTCCGGGCCGAGCTCCGCGGCGACAGCGCGGCCGAGGTCGTCCTGGACGTCGGCGAGGATGACCTTGGCGCCGTTCCTTACAAACTCCGCCGCCGTCGCCTTGCCTATGCCACTAGCCGCGCCGGTGACGACGGCCACCTTTCCAGCCAACCTGCCGATCAAACCCACAAGGCTCTTTGATCAGTCGTGAGCAGCCAAAAGAAAGGGGGGTCTAGGCGCGCGCGCGCGGTGAGGAACCTTTGAGAGTTTGAGGCCGTGGAGTAGAAGTGGTTGGCGAACCCAGCTTGGCTCTTGCCCCTGCAACACACAGAGATAGTTAGCAAACCATTAGCACACAAGATAGTTGCGCTTGTTCTTAATCCAAGAACACACAGAGCCTAGATAACTCTTCTGAATCTTCAGATATATCATACCTGAGGACGACCTGCATTGCTCGGAACATCTTGATCTTGTCCTCTCTTCTGCGCTTCTCCCTGAGCAATGCTAGCTGATCTGTGAAGTGTGAACCGTGACTCAGTAATGAGCCGAGGACAGAGCAGCCACTATTTAACAAGACGCCTCCCCGCGACCCCGCCCGTTCAGGATCTTGTCACGATCTGGAGCGCTGACCTCGCATTAGAATACCATATATCATCAGATTTCATCTGTACCATTATGATTCTATCCTTTAAATCTGGTAGATGGTATCGATGATGATAGAAGTTGAAGCTAAAAAATCAGTCGAATAATCGAAAAGAACGGAGGTATCAGTTCGCGTGACGCATGTGCCGTTGGATCGGGCGCGCGGGCGCTAGCTTCCGCGTACAACCACAACGTGTTCGTCTCCGTTCGTTGCTGCCTCTCGAGTAGTGTCGAGCCGGATGCTTTGGCGAAGTTGCCCGCGCGCGCGCGTGCCACGTATGGTGGCTACCGTTCATCGTCCACTCAGCCGCGCGGACGCAACCGGAGACACGCATCCATCTGGCTCCACAAAATAAACCACGCCTGGCTCCACGTTTTACATATGAATTGCCACATGCCAGCTAGTCAGCTGTCATCTCTCTCTGGGTGCGTGTTATTCAACTGCGACTGGTCGGTTTTTTACTGGTATAAATGTTTATACGAATAAATTAAATATTAATAGATAGTTTTAAAAAGGTTATCTCCGTAAACTGTTTCGAAACAGCGGTGAAGAAGTCATCTTATTTATTTATTTGAAGGAAGTCATAAATTATAAAATGAAAAGAATGTGGCTTATCTGGTTGGTGACCGTTGAAAACCGTGGATCACCTTCGCATCCAGATTCATAAGAGCCATTGGCAGAACAGGCTTTGGACTAAGCCCGAGGCCTAGCAACTAAACCACATATAAAATTTATGAAAAATTATAAAAAAAAAACTAGAGTTAGTCTAACAGTTAGTTCAAGAATAGCTGGCTTGACGCTTAGATTTGGACTGATTTTGCCCTTGATGAGAGCTAATCTGCTGCTGGGTGCTTGAGTAGTCTAACCTCCGAAGGAGAGAGACAGAGACTGCTTGCTTTGCTGTGCATGTACTGGAGTACTTACCAATAGTATCAGGCGCTCACGAGCTTTACTTTACGATAAACCATACAGATTTCAGCAGCACTTTGACTCATTTTTAGCTCTTCTTCGTATCAGCAGTTTCGCTCATGTGGAATTCTATCCGTATCCATTTGAATAGTAATAAAGCACCAGATCACCACATTCTTTACCGATCCATTCTATGAGTTATGACCTGAGGAGAGGATGATCTGGTCCTCGCAACGTAAGATTTAGAGGCTGTTTGGTTGCCAGCTACAGTTTACCACGTCTAAGGTTAGGCAAGTTTGACCAACTTTGGAAGCTGTTTGGTTGCAACCACAGTTGTGGCAAGATTCACTTCCAGCAAACTATGTCTCACGCGTCAATGACTCAAAAAAGTGTGGCAAGATTCCCTTAGACTTGCTAAGGTGTGGTAAAGAATTTGGCAACCTCAACTTAGGCAAGTGTGGCAATTTTTGTTGGCAAAGTGTGGCTAGCAACCAAACAGGCCCTTAAAATAACTGGATTTATACAATTAGATGAATAATACCGTTAACCACCGTCTTTATTATAGCAACCTGTGACACTCAAATCATCTAACCATATGCTTTGATCCTTTTATCTACTCGCTCACATGGAGTAAACGTGACTCTGATATAATTTTCAATTTTATAGAGGGGTAGAATTAAGCATACTCAAACCCTACTTAAAAGGGAAACAAATTAAAGCGATATATGAAAAAGACTACTCAAAAGGGAAACAAATTAACAAAAGGCGGGACCTCTCGCATCCAAAGCGAGAATCATACCACTAGACCAAATGCCCTATGATGGACAGAGTCCACTGAATTATTAGATTAGTTATGTTGCTAATCGTGGTCCCGTCTTGAGGTATGCAGTATGCAGTGGTGAGGGGCGGATCTAGCGGTGGGGCGGGGGGCTCGAGCCCCCCTACTGCTACTGGACCCTTAAAACCCCCCTAAATTTTTAGCCATGGATGTATAATGTAGAAGTGGCTGAGGTTGAGCTGAAAGTACTTCAGCCCCTCCAAAAAAATTTCCTAGATCCGCCACTGGCAGTGGTGGTGTGCCTCCGTCCGAAAGACCAGAGGGTCGAACTCCTGCTTCCCCCAGCCAAAAGAGAGAGAGAGCAGCGGAAAGGAAAGACCAGAGAGGATCAAAGGACCGCGCTTACGACGTCCTATCTCCCCGCCTCGTCTCTACCAACGCGAGATTACTCACGCCAAATGCACAGGATACGCTCCATTACGATCTCATCGTTAATGCACAGCTTACTCACTGAACCAAGTCCTCTCCAAAGAGAAGAAAGCCCAAGCAAGAACGGGGAGGACACAACTGTACCGAAGAAAAATGAACGGAAAGGGCACAGGAGGAGTCAGGAAGCCTTCGGCTCCGAGATCGCCACCGCGCGCGGAAGGCAATGGCCGGGGAGGAGGAGGAGGTGAGGCACTGAGGCTGTTTGTCGGCCAAGTGCCGAGCAGCATGACGGCGGAGCAGCTCCTCGCCGTGCTCCGCGAGGTGGCCCGCGCCGACTGGGCCACCGTCATCCGCGACCAGAACACCGGCGCCTCGCGCGGTAAGTCGGTAAACGCCGGCACCATCCTGCCAAGATCGACCGGCGCGCTCGTGCGTGTCGTCTGTTGCCCACTCGCTCGTTCTTGCTGTGGCTGAGAGGAAAATGTTGGTTTTTGCCTCGCGCAGGGTGCTGTTTTGTGGTGTGCCCGGCGAGGGAGGAGGCCTGAAGAAAGATATAGACTCGGAGAGAATCAAATCAGGAATATACCAACCGTACAAGGGTCCCTAACAATCACCATTAGTAACTATACTTAGGAGATTGCCAAATATACGATACTTGTAACACCCCCTTAGGCGAATCGGGAGGACTCCGGACGGTGAGACTGGACTGGAAATCTAAAAACAACTGGGACGGTAGGCCTTTCGTCATAATGTCGGTGAACTGCAGGGTGGAAGCGACATGCAGGACGTGGACCTGACCGAGAGACACCTTTTTCACAAATGAAATGAATGCCAATCTCGATATGCTTCGTATGCTTGTGCTGAATAGGGTTCAAAGACACATAGACGACGCTGATGTTGTCACAGAAAACGACTGTGGCTGAAGTGAGCGGGTGATGAAGTTCCTTAAGAAGTTGTCGAAGCCAACAGCTCTCAGCAACGACATGAGCGACTGCACGGTACTCGGCTTCAGCATTGGACCAAGAGACGGTTGCTTGCCGTTTAGAAGACCAGGACACCATATTATCACCTACATAGATGCAGTAGACTGAGGTCGAACGCTGAGAGTCCAGACACTCAGCCCAATCGGCATCCAAGTCGGTGACAAGGCTCCGTGTCGAGGAAGCAGTGAGGTGAAAGCCGAAGGTAACGGTGCCATTGATGTAGCGAAGAATATGCTTGACAAGAGCAAGATGAGGCTCCCAAGGGTCATGTATGTAGAGGGTTTGTTCTTTAAGTCAAAAGCTGGCGGCTTTTGGCTTTTGCTACAGTACCTAATTTTCAAATAGAGTATTTTCTCAAGATGGGGTCTACAAGTTAAACGATCTACACGTTAAAAGCCTAATATCCAAGTGAGTATTTATCTCTCCATAATCTGTAGCATAAACAGCCAAAATTCAAAATTTTAGCCAAAAACCATAAGTCGTAGCCGAAAAAATAGGCCCAGAGACAAGCCTGCTATACCGCATACACGATATCCGGGCGAGTTAGACTGAGATACTAAAGAGCACTAGCCAAGCTTTTGTACTCAGTAGGTTCAGCGACCGGTGCCCCAGCAGAAGCCGAGAGCTTGGCACGTGTGTCCATGGACGTAGGCAAAGGATGGTAGTCGGCCATCCCATCTCAATGGAGAAGGTCAGAGGCATACTGTTTTTGAGACAAAAACAATCTGGTGGCCATTCGCTTGACGGAGATACCCAAGAAGAAATGCAGGTCACTAAGATCGGTCATGACAAACTCCGAGCCAAGACAACGAGTGAGACAACCAAGGAGAGCAGTCAATGAAGCCGTCATAATGATAACATTGACGTAGGAGAAGGTACGCCGTGTCGATCCCATGGTTGAGCACAAAAGGGAAGTGTCAGAGACAGGGGCAACAAAACTGATGTTGCCGAGGTAGGAGGCAAAACGCTAGTACCATGTCTGTGGAGCCTGCTTGAGACCGTAGAGCGAGCGTTGAAGACGACAGATGTGGTCGGGGTGCGAAGGATCAACAAACTCGGATGGTTGTTGGCAGTAGACCATCTCATCAAGGAGTCCATGGAGGAATGCATTCTTCACGTTGAATTGCCGAATTGACCAAGAGAGAGACGTGGCAATGCTCAGCATAGTATAGATTATCACGGGCTTGACAACTGGGCTAAAAGTCTCGTCATAGTCGATACCCAGTTGTTGTGAGCAGTCACAAACAACCCCACACGCTTTGTAGCGTGCAAGGCCACAATTAGCATGAAACTTGTGCTTGAACACCCATTTGCCTGTGACAATGTTGACGTTGGCAGGTCGGGGAATAAGAGACCAAGTGCAGTTATCCACCAAGGCTTGGTACTCATCTACCATGGCTTGTCTCCAGTGAGGATCCTGTAAGCCGGCACGATATGTCCGAGGGAGTGGAGAAACAACCAGAGCAATGGTTGAAAGCTTGAGCCGATCATGAGGGAAAACAAGATCAGATCATGCCCACGTCTACATGTGATGCGGTCCAGTAGAGGGACGCACAACAAGACTAGGACATCGAGCGATAGCCAAAGTAGACAAGTAGCCAGACCCAACCGGAGGTACCGCATGCACCTCTATGACAGTCGGAATTGAGGGGGAGTCGAGCTCGGCTGAAGGTACTACATGCACCTCTACAACAACCGGAGAAAGCATGGGACCGGGCCTAGCCGGAGGTGCAACGGGCACCTCTTCAACAGCCAACGGAGAGCTGGACGATGAGGCCAGGACAAAAGCCGGTGCACCGTGTACCAAGGCATGCGCAATGCTCACTGATGCATGCGCACCAGAGTGTAGCGAGAGCAGGATGGGGTCCCCAAACTCAAGAAGAAAATCCAGGGATCCTGCCGAGGAAGTCGACAAAGGTGTGCTGTAAGTAGCAAAAGGAAATACTGACTCATCGAAAATGACGTGACAAGAAATGATAACACGCTACGTGGTAAGATCAAGACAACAGTATCCTTTATGAGAATTAGGGTAACCAAGAAAAACACAAGCGACCGAGTGAGGATGGAGTTTGTGGGGGAGAAATGGACGCAATGTTCATATAACAAAGGCAACCAAAAACATGTAAATGGGAATATGTGGGTGCCTTTTTGTGGTGGACCTGGAAAGGAGTGGAATTGTGTATGGCAGAACAAGGATGGCGATTCAACAAATATATGGTAGTGGTGAGGGCCTCAGCCCAATAAACTGGTGGCATATGTGGTAGTGGCGAGGGCCTACTGTTTGGGATTTTTAACATGAACTAGTGCACATACCGTTAAGCTTCAGATGCTGCTGCTGCCGTCAGGAGCTGGAGGAGTAAGAAAGGCAGGTGGCCACGCCAAGGAGTAGGCGAAAAGGGGCCTTCGGAAGTCAAAATCCTCACCCGTTGCGAAGCTCTCAAGCTTGGCAATGTCGATATGGATAGAATACTGTTCGTGTCCAAACGGGACGTATCCATGGTAAGTTGAGAAGAACACCCTGCCAGTGCCCCCTGCATCGAAATCCAACAACGACGAACGTTGTCCAAAGCCCAGCGAGAAGCTGCTATGCTGCAGCCACCCATTGCCGCTCCCCTCGCCGTCTCCCCGCACCCATAGACTCGGAATGTGGTCACTCACCTCCACCGAGCCGATGCATAGCTGCTTGTTGAGTCCCAGCAGCTCCGTGACCCGGAAGCATAAGGAATGCAATCTCATCGTGATAGCCGGCAAACGGAGCAAAGACACCTCCCGGCTGCGCGCGTCGAGCACGAGCACGCGCCTGAGTTTGGGGATGCGCCAGCAGCACAGCGCACCGCCGACATGCACGCACCGTTTCAGAAATCGAAGCGTAGCACCAGGCCCTAACTTGACGGCGGCCTTGCCGCGGGGCAGAGCGCGCCAGGTGCAACCGGTGGCCGAGACGCCGCAGGACGCGATCCTGACGCGCGGGCGCTGGTCGGCATCAACGGTAACGAAGACGGCCTCGAAGCATACCGGCAGGCCCGGTGGGTGGGCGCAGCGCAGGAGAGCAGCCCGGCGCAGGGAAGGTGTCCGGCGTGGCGCACTGTTCTTAGCACGGCGGGGACAGGAGGACGTGGCGGCAGGGTTGCGGACGAGGAATCGCCAGAGCTTATTGCCGAGGATGTCGCGGGAGAGGGGGAGGGGGAGGCCAAGGTGGGAGTCGACGAGGAGGAAGCGGGAGGAGAAGGGAGTCCGAGAGGAAGGAGAGGGAGAGGCGGGTTGTAGTAGCCGAACCTCGATCTCGGCTTGGAACGACGTCCGGTGCAGCAGCTTCACGACGCTCTCTCCAGCCGCGTTCGTCCGCGACGTCGAGAATACGTCGGGCACAGCAGCTTCACTACGCTCTCTCTAGCCGCGTTCGTCCGCGACGTCGAGAATACGTCCGACGCAGCAGTTGAGACCCTCGGCCACCGCTTGTAAAACGGTTCTGCACCTTCTTCCCGCAGCACACGTGAAGTATACTCTAAGATGAATACACAAACTCACGTACGCGAGAGTAAAAGGATGTAGTTGTGCTCTGAATCAATCACACGCACGCGAGAGGAAGTCGGAGTTTTGGTGTTGCACTGAATGGATCAACACAGGCCCTGTTTGTTTCCAATTAAGATTATTATAATCTAGCTTATAAATCATAAGTGGAAATAAACAGCCTAGATTATAAGTTAACTTATTATAATCTAATAGTTCAGATTATTATAATCTAATAAGCTCAAAAAAGGAGTTTATTTCAGTTTGTAGATCCACATTTTATCTTAATAACTATAAAACTTTAAAAAATTTACCCACTTTTACCATTCATCCAATCCCAACTCCTGTGCGTATGCAATCCAACCCCAACTCTCTCCCAGGAGCGTCTGGAATCGGAGCGTCTCTCCCGTGCGGCTCCTTCCTCTCCTCTTCCAATCTCCCATCTCCAAATCTTCCTCTCCTCTTCCAATCTCCCGTGCAGATTCCATTGAAATATATATACACACATTTCATCACAGTTATGCCTGGCAGTTCAGGCAGCAGAAGAGTCGCGTTGCTTGCTTTTACGCGGAAAACGCTGCGACGATCCCGCAACCGGCGCGTACGTACGTATGAACAGTAACTGTATACATGAACAGTGCCATGCAATGAAACAGTGCGACTCTGCACGGGATTTATTCTACAGTTTTGCTATTGCACACGCGACTGAAATTTTTTTTATGTTTCAGTCACCTGAAATTGCACTTTCAATGAACTAAAATTGCAGCCCCCTCCAAAAAAAAACAGCTGCAACTTTAGGTGATTCAGAGTGCAACTTCAGGTGACCTGAAATTGCACTCTCAATCAACTAAAATTGCAGCCCATCCAAAAAAACATGTGCAACTTCAGGTGATTCAAAGTGCAACTTTCGGTGACTGAAACATAAAAAAATTTCAGTCGCCTGTGCAATAGTCTATCCCTTTATTCTATCACGGGTGGTGGGCGAGGAAGCGGCGGAGGCTTGAACGCACTCGCGGATGCCGTTGCGCCACCGGGTATCATGCCACCTGCGGTAGTAGAAGAGGCCGAGGAGGGGATCGGAGGGGCGGGGTGGAGGCTGGGGAGCACAGAGACAATCAGGCGGCTCCACCGGCGGCAAGCGAAGCAACCTCGAGCAGTGGAATCAGTTAATGAAGATGATATTCTTTTTTTTTTGAGAAAATAATGAAGATGATATTCAAGCTGAAGCGTTTTGCATGCACCGTCGGGACGGCGGATCAGGCCCACGTTGCTAGCCGAGAAATTTCTCGGGAACGCACAGACCAGGCCCAGGTTAGGAAATTTCCTCGGAGAACTGAGACGGGGGTGGAGGCGAAGGCCGCTCGCGTGTGGCGTGGCAACGCGGCGAAGCAGCACAGGTTGCTTCCACCGGGGAAGGACGGCCGTACCCCGTCGCCGTCGCCGGACTCGGGGGCTGAGCTCGAAACGGCACTAACACCGTGGTGTGAACCGTCCGATCGGTGCCGCACGGCGAAGATTGATCCTGCGGAGAGGCCCATGTAAGTTTTGCATCAGAAGTCCCTACACTCGAAGCCGCGGTCAATCTGCAGGTTCAGGATCCGTTTGAAACGTGGGATTGTTTTCATGAATTTCACATTAAATAGTTTAAGTCATGTAGGTTTTAGGAATTTATTTTTCAGATGGATCCTCTGGGCAAGTTTAGAACACAGAAATTTTACAAGTAACAACGTACGTAGTTTCCGCAGGATTGCTACAAAATTTCCACGTTACAAACGAGACCTCAAAATCAACTCATATCGCCATGGGAATGGCTATCCATGTTCAAAAGATTTGGACTCTAGTGTGCCAAACATGATCATAGAATAATGTGCATCCTTACATGCCGATTATTGAAAAGTGTCATCTTGTCCTTAAGACTGTGTTTGGATAGGAGGCTTTGAATTCGACATTGCCTTAGACTCCACTAATTGGTTACATTGTGATTTAGAAATTTGATAACAATTGTTATGGTCTTCTCAGAGCTCTTCCTTTAATACTTGATTGCATCAACCAGCAGGTATGATGTGGACTTGAAGATCATCATAGAAAAGTTGATGGATGAAAGAAAAAGATGAGTCCCACAAAGCATGATTTGGATTTGCAAACTCACGAGGACCTCGTGTATGAATGATTCTCCCTTTTTGTAGTACGGAGATTTTTTTGAGTAATACTTCTATTAAAATTTCTAATAAGAGCATCACTAATCTTAAAGCAAATAAAAAGGTTTTGTTGATGCAAAAATTGGCTCCCTCTTGATGCATCACTAAAGCAAATAGCATATAATAGCTTTGCCGATCTTTGCGGAGCAAAGAAGAGCATAAAAGGACTCGTATTGAGTGTATCATTTTCATATCCTGTCCATGGCTTTCTCTCTAACCTAATCTATCACCATGCCTATGAGGCAAGCTCCCCCTAGTTCAGTAGTCATTTCCTTTTCTTTTCTGTTGGTGTTTAAAGCCTTTCAATTCCCTGTCCCTTTCTCTCTCTCTTTTCTAAGGACAAAACATCTTCTTAATTTATTCGTTAAGCATTTTAGGGTGTGTTTTGACCTAGCTGAGGTGTATGTGCTTGGTTGGGCTCACTGTCGATTAGTCACACTAGCTAACTTACAAGTAAACCGCAGATCGAGCATGGCTGGCAAGCTAAATTCTAGAACATGTTTTGGCTCAATTAATAACGAATCCCCAATATAATCTCTTTTCATCTAAGCATGCAAAAGTATGACTGCAATGTCATCGATCGTGATATGCACTGTCACCGCGTGAGCTCCAACAAACGGACGGCCGTGTTTGACATTGCAAAGGTGAGATCTGGTTGAATCTGTGCAGTGCGATCGAAATTGAAAAGATCTGGAACTAGGACGTCCATCTTTTTAACATCCACGTCAAGACTTTTTGGAAAGGAGAAACCATTATCCATCGTCAGGTCGTCTAGGCACAAAGGATTTGTAACTTTGCTCATGTACACATGTGCACCGTTCTTTTTCACTCGGCTAATCTACGGGGTGATTGACTAGTATGGTCATGCTTTTTAGGCTGTATCTGATGATTTTTTAATTGTGACTTATAATTTTTGTCTATGTTTTTTGAGATAACAGCGGATAGCAGAGATGCCGACGTGGATAGTACACACGGTTTGGATCTGGAGAAACCGTTTAGAAAATCCATTTCAAAATCGTCTTATTTATTTTATTTTTGAATAAGCTAAAAGCACAAAAGTAGAGCATGTGTCACAGTGGAGTACTGCATAGGACGTTGAGTGCACGTCCACCGCAAATGTTGTCAATTTTTTTGTAGTTATAGTTGCTGTGTGATGTGATTGTTGTTTTCTAGGACGAGAGGGAAAGAATTGGGGGCGGAAGTAAGGGGTGCTGGCAGGAGCTAGATTCTTTTATAGTTAGATAAATTTGTACTATAGTTTTTTATATTTTAAGTAATTTTATTATCATTACTGGTATTTAATTTCTCTTATCAAATATAATTATATTACATAAGTTGTTTGATCCTTTATTTCTAAATTCTGATCAGTTTCTGGAAAAAAAAATCAAAGGAGTGAGCAGACAGATGGGGGCAAAAGGGTGGACGTCATTTGGCTTCTAGAAGGGAGACCCAAGTCAACCCTTCTAGAAGGGCTAAAGCTGGCACACATTGGGGACACCAAGGGCCGTGTGTTCCGTAATGCTGCTGCTTAGCTTATCCATCTGGAAATTCTAAACCCACCTTGGCGAGAAAGATGATAAGATACCTCATTACCTCATCTCCCGTGTTGATCTGCTCCCACTGCATGGAGTACTATCTTAATTAAAAATCAAATATTCGCATAATTATTTACATAGTTTTTTTTATCCAAACCACATGTGATCGTACATGAGTATTTTTCACGTGAACGAGCCAGGCAGAATTAGAAAAAAAACAATGACCAAGGTATGATATAATTTTCAAGCTATATTTTACTAAATAATAATGTCTAGCAACTTTTAGCATTAATATTTCAATATAACTGATGATAATGTATAATGATAAAGAAGTAGCATCCGAAATGGTTACCAAATGAACAAATCCACTAATAACATTTGTTAGTTGCAGCAAAATGAATAAAACAATGGTGAAACCATAGACAAAGTTGATCAACATTAGCAAAATATACATCTGACCTCAATGACCTTTAAAAAGGAACAAAATTACTTAAAACTTTCAAGTAAGAAATAGTAGAATGGTTGAATGAAAGTAAATAAATTACCTCTTAGTATTTACATTCAAGTTTATGAAGCAATCGCTACTACAAAATAAGCTATTCTAGAGGTCTCTAAAATGCTACATAAATAGACTTAGTGGACGCCTTAGCTCATCATGTATCGTTATGTAGGAGGTCACGCTGCGTATCCTCAGAATCAGGGTTATTGGCTCCATTCCCGTTGACGCTGGGCGGGGGTTGGCTTATCCATGCCTGCTAGGGATGTTGGTGCACGGTACCCAGCTAAGGACCAGTTTCACGAAGGTCCAGGTGCACATGATTAATGATG
The DNA here is from genome assembly GCA_017311315.1 of Dendrocalamus latiflorus. Taxonomy (NCBI): domain Eukaryota; kingdom Viridiplantae; phylum Streptophyta; class Magnoliopsida; order Poales; family Poaceae; genus Dendrocalamus; species Dendrocalamus latiflorus. Next base: position 2,272,531 of record CM029643.1, read on the forward strand.
TTTTCAGGGTCGTCCCATTGAAGAGGCCTCCCAACAGAGAAATCATGACACTAGAGGATGCCGTTCACACATTCGTCTAGTGGCCCAAGAGGGACATCGCCCTAGACCCTTTCATGCCACGATCTCCACACAACTATGCCTATCAAACAGAATGCTCTATGACTCCACCTCAAGCTCCTCATCAGAAGGCCAGCACATTGACTCCCGTGAGGGCGACGCCGAAAATGTATCGCAAGCGAGGCGCTAAGGCCCAATCGAAGAAGATTAATGCGCCTCTTGGGAATAGAAGTTCATGCTCGGAGTGTTGTTGATCCCTGAGTCACAATTACCTAGGCTTGGACTAGTTTGCAATACTTGCATACTTGATATATACAGAGGTTCAACATGAAGCCAAACCGGTACAATAGATTCACCGTGAGATACACGGAGGCGCATTTCCTCTACAACTCGGGCAACTTTGTCGTGACCTTCGAAGACTTATTCTTACTATTCAACCTCGACGAACTCGACGCCTTACTTCTACAATGCTGGACACTGTAAGTGTACTATACAATCAAGCTCTACATTCACGTAATACCGATAAATGTCATAACTCATTGCTTATGTATAGATCCATGATCCAACAAGTCCAGCGACGGTGAGAACCAGTGGGTTTCCTTGACGCACACTTGGTCTCTGAGCAATCCATCATCGATAACGGACCCTTCGTCAAAGATTACATAATGAGGGGATTGCTTGCTCAAAGTGACAAGGACTACATCATGGTACTCTTCAACTAGTGATAAGTGTTTCACTAATTGCTATACAAGTTCTATTTCTACTTTTATACAAAACATGAACTTAGGATTAATTATTATTGCGACATACATGACTAGGGGTCACTGAATTTTGATTGTGATTGTACCAAAGTGGAGCAAGATAATATACCTTAATTTCCTACTTATGAGCAACCGTGACTTCACCTGTGTGCAACAAACACTTGACTGGTAAACTCATTTCCTCTTGATCCATATATAACTCTATTTATAGTCTTTTTTTTTCATTTGCATTGGTCGAGGCTAACTTTTTGGAATCACGTAGGTCATTCAATGCTTACATTGCCTAGAGAGGGAGACACAAGGAATCTAATGCCACACTGCGACACAGGACATAAATTTCAATACCCGCTACAACACAACAATCATATATAACACTTCGTAATAATGCCTCTAGAACTAATAAAACATATGTACGTAATTCTATTTTTGCAGTGCCACCAGCAGCTACAGGACAACGTATATGGATTCTACGTTTTCCGCCATATGGAGGACATCATAGCCACTAAGACGAATGATTCAGAGGTTTGTCAACTTACCAATAATTATTTCATGATTATATATATAGTATAAATAACAAGGGCACCATGGTGCCCAGACTCAATGATTGAGACTTTCTATCCATGATTAAGACTTTCCATCCATGATTGATTTCCTTTTCAAATCGATGCTTTTTTGAATTAATGAATGTTAACGGGTTTGCCTGATATATTATATATCATTGCAATTGCACGCATATATATATATAGACGCTAATTACTTTAACACTCCTAGCAACAGCGCATGGAATTCGACGTAAGTATATTCGATTTTGACAAACTCGCTCAAATTCGAGGAAAGTTCTCCCAATTCTTGATAGCGGAGGTCATAAATAAGACTAGAGAGTTCTACCCCAGCGATGAAGATTAAATGTTAAAATAATTGATACAATTATAATCACTCAACTGTGCTTAATCAAACAATTAATTGAAATGTACTTTATTTAGTTGTTTAATTTATTTATGAGATCTGTATAATGATTGTCGTATGCTATATATGTAATATGTTTGCTTGTTTTTAGATGGTATGGCTATCATTTCTAGAGACTAGCCAAAAATAGAAAATAATATAGATATTCAAATTGCTATCATAGATGATTTGTAGCAATAAACCGTCTGTGCTATATGAATATCACAGACAGTTTTTGGTATTAGCCATTTGTGATATGTAAGATATCACAGATGGCTATGTTTGAGAACTATTTGTGATATATGACATATCACAAACAATTTTTGGCATTAACCGTTTGGCTATATTTACGAATCGTCTGTGATACCTGATATATCACAGATGGTTTTTGAAAACCGTCTGTGTTGTAATTATTACAGGCAGTTTGAGAGTCATTTGTGATAACTATCTATTATCACAGACACATAAATTCAGACAGGTTGATAACCGCCTGTGATGACCCTTTCTGTCGTAGTGGATGAACCACACTATCATTAGTAACTTTCTTCCATTCTTGTTTCTACACATAGCAAACAAGGCTATTACTCATAAAATCATCACCTAATTAATTTAAAACTCAATTAGATATTGGCATGTTCATCAGTTTAAGAACAATATAGTAGAAAAAATACATCCAGTGACTTAATTATTTGACATTGTAGTTAAATCCAAAACTTGGTCCAATATAAGCACATAGATCATGATCACAATTCAACTAAAATCAACTAAAAATATCACATTGAAAGCCTAACTCACAAATTTAGCCCCTATTCTCAAAACAAATTAGAATAATTGAGAGAAATTTAAAGCAAAGTAAATGCTAATGGGGTGGGGTCTAAGCTTCCCTCGACCCATGAGGGCGCAAGGCAATAGGGATCAGGTGGCATCATGGCAAGATGACAGGCGAGGGCGGCCGATGGCATCGATTTCTCCCATTCTTCGTTGACCGATCACAGCCTTGCTAGGTGCGGCCGCACAGCGGGTACTCCTAGCCAACTGCACGAGACGAACATACGTCGAGAGTTGCTACGAGGCGACACGCTTCGGGATCGAATGAATGGCTATTGTGGGTTGCTGAGATCGATGAAAGAGAAAAAGGAGAGAGAAGGAGGTCGATTGTAATTATATAGACAGTCAAAACACGAGAAAATATGATGTTATAGACAGCTTTCGTGCCATTGTATCAATATTGTCTATAAATAGGCTGCTATAGACGGTTTTTATGCCATTGTATTAATTTATCTATATTTTACAAACAAACCATTATATACAAACTACAGACAACCCAGTATAAAATGTATTTTTAGTATTGCCTGTAGATGATATAGAAGGATCTTATAGATAATAGCTGTCTATATCACTGTATATGCTCTAAGTTTCATGTGAACGCTGCCGAGTTGGGTTTAGTAAAGCTTGAAGATAACATTTTCTTCTTCACATAACTCTCTGACTGTGGTTATGATTCCTTTTTACTCTCACTGTTGAAAAATATAAGACATACAATTTAAAATTTTTTGTTGATGCATATAAAGCTCGTGTGCAGATTTAATAAGTATTTTTCTCTATTCCTTTATTTAGTTTTTCTCTGTCCTATGTATATTAGTATATATTCATTATCATCCACACAAAATACCCTTCCTCATTTTTCCTAAGACAATAATGAGGGATACCTAAATTATTTTCTTTTGTACCTGTCTCAATCTCATCGCTTTGTGCAAAATCAAAATACATTGTATATTTCACAATGGATGGAGTATATAATAGCAGTGGTAGAGCCAGGAATTTTGAGATATTAGTCACCCAAATATGATGAAATACCTCTACTAATTCATTCTCATAATAATGTAGTGGTTTGACTGAACCACGTAACCTACTACAAATTCGCCCTTGATGAAACGTAGATCGGTTAATTGATCTTTCTTTGTCAGCAGTGGAGTGGCAGGGAGATAGTGGTAGGCCGCTATAAATACCTAAGGTTTTCATCCATCTCGCCTCCAGTCACTCACACACCTCTCCTCCTCCCGCCTCCGATGGCCACCGTACACCAGCCGCGCGCCCCTCCACCGCCTATCTCTCAGCCGCAGTTCGCGCTCCCAAGATCCCACGCCGGCGTCGTTGTCCCCGCCGCAGACGACGACAGCGACAGCGAGAGCGAGAGCGTCGCGGAGTCGTGCCCGTACCACCGGCCGACGGCGACCGACCTCGCCGGCCACGAAGACGACGACGGTTGCAGCAGCTGCGTCGAAGGAGACGAGTTCTACCAGCAACTCCATGAAGACGAGGAGGAGGAGGAGATCAACAAGGGGAGTGTTTGGTGGACACGACCAGCGGCGGCCGGCGGCATGTTCCCGCCAGCGGGTCGTGCGCAGCAGGAGGAGGATCCTAAGCGGGCGGCGGAGCGGCAGGAGGAGGACCGCAAGTTCTGGGAGGACTGCCTCGCCTCAGGGTATCCATGAACAAAACAAGACGACGGCAAAGCCAAGACCAACTTGCCAACACAAGTGTATGCCTAATCTGAGTTTCTTGGTGCAGCCATTTAACAAAAAAAAATTTTGGTTGATGTGTTTTGACGCCTGGAATTGGGTTTTGTTGGATGTTTAATCCCAGCTCTGCGAATTGCCCTATTTATTTTGGAAAATTACGCACTAAATGCAAAAGGAAGGTGGTTAATTAGGGCCTGTTTAAGAGAGCTCCACCACTGAAAACGTGGATCTAGGATCTCATCATGGAGTGTTTGGCTTGTACAGCAGCTCCAGATCTACGAAATTGATGTTTTGGTGAGAATGGCCACTTTTTGTGGGATGGGGTGTGTAACCAGTGGCATTGGTGGGTAATTACCACCTAACTCTACAGTGGAGCACCCCTTGAGGAGCTCCATGAAATCCATGGATCTGGCCCTTAGATCCAGGATTTTGGTGGATTCAGATTTCGCGGAGCTGGAGCGTTTGGGTAAAATTTTGTGGAGTGAAACTGTTTTTCGTGGATCTGGAGCTGATGGAGCTCTCCCAAACAAGGCCTTAGCTAGCTAGCCTTTGAGAAGTAGTGGGATGCCATTGCCAACACCAACCAATTGACACTTGGGACACATTTGGCGCCAGGAGAGAGGTGGCAGGCAAGGAGAACTTACTTTCCTCCAAATTCAACGGTTAATTGCTTGCTTCCCGATGGCGAAGTGAGCATCCCATTCTGCTCGTTGATTGTGTGGGGGGTCCAAAAAATAAGCCGTGTCTCTGTACTCTTGACTCTAGTGGTCTAGTCGTCAACTGTTTGCTTGAGTGAAAATCTTTGTGCTCCAAGATTTTCAGTTACCGCAGTAACTATCAAATTACTGCTGCGACAGGTTAAAAGAAAAGAAAACAATGTTTGCCTCTCTTTGCGCTTGGGGAAACTAGATCTGAGAGGGAAGGGAGAGAGGGAGAGGGTACCGACCGTCTGATTGCGTGGAGGAGGACCTAGCCATTGCGGGTACGCTTGGTGAAGTCTGCGCACGGGCAGCGATGGTCGGAGAAGAGGACGATGGCGTCGGCGGCGGCGTAGATCCGGTGAAGCTTCCCGTCGCTGACTGCGCCCCCTCTAGATCGGTCTAGGGTTTGTGTGTCGGTGGGGATGTACGGCTCAGGCCAACCTCGTAACTAGAGCCGCCGGCCCCCACCTCTTTATATATAGCGCAGCGCGACGGGGGCCCACCAGCCAACAGATGGGCTGGGCGCCCCCGATCAGGGCACAGGTCAAGGCCCCGATTAGCCGTTGGGCTAATCGGGAGAGAGATCAATCCAACATTCTCCCCTTTGATCTCATTTATGCTTTATCTTTAATTACTTTTGACTTTCACTCATTCCATCACAGATTAGTGCATAGAACATGTCTCATCGTTACGGTCAATCGCCGATAGATTTAACAGCTACAATACACCTCTCTGTTCTGAAATAGTTACTTTAATCTTTTGGGCCATCTTTTAGTCCAGGAATCATAGGCTTTCCCTTAAACCCATGCCGACTACATGTTCTCTGAACACGTTGGGTGGTAAGCCTTTAGTAAGCGGATCCACTAGCATCTTTGCGGTACTTATATACTCAAGACTTATAATTTGATCCCGAACTTTATCTTTCACAACATAGTACTTTATGTCAATGTGTTTGGCAGCACCACTTGACTTATTGTTGTGGGCATACGTTACTACTGGTTCATTATCGCAGTACAATTTAAGTGGTCTATTGATGTCGTCAACCACTTTTAAACCGGGTATGAACTTCTTTAGCCAGTTCACCTGCCCCGTAGCCTCATAACATGCTACAAACTCGGCATACATTGTGGACGATGTAGTGACGGTTTGCTTTGAACTTTTCCACGATATAGCTCCTCCAGCGAGAGTGAATACATATCCGGATGTAGACTTTCTATCATCTCCCGCAAAATCAGAATCTGTATACCCCACTATATGGAGTGAATCTGATCTTCTGTATGTCATCATGAGGCCTTTTGTTCCTTGCAAATAACGCAAGACTTTCTTTATCAATTTTCAATGTTCTATTCCAGGATTGCTCTGGAATCTGCCAAGTAACCCGGTAACAAATGCTAAGTCAGGGTGTGTGCATACTTGAGCATACTGTAAGCTTCCGACAGCTGAAGCATATGGAACCGCTTTCATTTGATCGATCTCATACTGGTTCCTGGGGCATTGAAAATCCCCATATCTGTCGCCTTGACTATAGGTGCAGGTGAAGGACTACATTTATGCATACCAAATTTCTTTAAGACTTTCTCTATGTATGTCTTTTGTGATAGTCCCAATGTCCCTTTGTTTCTATCCCGGTGAATTTCGATCCCTAGAACGAACGAAGCTTCACCAAGATCTTTCATATCAAAGTTTGAGGACAAAAACTTCTTTGTCTCCAGTAGCAGACTGACATCACTACTAGCTAGTACGATATCATTCACATACAGGATTAGGAAGATAAACTTCACATCTTTAAACTTTGCATAAACACAGTTGTCCTCTACATTCTCTTTAAACCCAAATTTTCTTATTGTACTGTCAAACTTCAAGTACCACTGTCTTGAAGCTTGCTTTAACCCATATATTGATTTCTTTAGGCGGCATCCCATTCTTTCATTTCCTTCCACGACAAAACCTTTCGGTTGTGCCATGTAAATATTTTCCTCCAAATCCCCATTAAGAAATGCCGTCTTTACATCCATTTGATGTAACTCTAAATCATAATGTGCTACTAATGCCATTATGATTCTGAAGGAATCTTTACATGAGACTGGAGAAAAGGTCTCATTGTAATCAATCCCTTCTCTTTGCGTAAATCCTTTTGCCACAAGTCGCGCTTTGTATATTTCTACATTCCCTTGGGAGTCATGCTTTGTCTTGTAGACCCATTTACAGCCTACTGTTTTGGCTCCTTTAGGAATAATTTCCATGTCCCAGACTTTATTAGTCTTCATGGATCTCATTTCCTCTTCCATGGCCTCAAGCCATTTTGATGAATTTTCGCTTCTCATGGCTTCTTCAAATGAGGTGGGATCATCCTCCATTTGAAATTCCTCTGTATGATAAATCTGATAATCATCAGAAATAGCTGATCTTCTTACTCTTTGAGATCTCCTCGGGCCTCCTCATTTGGTACATCTTCTGTTTGAGGCTGCTGTTGCTCCCCCTCATCTGTGGCAATAGGTTCTATAGGATCCTGAAAAACAGGTTCCTCATTATCATTCATTGTTGCCACAGGAGGAACAATAACAGGTGCTGGCACCATAGTGTCTTGCACCGTCGGTGCAGCGACAGCAGGTAGTGTGAAGAATGGCTCTTGAATCATCGGAGTGGGCGCATACACCCGCTTCTCTTCAAGATCAATCTCACGAGCTACCATACTTCCTCTCATCATTTCATCCTCTAAGAAGACAGCGTGTCTCGTTTCTACAAACTTTGTATATCTATCTGGACAGTAGAAACGAAAACCTTTTGACTTTTCAGGGTAGCCAATGAAATGGCAACTTACTGTTTTGGGATCAAGCTTCCCAAGGTTTGGGTTAAATACTTTAGCCTCAGCAGGACTCCCCCACACATGTAAGTGGTTTAGTGAGGGAACTCTTCCTGTCCACAACTCGTACGGTGTTTTGGGCACCGACTTACTAGGCACTCTGTTGAGAATATGAATGGCGGTTTTCAACGCCTCTATCCATAAACTCAATGGCAGTGTGGAATAGCTCATCATGCTTCGCACCATATCCATCAGGGTACGGTTGCGTCTTTCAGCTACTCCATTGTGCTGAGGTTCGCCCGGTGTAGAATACTGGGCCACTATGCCATTTTCCTATAAAAACCTTGCAAAAGGTCCAGGAACTTGTCCATATGGGGTATGTCGCCCGTAGTACTCCCCCCACGATCAGATCGGACTATCTTAATCTTTAAATCGTGTTGGTTTTTAATTTCAGCCTTAAATATCTTGAATTTATCCAATGCTTCATTTCTTTCTTTGATTGGATAAATATATCCATAACGAGAGTAATCATCCGTGAATGTTATGAACGAGTCATATCCATCCACACTTTTCACAGGAAATGGACCACAAATATCTGTGTGAATAATTTGTAGAACTCCTGTGCTTCTTTTAGCGTCTTTTTTAATTTTCTTTACATATTTTCCTTTAATGCATTCTCTGCATTGTTCTAAGTCTGAGAACTCTAATGGAGGAAGAATATCATTCTTAACTAGTCTTTCTATTCTCCCCCTCGAAATATGGCCTAAACGACAGTGCCATAATTTCGGCGACTCATCTAGAGTTCTCTTTCGTTTTCTGTTTACATTCGTAGACGAGGATTCAATCACTTTCTCGCACGCGACGTTCCCATTATCTTATACGACATTCACATCATCACATAATGATAACAAATAAAGCTCATTCTGTAAGATGGCAAGACCAACACATTCTTTATTAAACATTATTTCACACTTGTCATTTCCAAAATTACAATCATAACCATCTTTGTCCAAATTTGAAACACTAATCGAATTCCTCTGTAAAGAGGGAACAAAAAGGACATCTCTAAGTAAAAGATTGGAGCCATTAGCTAACTCTAATGAAAGATCACCAACAGCTTCAACTTCAGCTTGGACTCCATTTGCAACTTTAATGCATCTTTCGTTTCTTTGCGTAGTCCTCGTCAAACGGAATCCCTGTAAGGAATTAGCAACATGAACAGTTGCTCCTGAGTCAATCCACCAAGTGGCTTTCGAATATTGCACATACATGCATTCATTTATAAAGGTAATAATGTTCTCACCTTTCTTTGCCATTATCATCTTTAAGTAATCAGGACAGTTCTTCTTGTAGTGTCTCGTCTTCTTGCAGTGAAGACACTGATTTTTGTCTACAGCAAATTTATTCTGTTGAGGCTGATGGACAGAGACTTTTCCCTTGTTCTTTGAGAAGGAGTTACTGTTAAAATTCTTTTTCTTGTTATCCTTCACATAGTTGATAGAACCACCATGTGAGGATTTAATTCTTTCCTCCTCTTGCACACACATAGCTATGCTCCCATTTCTCGGGCTGCATATTGTAGTTGACAACAAATGTGTCAAACTCTTTGGGCAAGGAAGCAAAAACCAAATGAATAAGGAACTCATCCTTGAGAGCCAAATCTATTGGTTTAAGCTTAGATGCCAAGTTTCTCATCCTTAGTATGTGCTCTCTTATGCCACTGCCACCGCCAGAGTACCTTTCTGTCACAAGCTGCTTAATCAGCTGTGTAGCATAAGTCTTTGAAGAGCCAGTGAACTGACTATTTATCTTATCAAGGTACTCTGTGACAGTGTCACACTCTACAATTGAGCCCACAATTGCAGGCTCAATTGTGTTCTTTATCACAGCCATACATTTCTTGTTGACTGTGGTCCATTTCTTATGATCAAGATCATAAGACATCTGTAAGGGAGCATGATCCCTCTGTCTTTTCTGCCAAGCAGTATCATCCTCATTTTGATCCCTCACTGGTGTCATAGGCTCAGTGGGACGTGCTGTAGTGAGGACCCAGTCCACCTCAGCCAAGATAAACGCTAAGTCTATCTTTTTCTTCCACTCTCCATAATTATCTCCTTTAAGAGTGGGGATCTCTCTGATACAACTCATCAAGTTGTATCCGCCTAAAAAATATTTCAAATAAAGTGAGAACGTAACAGCAAAATTATATGCCTTATTTCCAACGTTGGTCAAAAATACGACATACAATTTAAAACAATTTTATCTATACATTAAATCTACATCACCGTTGGGCAGAAATAGAAATAATGCATAAAATCATCAATTAAAAATTATAATACTGTTATTATCAACGTTGGTCAGAAAATAACAATATCATAATTATCTGGGATTTATATCTATTTTTTCAAAATTAAATTCTCCCGTTGGTTCGAATTTAATAATGAAAATCAATCAACATTAACTTTTGCAGCGGAAACTGTAATTATTCTAAAATAATTCATTATACAGAAGCATTATACTGTACACATTTAATCTCTGAAAAATTGACACGTTGGTGCAAAATTTACAGAGATTTTAAATCAAATTTCATTCAAATTCATGCTTCTGAAAACAATTAAATTCATTAATTGAATTACTGTGCAAAATGCCATTTCGGCCCATAAACCGGCCTCACAGCTCCACCGGCCCATCAGCCAGCCGGCTCCACCGGCCCACCAAAAAATCCAGCCACGCGCGGCCCAACAACACTCATGTGGCCAGCAAGAACGACGACCGTCCGATCAGATCGGACGGCCGAGCAGGCGCACGGCGGGGATAACACCCCCAACCCTAACCCTAGCCCTCAAATCGGCTCCTCTCCAGCCCGAGAAAAGCGGCGCGCACAGGAGAGGGGATGCGGGCGGACAACGGGCGGCGCGAGGTGCGGCTCTCGGCGGCGCCCCGCGCATCGCCCGGAATGGCACGGAGGCGGCTCGAGCGAAACGGCGGCGGTCGTGCCTAGCGGAGCGGCGACCAGGGGCCTCGGCGGCGGGCTCCCGTGGAGCGGCGGCGCGACGCGCAACAACGGTGGCCCCGAGCGAAGGGCGGCCCACGAAGGCGGCCTCGAGCGGGGCTGCGGCGATCAGGACGCGAGACGGCGGTGCAAGGCGTCGGCGCGGCCCCTCGGGTGGGGCGGCGCTACGCGCTCAAGGCGGCGGCCCCATGGGGAGGCGCAGCAGCGGCGACCGGAGCGCGGCGCGGCGCACGGCGGCGGCGGCCGGGCGGCGCAACCGGTAAGGCTCTGATACCAATGTTTGCCTCTCTTTGCGCTTGGGGAAACTAGATCTGAGAGGGAAGGGAGAGAGGGAGAGGGTACCGACCGTCTGATTGCGTGGAGGAGGAGCTAGCCATTGCGGGTACGCTTGGTGAAGTCTGCGCACGGGCAGCGACGGTCGGAGAAGAGGACGATGGCGGCGGCGGCGTAGATCCGGTGAAGCTTCCCGTCGCTGACTGCGCCCCCTCTAGATCGGTCTAGGGTTTGTGTGTCGGTGGGGATGTACGGCTCAGGCCAACCTCGTAACTAGAGCCGCCGGCCCCCACCTCTTTATATATAGCGCAGCGCGACGGGGGCCCACCAGCCAACAGATGGGCTGGGCGCCCCCGATCAGGGTGCGGGTCAAGGCCCCGATTAGCCGTGGGCTAATCGGGAGAGAGATCAATCCAACAAACAATGTTGTAAGTCTGATTACATAATGGGTTTGGTCTGTAAATTAAGCGACCTAAAGGTGGTACTGGTTGTCCACAAGAAGAAGGTCTGTTGCAAAAATTGCAGTTACATCTGCTCAGTTGTTTTTTCTCATCGATTAGCCGCCGGTTACCTGTAGAGGTTGCTGTTCAGGTTCTTTCGGAGCTTTTCAGAAAGAGACCATATGATACACGCATGTGAGCGTCATCAGAGCATATGTTACAGCACAACCGATATGACTATTGTACCATGAGACTTCACAGAGCCTGCAAAACGATTGCCAGGTAACCTTCTTAGGTCACGTCCATTTCTGAAGCTTCCTCACCCCTTGCCAATTTTCATTGCTAGCACAAGCTACAAGGGATACAGTAAGCTCCATTTGGAACCTTAGATTTTTTTCTAAATCGTGTAGGAAATAAATTGTTTTATGTGAAATTCTTGTGTTCCAAATTTGACCTAAAGCTGGGACAGGTCACACCTCTTCAGAGGAAGTGTTTGCTGAGCCGGAGGGCAGGGCATCATGTCCATTTCTGAAGTTTTCACCATCCTGTTCATTGCTAGTACGAAGGGGAGCAGTAAAGCTAGCAGGGCTGCATCTCTTCAGACGAAGTGTTGTGCCCAACCTGTCCTTTCCGATGACAATGCCTAACCAGTTGGAAATTAAATAAGAGACCTTCACATCTAGGACCACGTCACGTAATTAAGCAGCAGCTACTAATGTTTATGTGAATTGGCATTTGGTACAACCGAAACTTCAAAAGTTAGACGTTTTTTTTTAAAAAAATATTAAAGCAACCAGAGAGAAGCATCCATAAGTTTTTCCTTTGCCCTACAACAAAAGAAATGAATCGCATTTCCTAAGAGAGCCCAGACCAGAGGGCAGTTCAACAAGATTATAAAGTCAGTTCTCACAAAGAGATAAATTAAATTAAATTAAATAACAAAGCATATACATGCATGTCATGCACCGATGCTATTGATATACCTAGAGTTCGGCTCGTACGCCCGTGCCCTGACCAACTCCAATCTCATGACAAGAACACACAAACAGCACAGGAACTCCATTTCAATGCCTTAAATCAGACACAAGTACAAAAATGCAGCAACAAACAAGTGAAAGTGATTCATGGTAGAAGATTTTTATCAACAGAAACCGACGTGGAATAATTCATTTTTTATATGCTGGCTTGATAAATGATACTTACTATTTCCATAGCGTTAAAAGGAATAGCGGGCGTAAAAAATTTCTAGCTGGAACAACACCGGCTGAACTGATGACATGGCAATACATCGCCTTATTCTATTTACTTGCAATCGTGATCCCGTTCGACGACCGTTCTGGTGATCTTTTCCTAAGGTTTACCATTCAAGTGGACCTTGGATAGCTTCTCTCCACTTTCTTCAGCACCCTCCACCTTATTGCCAGGAAATGACCTCCTACTACTTATGACAAGGTCCTTGATGGTTGCTTGGATGTCTTTGTCGTCCAACAGAGACTCCAATGGCACATGTACACCTGAAAATATTGGGGAGAAGTTAGATCCAAGGAAAAAGAAACTCCTTTTCGGAGGGCTAAATTTATAACGGGAATGCAAATCACATGTGGGACTTGAGAGGTCGATTTAGCTTGGAAAACTATGCCAATGAACCGTATGAAAATGATGATGTCCTACAAGTTTGCTCTCCGAGGTATTATTTATTCATCTGAAGTTGACGAGACAGCATTTTTATAATGCTATGTCCTCAAATATTAAATTGGTCTGCTATGCCACCTATAGCTCCACATCAAATGGTTAAGTAGTAGCTTGAACACATATGCTGAACAGTAAAAATGTTTCAGCAGTTACATCATGCAATTGGCCCATGCAATTTATCTAACATTGCCACTAAAACTAAAGAATAACAGAAGAGGTACGTCAATAAATTGTACGGGAATTTGGTGTAAAAAAAGCATTCTGCCAAGAATAGCCTTTTTTTCTGCAATGCCATTTTTTGAGGGCGGAGGGGGATAATGAAGAATCGACTTACGGAATCTCCAATAATGCTTTGGATTAGTGGGGTCATTGATTGTTTCCTCTTGTGCTGGTCTTGTGGTGTGATTGTCTTTCAGTGCGAGCAGTGTAGCGCCCCCGTTTCCAGGGGCGCGTACGGACACGGTACCCCGCAACTATTCACGCATGAACAGTTATGGAGTGTCGCGCAAGAGTATACCATTGCATGCCTACAACAAAAGTTCAGCATATATTTCACATACGGATTAACATCCATTTTCAACAGCGGGGCGTGCAAGCCCAAAGTATAATTACATTACAGAAGCTCCAAGATCCGCTTGAGCGCGGCCAAGACCTAAAGTCACGGATCCTCGTCGAAGAAGCAACCTTCCGGGACTTCCTCAACGGGGAGGCAAACACCTTCGTCTTGAACCTCTAAAGAAGGGCAAAAGCAAGCCGTGAGCCAATCAACCGGCTCAGCAAGTCCCAAAGGGACCCTAACTTATTACATGCACGGAACATCAAAGGAAGGGAGTATACTTGGTTTATTAATTCTGAGTGGATGCAGTTTTATTTGCAATCATTTTATAAAAGGGACCCAAAACTACTCCTCAAGACCTCAGGGGGGGTTTTCAACAAGAGTTCATTAACCAACCTAAACAAGTTAAACATTTACAAAACTACTTAAGCTTTGCTGATGGAATCACCCAAGTGACACAGCTCCAATAACCGGGAGCACGGCGTATTCGAATACCATTTATTTGACTATGCAGAGTTTGCTCAGCTTTACCCACACGATCTCTTAACTCCCGCGACAGAGTTAAGAAAGCCAGGTCGTTTCACTGCTCAACTCTTTATATAGGCTCTACCCGGTAGAATTCACTCGGGTCTGGATCTCACACACGCACACACACACACACACAAAACGAATAAACCATTGTCCGCTTCGAGTGAACTCCACCGTTGTTAGGCACCCGTAACCCGCCCTGCCTAACCTCACTGCTACCTCCTGTAGAGTTTCAATCGAGTTGAGCAGCTACTAGACAAGTGTTGACAAGTCAACTCCTGTGGTTGAGCGATTACTGTGACATTTGCTCAGCGTAAAGGTTTCAGTCCTTATATTTTCACATGGTCCGCAACCTCGCCAGGCCCGCGACCCAACCTAAGGTAAGCGGTGGGCGTAGACCATCTCGCGGTTTCCCACTCACCCTTACCCTACTCCAAACCTAGGGTAAAAGATTGGCGAGGACCGCCCTGCGGTTTCCACTCCCCCTTACCCTACCTTGTGCACGCCGGCACTCTCCGCTCTAAGATACGGTGTCCCATACCACCCTACCTTAGAGTCGGGTTTTCCGAATTCTATTGGCCCACAGCCACAACCTTATTAGTGTAACATTTTGCATGATAGTAATAATCTACAGTTATCTAGATTAACAGATCATTATTTCTAGGGTTACAAAGGCATGGCTACAAGTTTAACAGGGCATTTGTCGGTGGTAGGTTTAACTACATAACAAGTCATTCTAAACATTTTATTTTATTTTCGAACTAACATTTCAGAACTAGCTCAATGCAAATAACATATTAACATAATTAAACATCATGGGTTGCAACATGATCAAAGGATTTGAGACTTGCCGTCAATCCGGATGATTTCCGCTAGCTCGAACGAAGAACCTCCTGGCTCCTGCGACTGCACTTGAACTTCCGGAGACTCCGACACTAGCGCAAACACTGAAAATAACATAAATCCGGCTTGAGCCTAATCAAGCGAGGAAAAATAATCTATTAAAAAGGAGTAAAATGCATAAATCTCCAAATGGGGAATTTTAGAAATTTATCTGGGATGAAACTGGAGGAATGGAGGTCACCACTGGGTCTGAAATAATATTTGGAGCAAAGTGGTGAAATTTGGGAATTTTTGGGATTTTTTGTGATTTTCTAGGATTTATTTGGATTTTCTGGGATTTTAGAAATTGAAAAAGTCTCTGGAAATTCGATGAACAGTACCAGGCCGGCCCAAAGCAACAGTGCGGCCTGGCACTGTGCGGCCCGCGCGGCCGAAGGCCAGCGCGGCCCACGGCGGCGACGCGCGGCGGCCCGCAGGCGCGCGCGCTCGGTCGGCGGAGCAGGCCGCTCGGCCCATTCCCGCGCGCTCTCTCGGGGCTTGGATGCGCGACGCGCAGCCCGGGTGAACGTCCTGGATCGGGCGTGGCGAACGGACGAGATGGGGGGAGCGGGGAGATCAGACGGTGGGGATATAACGGAGGGGGCGAAGCGGTACGGACGAATCGGGCGGTGGAGAGGAGAGGACTTAAGTGGCATCGGGCGGCTGCGGCGAGCTCTCATCCGACGGCCAACGTTAAACGGCAACGAGGAGATCGGGCGACGGAGGAGAGGCCACGTCCCCTCTTCGTCTTCCTCTCGCCGGTGCTCGCAACAGAGAGGCAGCGAGGCGGAGCTGTGGCATTACGGCGACGGTGACGGCCTACCGGGGCCGGGGAGGGTTCCGCCGGGAAGGGGGCGGATGGGGAACTCCATTTTGGGGCCTTGGGAAGCTGGGAAAACAGAAGGGGATGCGGGAGGCAGAAAGGGGAGAAAGATTCACCGGCGGCGAAGGAGGGTCGCCAGCGGCGATTGGGGTCAAACGGCCGTGGCTACACCATCTACGGAGGAAGGGGCTCCCATTCGCGGCGGCGGCGTGAGCTGGGGAGTGTCGAGGGAGGCTGGCCACGGGCGCACTGCTGGGGCGGCGGTGGTCGTCGGCGTCACGGCTCCTCGAAGGTCCTCCTGTCCAGGGGAGAGCATGAGGAGGGTCAGTGAGCTGAGGGGAAGCTCGGGGTGCGAGCAATTGGAGAATGAGGGAGGGGAGTAGGAGATCGACTCCAGGGAGTCGCCGGCGCAAGGGGAGACGGCGGCGGAGCCTCGGGCAACGGGGCTCCAAACGGCTGCTCTGGGAGGTGCACGGGAGTAGTGAGGAGCGAATGGGGGTATCGGGGAGGCTTGAGGAGCAAGGGAAGCAAGGGGGCAGGGGATGGGGCTTTTATGCCCCGGGCGGAGCGAGGGAATCCGAGGGAGGGGGAAAGCGGCAATGGCGCCGGGGTCAAGGGAGTGGACAGGGGAGTGGTTGGGGAGTCTCTCCGCGCAGGGGGGGTGTGACGGGGCTCCGCACGGGAGTTAAGGCGAGGCGACAGCACAGGAGCAGGTGGCCGGAGCGGCAGGGGCATGGCGCGTCCGCGCGCGGGGAGGGGAGGAGGTGGCCACTGGCAGGTGGGGTCGGGGCAGAAGGGCGGCGACACGTGGCGCACGGGTTCTGCCGCCTTCGGACCGGCGTGGACGGGAGGGCGCGGGCGCGGGGAGCATCCGAGGGCGCAGAGGCGGTGCGGCCGCGGGCGCCAGCGTGCACGCGAGCGCGAGGGTGGAGGCGGAGAGGGGCGAAGGCGCCAGCGAGAGGGAAGCGGAGGGAGGCGCCAGGGAGCGGGGGAGGCGGGAAGGAGGCGGGGCGCCAACGGGAAGGAGGGAGCGGGGTGGCGCCAGGGGAGGAAGGGGAGCGGCTCCAACGGGGAGGAGGCGCGAGCGTCGGGGAAGGAGGGAGGCGGAAAAGAGAAGGGCACCAGCGGAGAGAGGAAAACGCCAGGCCAAAAGAAGAAAGCGGAATCGGGGAGGACTTTCCAAAAAGGGAAAGTTCCCAAAATTCACTCAAAAATCCAGGAAAAAGGCTCAAAAATTTTGAAATTTTCAGGGGCTTTTCAAGCAGGTCCTGATAGAAGAAACCATAAGTATATTCATCTGCTTACTTCTGTTGAAAAACCGTTGATTTATGATACAAGTTCAAGTTTTGTACCTGTAGTGGAAAGATTGCCCACATTGATGGAGCATCAAAATGCTGCTGGACAATGAAGTGCACTACTTCCGGGATGCAGCGAGATGGAGGCTCGTCGTCGCTACCAATTACAGTCTTGTAAAAACGACTCCTTCTCCCTTCATCTTCTTCCCACCAAGCACGTGATGTGGAGCAATCATGACATGAGGGAGCACAAACCTGAAAAATTATCCCAACACAATTGATCATTTGATGTAGCCTCTGTAAACTATTATCAGTTTAGCATATACATTTCATTATATTTCCAACTGTATCTGTGAGCACAATACTGTAAAAAGGGTGAAACACCCCGTCATATAGCTATACTGAGATGGAATACCAAATTACAAGTTAGGTTCACTAGGCATTCTTTGGATACGCAATCCAATCAACCCGAGTTCTTGCATAACCTGGATAAAAATATTGCTGTTATTTAAGAACACAGTCAGCAGAAATCAATAGTTATTCATTAGCATGTACAGGAAGGTGTCATACTGGGTGAACACAAGCAGGGATAAGACCAAGATCTTCCCTGCATGCCAACATATCTGATGAGTTCAACAGGACAGGCAGAGTCTTCAGCGCATTTTGACGCCAGAGATTTTCTTGACAAGCAAAATAATAGTCGTAGTACAATCTTCTAAGGATATGGAATGCTAGTACCAGCGCACATGACAAGGATTATGAGAGGTAACGGCTAGATTTTTGGTGGATGTGTACAAAATATACCCCTCAGCCCCACGTCTCTCTTAATATAGCCCCTCGGTGGAACCCTACATTAGGGGTCAACAAGGTGCGAAGCCCACTTGGCCCATTAGTGATGGACGGCATCGGGAGAAGGTGCCCGCAGGCAGCGCCGGCACGTAATGGCGAAGGGGTTGGGGAGGTTTGGTACCGAGGAGGGTGAAGAAACTTATTGGGCCGCGTGAGGCGTGTTCGTTTGGACGCGCGCGAACGACAACTTTCCTTTGGGCCTGGGGACGAACGACGTAGCTGGGCCATGCATCACCCAACCAACTGGCGGAATTTGAATGGTATCCGCAGCGTAATGCCGCGTTAGCTATCGCGTAGACCAAAGTAAAAGAGTCAATAATTTATAAGAATCTTTTCTGAAAAAATAAAGAATATATACGTAATTCTAAAAAAAGCAAAGGTTTGTTTCGCAAAAAATCAAGGGCCCGTACACAATTTCAGGAAAACTACGAGACTTTATCCCTTAAAAGGAGGGCTTCTATGAAAAAACCGAGGACCCATACATAATTTTGGAAAAATGAAGGGTTTTTTGCGAAAAGCTGACATGGAAGGGGCCTTTCTGCAAAACAATCGAGGATCCAGACACAAATTTGGAAAAGTCAGAGGGCCTCTGTGCAAAGAAGATGGCGTGGATGGCCTGGCCAGGGGCGAATCCCCTGGGTTTAATATAGGTAGTATGCGATCGCGGCCGGCAAGCGATGGAAAATGGGCAAGGCATGCCTCACCATGGCTACCTAGGTTGTGATAGCGTAATACTTACCTGGGTTTAGAGAGGATAGCCATGCCACTCCAACGGTGTTTTAATACGCTGGAGCTGATTTTTTTTTGGCTAAATAGAATAATCATGGCTGGAAAAAGTGGCTATTAGAATAAAATTTGTAAAATAGATTTTGGAAGACGCGTATGTAGAAGAGGCGACGGAGACTAGCCGACGACTTTTGGAAGTGGCTTGAAGGAGCCACTTTTAGAAGGCGAGATGTTTAAATCAGTTTTTGGCTTCTCCAGAAAAATGGCGAAGCTGATTTGAACACTTGAGATTGCACATATTATTTTGGATCAAGATCGGATCAGAGATGCACGTATCTCAAAGCTAATCCAATAGCCAGGAATTGACAAGATTGGCAGGCAACTTCAATCCATGTCCCTCCGTCTCTGATGCTTGATCATCAGGTGCGGCTGCTAAACACTTCAGGACCTCGTACTTCTTTCCACTTCTCGTACTTCTTCATCTCTTCCATGTAATATTGCGCATCTTTGATGTGATTCGTGATCAACCTCGGCAGCAAGCGGACCAGGTACACGCGCGGCGACTTCACGGTGCTCCTTCTCTCGCGCCGGGTCCTCCGATCCTGAACCGCCGTGATCAGGCGGGAGGGCCCCTGGCCGCAATGTGCCACCAGGCTGTCGAAGTATTGCGCGTACCTGGTCCGGTTCCTGCCGAGGCTGATCACAAATCACATCAAAGACGTGCATTACATCGCCAAGGGCGTGATGGAAGAGAGTAAACGGTTTCTTGGCAAGGCTAAAGAAGTAGAGAGAAGTACGAGGTCATGAAGAATTTAGCAGCTGACCCCGATGAGGCGGAGACGGTGCTGTACTCATCACACCACATAGACAATAAATACCACCCTACGAAACTAGATCAGGTTGTTATTTAAACCAAATTGTAAAGTTCAAATGGTCAAATATCTGATTTCATAGTTTAAGATGCGGAATGAAGCTTCGAGCAAAATTTAAGGTGTTATATGAACTTCCAAAGAAAAAAGACCGAAAAGACCGATGTGCTTGA
The DNA here is from genome assembly GCA_017311315.1 of Dendrocalamus latiflorus. Taxonomy (NCBI): domain Eukaryota; kingdom Viridiplantae; phylum Streptophyta; class Magnoliopsida; order Poales; family Poaceae; genus Dendrocalamus; species Dendrocalamus latiflorus. The sequence continues at coordinate 2,292,439 of CM029643.1, forward strand.
CATAACGGATGTTTCGCCATTACAAACCGCTCGGCAGTTCAAAACTATTTGAAGATAACAGACATATTCAAGACCAGGGCATCACTCAAAAACAAACTCAAGACTAGCATTTCTGTAAGAGGGTAACTAGATGGGATGAAAATGCTTCCAGAACCAATCCCATTCCGAAGAATCCAGTAGCAACATGTTTATCATTGAGCTTTTAGATTTTGTTGAAGGCAACGATGTCACAGCTCTGGACGTATTCGTTGATGGGCTCCTCAGTGAGATGTTCCTCAATCAGACTGTCGACAGACACGAGATCGTCCACAATCGTCAGCATGATCTGCAACTTCTTGATACCATAACCCACGGGCACAAGCTTTGCTGCAATATGGTAATAGTGTATGTCAATTTTGTGTAACCGACAGATCAATAGTTAGCTAAAATGCATATACTTGCATAGAAACGAGTTCCTTACATGCTCCCCAAGTGAGGCCCTCCATCTTAACGCTGCGGACAGCTTCCTCCAACTTTTGCATGTCGGTTTCATCATCCCATGGCTTGACATCCATCAGGACAGATGATTTTCCACCTAACAAGCTTTGTGTTAGTGCATAAACTATAGAAACTAAGATCTATAAGTAAATCTAAACTAGGCAGTGACAATATAAGCCAGAAATTTGAGTGAATGATACAGGTTAGCACTTTAACAGAAAATTTATTCACCCTACAACACTTTGAAGTTTGAATAAACAATTAAGCATACTTTCTTTCTTCTTGGAAGAGGCCTTGGCAGCCACACGCTCCTCTGCTGCTTTCTTGTCCTCCTCGGTCTCATCCCCGAAAAGATCCAAGTCATCATCATCATCAGCATTCTGTACAGGGATCAAAAGCATATTACACAACAATGCTAAATAGGTACTATCATACTCCTATATGTTTTGAGTCCAGAGAAGATTCATGATGACTAGAATAAATTTTACTACTTTTTCCGTAGTTGTAATTTAACAATTTGCACTAACAGAAGACAATGAAATGGCACATCCATCAATCTAAAACATCCAGCTTGGTTCTAGCATATGTTACCGTCCCTAGTGAGTTCCCCGAGTTAACCATAAAGCATATGGAGCCAAATCAACCAGGAAATCTCAAATTTGTAAATCTACCTACAAAGTAATTGACATAAATAACATGACAGGGGTAGGAAGGAGAAAACCTTCGCAGCCTCAGCGGCAGGAGAAGCCGCTGCAGGAGCTGATGCCGCACCTGCTCCGGGCAGAATCACCCCAGCAGCCTTGCCGGGGAACCTGCAATAAGTGAACAAATTATGCAACCATCCATACAAATCTTCCCACCTATAGTACTATCTGCCATGCTACCTACGTGACTAAACATACAGTACGAGCAGCAACACTAAATCGTACCTTGAAGCGACGGCCGCGGCGATGGCGTCGTACCAGCGGGCAGCATTCGGAAACTCGGCTCCCGGCTTTGACGGCACGGCCGCGAAGACCTTGATGTCGTCCTTGCTGATCGCATCGCTGCCCAAGCATCACACATACAAATAAGTAAACGCCAGCGGCGTCCCAAATCACCAGATTTGATAAAATTGAAGTGAAACGAGACAAGATCCCATATCATGGGCATCATGATCGCAGCGCAAAACAGCGTAAATCTAGGTAATCCGCCGCAAATCACTACGAATCAACAGATCTAACCGCTTATGACGAGTGCGAATAGTGGGCAATTGGACTCACCCGGAGATGTACGTCTTGCCGGCGAGACGCGCCTCGAGGGCCCTGAGCCCGTCGGCCCTGTGGAGGTCGGTGAACGACACGGCCATCGGATCCGGCGAGGTCTGCGGGGCAAGGACTTCTTGAAGGCACGAGGAGCGGCGGCGACTAAAATCCCAAACCCTAGAGATCGAGACGAGCAAGCCAGGACGCGAGGCCCCCGTATTTATACTGGCGGCGCGAGGGGATCCAATCGGGTTCGATTCTGAATCGGGGATAACAACTCCCCGATTTCGTTACCGAATCCAACATGAATTATTCAAATCCGACCAAAAATCAAATTTTCTTCCTGAATTTGATACCAAAGTCTGAATTAATCCAACCTATTTGCAACCTATTTGCCAAGTGGGAAAGGCTCGCTTCGCACAGTGAGCCGCGCGCCCGTGGGATGAGGCATCTACGGTCAGGATATTCCCGAGGCCAACGTTGGGACCATCACCACCGTTGAGTCAGTTCTCTAATCAATGGACGGTTCAGATTCTATCTTCTCTCGAATAGAGCCTTCCAGCTACAGGGTTGTCCCCTTGTCCATCCCCGATTAATTCCTCGTCTTCTCCGGCGAGCTCTCCTCTACCAGCTTCAGGGCGGACGCACCCTGGGCCCAGCGCCTCCAGCCGATCCAGTCAATCCGTCGTTTCGCCTGCCGCACACGCCGCCTCGAACCTCGAATCCGCACGTGCCGCAGCCCTCAAGCACCTGGACGCCTCGCTCCGCCGGCTCGGCGCCAGCCGGCTCGTCACCCGGCGGTCGACCGACGCCGTCGCCGCGCTACTCGAACTAGTCCGCAGCACCGGCGCCACCCACCTCTACTTCAACCACCTCTACGGTTCGATTCCTATATCTTACTGCGATTGTTACTCTTGGCCAGTTCTTTGTTGCTGTTCTTGCAAAAGACTTGGTTAGGATTTCTGTTCTAAAATTGTTTAGTTTTTTTCTCTGGGTTTCCCCCGAATCTTGGTGGTCTTGCTCTGCTCTGGTTGAACAAGATCCACTCGACCATGATCCAAATAAAGAAGGAAGAGGGGAAAATTAATCTTTCCTTGAACAGTACATTGTGTGCCAATTATGGATATTTCATACCTTAACACCATTACTCCATACGTCATTCCTTGCAGCATATGAACATAATATCAATGAAGTAAGACATTACAAACTTTTAGATTATAGTTGTACTTTGAATTTACAGTAGGATAAATGAGCAGATTCAATCTGTTGATGTAGCTACCTTTGCAGTTCCTTGATGCTGTGGTCAGTAGTATTCAATGTCTGAATATGATGGCAAGATTCTTGATGATGTGCAATACACCCTCAACCTTTCATGGTTCAGTTATCAATTTCTTATTATCAGCAAAAACCAACTGATAAATGAGGAAATAGTGATCAAGTGAAGCAATTTCACAAAAGTAGTTCAAGAGAAATATTTACTTTGCTTTTGGTAAAGTTCCAGCAAAACTTAAGCACAGCTTCTTATTTCACCTGGCAGTGTTTTCTGGGGGGTAAACTTCAGTTGTACATTTGGAATATGTCCTTTTTTGTGATTCTGGAAAGCTGTTTGTTATTTTTGTGATTCAGTTGTACAATTGTATCAGGACTATTAACAGTTTAATATGAAATATTCAATGTTAATTCTCCTCTTGCAAGGATTTTAGGGAAACTTAAATTTGCATATCTTTCCTTGCAGAGCCTGGTTACTATGAAGAAGGAAACTTTGGTATAATCTTTCCAGTCAACAGTTTATTTTCTTAGCTTCCTGCATAAGCACTCTTTCTCATAAGAACAGCATCATCTTTCTTGATTCCTCATACCTGTGCATAGGGATCAAGGCCTTCAAGTGAAGCTCACTTTAGTTCTCATTCATTGCATATTAATAGAACAAACATAACATTGTTCGTTTGTTTGTCATCCGTCATTAACTTGCTCATCTACTGATAAATTCCTTACACTGTACAGGCTCCGATCCAGAAATTTCGGTAATTTCGTTGCTTTCGCTTGGTCCTCGACGACGACGGCTGCCCGTTCAGCATGTTCGCACCATTCTGGAACAGGTTCCTCTGCATGCCGGACCCTCCCGCGCCGCTGCTGCCACCCAAGAGGATCAATTCAGGTATTGAAAAGCATCAACTGCGATGATCTAATGGCATGATGGGTACTGATGTGGTAGTAGTTCTCGGTGAATCACTGACATGAAAATGGTGTGTGTTCTGCTCCGTATGTTGGCCTTCAATCCTTCTAACTCATTTACTTCTTTACCAAATTGCATATGAAAATTTTGGTGCGGCATACCCTTTGGTAAAATCTTGGGTCTGCCACTGACCAGCTTGACTTGCTCTCATGATCTCGCTTGCTATTCCAGCTTTTTACTCTCTGGGCGCACAGATTGCTAGTGCCACAAACACGTGGGCGTCTTCCCAATGCGCGTGCGTGCCCGGCCGCCATGGAGTGGAGCAGCATCAGGTTGTGGAGATTGAGCGGACGGCGGTGGAAGAGGCGCCAAGATTCAGGTGGGATGGGTTCGCGTCCGACTTGTCCAAGCCCCAGAAGGAGGCGATTCGCGGGCTGTCTCCCAAGTTGCCCGGTCGCTGCAAGGCCCTGATGACGCGCATCGTGTGCCTGTCCCCTCAAGATGAGAATCTTGGTGCGCTTCTTGCGTTTTGGGTGAAAGCCATGAAGCCCAAGAGGGCCGACTGGTTGCTGGTTCTGAAGGAGCTGAAGGCCATGGAGAGCCCACTTCTTGCTGAGGTCAGTGAGCATTTCCCAATCTTGTTGCTAAATATTTGAAGCAAATGGAAATTGCGTGCTGTTCTGTGCTGTCATGTAGTCAGGGATGCTTGCTGAATGCTGAAGCACTGGAACACCTAGGGAATAATCCTTTCCATGTCTATGAAGTATTTTACTTGAGTTCTTGAGATCTTTGGTGGTGTGTTTGGTTGACATGTTCTCTGCTTGTTGCTGTGCTTGGTTGAAATGATCATTGTTGGCACCACCACTGTCTAAAGATTGTATAATTTATTCTTGGGGAATAAACAGATTCTTATTTGCTCATGTCTGCTTTACTAAATGTTGATTTAGAAATATCTGATGTTTTGAACTAAACTCTTTGCTAAATATTGTATTAGAATTGCCTGACCTTCTGATCTGCGTCAATGGACTGTTAGCATTAAGCTCATCAGTGATGTAACCTTACAAATAGCCTGTATGTTTGGTAGGTATTGGAGTATGCATTGCTGGAGGATTCTTTTGAAGCTAATGTCCGTGACTACACCAAATTGATCCACATCTATGGCAAGCAAAAGCTGTTGCAGAAAGCTGAGAATGCATTCCATGCCATGAAAGGCAGAGGTTTCCCCTGTGATCAGGTTATATTGACTGCACTGATGGATATGTATAGTAAGGCCGGCGACCTCACTCGCACAAAGGAAATATTTGAAGAAATTGTGTTGCTTGGCCTACCGCTGGATAAGCGTGCGTATGGTTCAATGACCATGGCTTATATCAGGGCTGACATGTTAGACAAAGCAGAAGATTTAATCAAACAAATGGATGATCAGCAGATCTTCGCAGGAAAGGAAGTGTACAAAGCATTGCTGAGAGCCTACTCATACAAAGGAGATTCAGATGGGGCGCAACGAGTTTTCGATGCCATACAATTTGCTGGGATAGTACCCGACACAAAGCTGTGCGCACTTCTGGTGAATGCTTATTGCCTTTCCTGCCAAATCGATGAAGCTGTCTGCGTAATCCAAAATATGAGAAGTGCGGGACTGAAACCATGCGACAAATGCATTGCTTTGGTATTGGGCGCTTATGAGAAGGCGAACAGACTAGAAAGGGCACTGGCATTTCTGACAGAGCTTGAGGAGAATGGTGTCGTGATTGGCCAAGAGCCTTCTCAGTTGCTTGCAGGATGGTTCAGAAGGATCGGGGTAGTTCATGAAGTCGAACAGGTTCTAAAGGACATCTCAGAAGACAGGAAGAGCAAACATAGTTTTGCTGTATCTCTAGAACAGAAGTGATCTGCTAGTTGCATGACAAACCTTTAACATCCTTGGAATGTTACCAAAGTAGAAGCGTGGATTTAAATCAATTTGATAAAATGCATGAATAACCTCCTTACGTGAATGAATTATTCTAGTTACAGAATAGGGGCATACGATGAAAACTACTAAAGTCCCTAGTCCGTGTATTGTTGGTTAGTTCGGAAGGGCTAATGGCTTTTGGCTTTTATGCTTTTGTATTTTACTATAGTAACTAATTTTTAAATGATATATTTTTTTAAAATGAGATTTACAAGTAAATTGTAGTAGACACTGTACTGACTTTAGCTACACCGGTTAAAATCGTATGTGACTATCTCTTTTCATGCTTTCTCTTGCAAATAGATAAAATTTAAAAGACACAAGTTAAAAGCTATAAATCACAGGGCAAAAAAACCAAGCCTATCCAAAATTCGAAAGGAATTGCAAAACCACCAAGCCGTCCCATTTGATGAGCTCGAAGCAGTTGCATATAGCGGGCCTGTGATTTCTTTGGGCCGAATTCCCAAGGATCTATCGAGATCCAGTCCACCCATCTCCTTACATTTTTTTTCCAATTGGAAAGTCTTCGCCAGAGTCTCCGACTCTGAGGCACGACAGGGGTATAGGCGGCGGCGGCGAGCATGGCGGCGGGCGACTGCCACGCGGCGGCGGGGCTGGAGGAAGCCCTGAAACCCTTCAAGGAGAGAGCTTCCGATGCCGAGGTTCGCTTGTTGTCTCCTGAGCTCCTGACTATCTGTGCTTCGTTGTGGTCAGAGTTAGGTTATCAAGTGCTTAAAATGGGGATCATCATATACCCTCCCTTGAATTGGGGATTTCAGGATTTACCCTCCCACCTCAATGACATGTGGGGTCATCATAAGTCACTGACACGTGGGTCAGGAGGGTAAATCCTGAATTTCCATCTATGAGGAGGGTATATGATGAATAAATCCGCTTAAAATTGGTGGTAATCGCTGTGTTGTTCGTAGGACTAGGAGTGGTAGGCCTCGTTTAGAGCAAGTACAATAGTATAGCCAACTAGTGGCTATAACACTTGTCCATTTCATCTATAGCATTCAAAAAAATAGTTCATACAATAAGGTAGCTATTACAATAACTATTTGGCCCCACGTGTAAGAGAGTGAAATGCATATTTTTACGTGCTATAGTTAGCTGTAATTTAGTAGTCAGCTTCCTTCTCTCTCTTCCTTTCTCTCTCTGCCACGTAAGATTTTGTTGATATTATATTGGGATCTTCATCATATACCCTCCCTTGAATTGGGGATTTCAGGATTTACCCTCCCACCTCAATGACATGTGGGGTCATCATAAGTCACTGACACGTGGGTCAGGAGGGTAAATCCTGAATTTTCATCTATGAGGAGGGTATATGATGAATAAATCCTATTATATTTGCTATAACCTGCTGACTAAGCCTTATTGTACCTGCTCTTAGATGCTCTTAGAAGCAAATGGTGTGCTGCTAAGCATGTTAATCTGTGCGGGAATTAGAACATAGAGGAGTCAGCTTGTGTGCTGGGCTTGATTTGGAGCAAATCCAAATCGGTGTGGATTGGAAAGAAAATCAGTGTGGATTGTGGATTAGCCAGCAAATGACTACCTAATTTTTTTAGATGCCTAATGATTGGAAAGAAAATTAGTGAGCTTCCACACTGATTTTCTTTCCAATCCACACCGATTTTTGTTACTTGTTTGCCGAGTCTGATCCATAAGACCACCGATTGAAATTTTACGTATACGTGCCCAAGCAAATCTTTGAAAGGTTTTAGCTTTTACTTGTGTGTCATGGCATACATTTCATTATCTAGACCCATCGTATTGCCTGTGCCCTAAACTATTGGCTACTGGATCAGGGGCGGCATAATATTACAAAGCATAGCATTCTTACTTTCAATATGATGTAAGAGAGATAGTCTAATTCCAGCTATTGAGAAAATGTAATGTATCACAAATTTACAAATTGTGGTCCTTCCCACCAATACCACCACGGCAAGTGACTACCACCGGCTATGTTCTATGGATAACTACTGGTGTCAGTTGTCCTTGGAGGGATGCTGCCTGTGTTGTTTCTTTATTGACAGTCAACATGAAGTGATGTATTGACCAGCCACATGGAAGGCAATGGCAATCTTATCATGCTTGGTTGAGTGGTTGCACGAATGGTTAATAGATACAGGTGATCTTCTTAATGTTTTCTTTCCATATTTTATGGTTGTTTCCTTCATCTTGTAGACACGCTTAGCAAAGCTGGAAGCCTTGCTGTTGAACAAAGGTAATTTAAATGTGGTTTTTGGTATTTGAGAGGTGCTTGCTGGTTGCTGGTGAGAGAAATGCCTCATTCCTTCTTTACATGATTTATTAGATGGTCTGAAGAGTGGATCTGAGACAAGTTCATCTGCCACGAAAGATCTTCAGTCAAAGCTTGACGCGGTTAATGCAGAATGTCTTGCTGAAAAGGAGAAGGTATTCACTTTGCTTGAAACTGGCACCATCATACAACTGTCTGATCCTAATATAGCCACAAATTCTCTTATCGAACCTTGTAGAACAAGAAGCTAATCATGGAGAACGAGAAGCTCCAGTATCGTATCACCCATCTTATTCGTGCAATAAAAGAGGCAGATTCAAGATAGAAGCCTGACAAGGCGGATTTAAAGCTAGATTTATTTACTTTGAGAGCTGCGGGTGATCCTGCCCTCTTGTTGTGTGGCCTTGACATCATTATTGAAGTTCGCTTAAAGTATCATTGTGATCTTGATGGGTCTGCTTAAAGCTATGTATTGACCAGAACAATAGTAATGTGATCCTATGTTTTCACCTGACTCCATATTTAAACCGTATGTATTTGATGATGCGGCTAAAATGAGGTAGTTATTTCTAGCTGAATTGGTGTGAGTTCCATTTGGATTATCGGTGTTCAGTGCTAAACAGTGGAAATGTGCGTTGTTATCACAATGGACAGCTCATATAAAATCTTAATCCAGCACAAAGTATGTGCGGCTGGGGTATATCTGCACAACTTGAAAAAAAAAATACATGGACAATCGAATTTTTCTGCTGATATGTCTAAGCAGCAATGTGATCCACTCAGCTGACTCTGCAGCGAGTGAATGAACGCAAAAAAAAAGTTTTTTTCTTAAAAGAAAGAGGGTTCTCACTGTTGGACAGTGGGCAACTTTCATGCTAGAATGCAAAAGGTTGACCCTTTACTTGAAACACACTATCTCACGCTAGAATGCAAAAGGTTGACCCTTTACTTGAAACTCACACTATCTCACGTACATACAAAAATGCAAGCTTCATCACTAGCAAAGAATTATCCTCCGACCATCTTTTTTGACTCCTCCAATCATTTCGGTCATGCATTGAGCAATCAATAAAAGGATTCACATTAATCATGTTACAGTGGTTGATACTAAAGACCATCAGTTGAGCCATACAAATATCTCATATCGAAAATATATTGATCTATAGGTGTGTCCATAATGCCAGCTTCATGATGCATATCATTCGGATTATTTTTCGACAGCCCTCCATTTTTTGCACCTAACCATCTTCGTTGCCTCAGTGACGTATGTAGAACGATAGAAAGGATTAGAGCAAGTTTAATAGTATAGATAGCTGCTACCTCTAATACATTTTCATGTCATCAAAAGATAATGATGCAGCCAACTCATACAACAAGAGCTCTCAATCATTTAATACGTGCATGGGTATAGCAGTTTAGTGTGATTATTTAATACATGCATGGGTATAGCAGTTAGTCCTATGGGTACATGCATGGATAACATCTCTTTTCCTGTGCTATAGCCCGACTCTTGCATAGGAGCCGGCTTGGCTCTCTCTCTCATTTTCTCTCCCCTCTACGTAGGACTATGCTGACATGGATTCTCTTGTAGCAAGCACAATCAGTCTTATTAAACTTGCTCTTATCCCCCCTATCGCTGGAATGCGGAAACTAGTTTAAGGACGTTTATATCGGTTTTGCTTTTTGGCTTCTAGTCAAATAAATCCAAAACCTATATGAATAACTTAGCTTCTAAAAGCGATTTCTCTTAGCCGCTGACCAACCTCCGTTGCTTCCTCTGCATCTGCATCTTTCTATTGCCATTTCCTAAATTTTATTCCAAAGTCAACTTAGGCAAGGTAGACAGAAACTAATGAGCACGGATTCATCTGCGTGCAAAATGCATATTTATCACACAGAATCGTACAGGCGACAGCGAAGATAAAAGAACACCATTTGCACCATATCCATCTTATCTTGTATATATACTAACTAATACCGGTGGTTTCATACAATTATTGGATCTGTTCTTTTTTGCTACGGCTTATGACTTTGGGCTAAAAATTTTGAATTTTGGTTGTTTACGGTACAGATTACGGAGAGACGGATACTCACTTGCGATTTTGGTTGATACAGATGTTGGATTTTTAATGTGTAGATCGTTTAACTTGTAAATCTTATCTTAAAAAATACTCTATTTAAAAGTTAGGTACTATAATAAAAATCAAAAGCTGACAGCTTTTAGCTTACAGGCCCATACGCGTGCTTATGCTGTCTCAACGACTGTTCATTTCAACCGGACGTGTCAGGAAAACAAAACCGGGCATGGCCAGCGAGCAAGCCGCACCTTCCAGAAACGTACGTGGCAACGTCCCTGGACCCCCTGCTGTTCTCGTCCGCCCCACGCCCACCGTCACAGACAGGTGGGGCCAAAGACACCGTCCCCACCCGTCAGCCACACTCAACTGTCCCCCTTCCTCCCCTGCACGCAGGGCACCCCCGGAAAGCGAGAGGGCGTGAGCTTTTAAATGGCGTCGCCACTAGCCACCGCCGCTTGAGCTGAGGCCGTACCGGAGCAGAAACCCACGAACTACTTGGTTGGGGGGCTCTGCGCCGCGCGGATCGAGAGGCTAGGGTTTGGAGGGTTTTGGCGGAGGCGCGGGGGGAGCCGAGTGGGGTTGGGGATTTTGGATGGTCGCGGCGGTGCGGCTCTGGAGTGCTGCTCCCGGAGTGCGTCCATGGGCAGGTCGTTCAGGGACTCGCTCAAGGTGCTCGAGACCGACATCCAGCACGCCAACTCGCTGTGAGCTCGCCCAATGCCTCGCCTCTGTTGTTCGATTCGGTATTGGTCTCACGGTTGTGCTCCTGCTAAGAGATTAGTTAGTTGCTGCTGTTTGACCTGTTCGTGCTTCCCAATCTGTCGAGCTGGGTGTGGTAGTATTACTGGGGAGTTGTGTGTTGATTTGAAGTATGGGGTGGAATAGGATGGAAATTGAACCGTGGGACGCTGCTGCTATGCAAATGGGTCCGCACTGGTGGTGTTTTGCGTTGAGTACGGACTAGTCTGTTGCGGAAAAGGCTAACACATTTGTCTTGCTCACCTTGGTTGGTTGGTTCGAATCTATTGGCGTGTGCTACGACGTTTTGACACCTTGGATGAGATGTCCCTCCAGGTTTATTGCTGCAATTTTGATTCCGGTACCCATATCGCTCAGTTTTAGTTATATTTAATTTTGTGTAGACGGCTAAAGGTTTAGAGCAAGTACAAACACTTGTCCATTTCATCTATAGTCTTCAAAAAAATAGTTCATACAATAAGGTAGCTATTACAATAACTATTTGACCCCATGTGTAAGAGAGTGAAATGCATATTTTTACGTGCTATAGCTAGTTGTAATTTAGTAGCTAGCTTCCTTCTCTCTCTTCCTTTCTCTCTCTGCCACGTAAGATTTGATTGATATTATATTTGCTATAGCCTGCTGACTAAGCCTTATTGTACCTGCTCTTATGCCCGCAGCTTCTGTCACTGACCCCTGTCAGAAAATCTACTACTTTTTGGCCAAAGTAATCTTCTTTGGGCCTTGAAGCACTGTCATATAGCACTTTGGAGCTGCCATCATGAAATTCCTCTTGTCGGTTCACCATGCAGTTCTGCTCGAGTAACAATGTGGTGGCTCTTCATCATTGTCATCAAGGAGTTTTCTTGGAATCGTCATGGAAATTGTTGCCCACAAACACACGCTTCTCACTGGGAGCTAAATATCATTTGGCCAACTAGCTAGTCCTCATGAATTTAATTATGGTTCATGCTTTTGTTCCCACCCTAGTAAGGCTATAAGAATTATCCTCAGTTCGTGCTGTGGGTATGATGTTGACTACAGCATATAGCCATACCTTATTTTTACAACCCTAATAAAGTTGAGAATTGTTTAGTTCTTTTATTCTCTCCTACCTTAAGAATTCATTGTTCATTATTTTGTTTGTGAACTGCAGTGCTTCTGAATTCCAAAGGGAGTATGATGGTGCCTGTCTTCAGATGAGGATGTCATACTGTCCAGCTGCACACTTATTCCTTTTTCTTGTGCAGTGGACAGATTGCAGCCTTGCTGGTGCACTTGGGCTGTTGAGGATTCTAATTTATAAGGTTGATAATACTGCTGTCTCACAACCGGGTTTCTTTCTAATATTCATTTTGGTTGAATTGGACCTATGGTAACATTATTATAATCTTAAATCTGCAGGTTTATGCTGATGGGACGACCACCATGTCTACTCATGAAAGGAAAGCAAGCATTAGGGAATTCTATGGTATAGTGCATATCCTTTGGAAGTTTAATTGTCGTACACATTTATTTTCTTTAACTGGTTTGTTCATTAGGGCTTTTTTTTTGCAGCTGTTATATTTCCTTCTTTGATGCAATTACATGAAGGAATTAATGAAGTGGAGGACAAGAAACAAAAAGCGATTTGTGTAGAGAGGTATAGAAGACGAGATGAGGATCAGAAAATGGTGATCTCAGAGATTGATGATGATATAGAGGAGGAATGTGGCATATGTATGGAGATAAACAGCAAAGTTGTCCTTCCAACTTGTAGCCATGCCATGTGCATTAAATGCTACCGTGACTGGTACACATTTGCTCTCTTGTCTCTGCGGTATTTGTATTGTCTACTGAAAATCAGTATCAAACAACATATCTCTTGTGTTCTTGTGACAATGAAGCACATCTGCATGATCAAGATGAAACATAGGCCTTCAGTTTAATGAAACACATGAGATTATTTCTAACAGTCATGCAGTAATGCTTTGATTCATATGTGTTAGCTGGTTGCATTGTCAACTTACAATTTTATTAGAATCAAACTTAAAAGAAGGATCCGTTTGTCCATCTGGCTACTTATTAGGAAATTATCGGGTCCATTTTGTGCTTGCTTGAACAGCTTATTGCTTGCAATGAATTGTAACATCTAAAAAATTTGGATGTTGGGAAATATGAAAATTTTAAAACTTTTTAATGCATTTTTGTTGATGTTCGGATCTTCTGGAATTTTATTTGGGCTTTTTTGGAAATTGAGATGTGCTAAACAATAACACAATAAATACAAATAATAATAATAATAATAATAATAATAATAATAATAATAAAAGGATGAAAAATGGAAGCGATGAAATTTGAATTCAAACTCCGCATGCGCCCGACCACGCCGCACCTGCTCCTGTCACCTCGCCATCACCTCACCACCTGCCCCTGTCATGTCACCGTGCCAACTGCGCCTACCTCGCCACACGCACCCTACTTATCGCGCCGCCTCATCGCCTATGTCGCTCACACAGACACCACCTAGCCTCGTCCTTACCGCTGTCGCCCCTCCAACTTTGCCCCACATGTGCCCTGCTCAGCGCTCGTGCGTCACATCACACCAGCACCCATGCCACCATGACACCATTCTCACTTGTTTTAAATTCAAACGAGTGAAACTTGTTTTTAAATTCAAGCTCTTTCTAACAAAGGCAAAATCATGAATTTTAGAGTTCATTCAAATTTACTAGGAAACAAATTAAGGTTAAGCATAGGTTGCACATTAGCTAGGCTCATGCAATTAGCTGTTGAATCAAGGATTAGAGTTAGATGTTGATAGAAGATAATTAGGGTGTCATTAATATTTAATTTGAAATATCCACTTTAATTAAAGATTTTCCTGAAAAATAGATAGATGACAATAGAGGATTAATTATGATGTCATCAGTATTGTTTTAGAAGCTCAAATATCAATTGAAGACCTATTAAAACATAAACTTGTATAAATGATAAGAAAATTAATTGTCATATCATTATCCCTAAGTTTAAAATACAAATTTAATTAAAGATGGTGTTAATGAGCCATAGGCCATAAATAGTCTCATAGCCATACAGTAAAATAAGTATCATAGTCCAAATAATTAGAATGTAAATCAAAGTCAATTAGTGTCCTAACTAAAGTGTGTTGTTAATTAGCAACTTGTAGTGTAACCTATCGACCACTTAGGTGCCGTGACTAACACCATCAAAAACCAATACTCAAAACCAAACGGCACAGGTGCTCGACTGACCGCGATACCCATGCTGGCCAGGCCACCTAGAGCACATCGGTCAGACAACCATGACATGACCGGTCAGACTGCTCCCAAAAACAACTCATAGCTCAACGAGGACCTCTCTGGAAAATAACCTCCGGCAATTAAGGGTTGGTACTACCGTTTTCCAATTAGACCGCCACCACGGCCATTCAGACCGCAACCCAAGCGCTAGTTGGACCGTTAGCAATGGCCGGTCACATTGCCCTGGGCTGACCACAGCTGCACAGTGGTCAGACCGTGTGTTACTAAAACTGCACAGGTCAAAATGCAAATTCACAAAAATCAAACTCAAACAACAAAGGCAGGGCATAAGCAATGTCAAATACTCATCACTCTTATGAGGCTGCTACCATATGATCTTACACTATATTTGTTCTTTGGTGTTCCTATGTATTAGTGACTGTTGAAGGAGAACTTCGCATGAGAAAGATCCACTGACCTTGTTTGCTTAGAATATGTCGTGTCATCTTTTGCTTGAGTTTGGATTTAGATTTTCCCTTAAGTCAAAAGCAAAACCAAGCCTAGAGAAATTCAAGTGATGTGGGAAAGGACAAAATTTGGTATGAGCTTATTTCTACCTGTAACAAGAAGTTTATCTGGGAATGGGTACACCTCTGTCACTAAGAGATTCAAATCCACTTTTCTATGTACCCTGGCACTTAGCTATCAGTTTATTCCATTACGATAATAATCGGGTAGAAAACCTGATTTTTGTTTTGTCTGTCATTTGTATACCATCTCAAAGTGATCTTTGATTGGAAATAATGAAATACTGGTATAGTCGAAATAAGGACTGAGCTAAAGGAAGGTACATTTTTTTCTTCTTAACATGTCATTGCAGCCCTGGCATGTGGTTTGTCTATTACTGTCAATCTGACCATCAGCTGTCTACTCTACATGATCTGAAAATTTTCTGATTCTTCTCTCTCTTGTTCTAAACGTGGTGTTACTGCAGGAGATCAAGATCCCAGTCTTGTCCGTTCTGCCGCGATAGCCTCAAGAGAGTAAATTCTGCCGACCTGTGGATATACACAGATGGCAGGGATGTAGTCGACATGGCGACGGTACGAAGAGAGAACCTAAGGCGGCTCTACATGTACATAGACAAGTTGCCCACCGTCATCCCCGAATCTGTTTTTGACGTCTACGATTCCCACGTAAAGTGACTTCGCGCTCATGCGCCAATTGTTTATGGGTTTGCTGCTGCTAGTGCTGTAGACATTTTGGAGCCCCGGGCGCCTGGTGCTGCGTGCTTATAAAGCTCTTAAGCAGCTCGCCGGGGAGGCTCTTTATATAAGGTATATATGTAAATTGTTTTCAGTTGTATCATGTGTGCGCGCGGCCTTTGTGAGGCGTTAGGAAAATCTGACGTCGTCAGTCTCTTAAGTAACGAACCATTGACTCTGTTTGAAAGTAAGCATTTCAACCATGTATGTTCAGGGGAAATGCCATTCTGAAAGCATCGTTATTCTTGTTCGATGTTTTGTGGACTGGTGCTGTGGTGCAGTTGCCACTCCCAAGTGATTGTAACCCTTTTTCATGTATATCCTTTCGACATTTCTTGTTCGTGATGAACGGAAGCAGCCGTCAACTGCAGCAAGTAGTCACATATTATATGGTCCCCTGGAGTGACAGAACTGGTGCAATAGCTAGCTGAGTAGTGATTGTTTGCATCACTCACTCGATACAAGTTGTACTGATTTTAAGGCTATGTTTTAATCAGCGATGGATTTTTGACTTTTAGAAGCTAAAAAGTATTTAAAACATGTTGATTTTTTAATGCGTTTTTTTCTTTGTGTTATTTGTGAAGATATGCTTTTTCTATTTATGTTTAATTAAATACTTAAAAAAATAACAACCATTTCAATGCTACTTATACAAATTGATTGTTTATGAAGTTGAAATATGAAATCACTTGAAAAAAGAGGTCAAGAGATGGATTGTCACCAAGAGTGGGAATGTAGCATTAGTGTGAGCATTATGCAAAGCATAGAACCTGTGTTAGCACACATTGTCACAAGGTGTCCTCTTGACTCTTGTTGATATTATCTATTATTGGCAAGATAGGGTTGGATTAGGGTCTGGGCAATTTGGAGAGATCTCTAATTAGTTTTCGTTGAGAAAAACGAGATTAGAATTAGGAACTGATCACTTGTGAAATATATAAAAGAAAAAATCTTGGATACCATATGTTGCCTAAGTAAATAGTAAAGCCAATATCATGAAACAACCCAATCCATCTTCTCTAACTCTGTTGAATGATGTAATATAAGGTGGTGATCATTTGGGCTTATTTTTTGTGACTTATGGCTGAAAAGCACTGTAGCTGACTGAAAAAAACACGGTAGCTGACAGAGGCTTATTTAACATAATTAAATTAAAAAAATTAAAAAATATAAAACATATGTTAGCCCATTACATATAATACAAACAAATATGGGAAAAAAGAACAGGCAAAAAAAACTCAACAAAAAACCAAAAGTTCAGAAAAAGATGAAATTTATGAGTGAAAAATAAGCCGGAAGCTAAATGCTGAAGCCCAACCGATCAGTGCCAAACATGTGGATTTCTGTATTCATGGATTTCCAGAACATGAGTGGAAGAATTCTTCTTTTTTTCACATGGCCAAACATGCTTGACAGTCGTAGATTTTGACTATTAGTTGCCAATGTGTCAATAAGAATATACCTGGCTGAATTCAAGATAACGTCAATTGTATTCTCAAAGAGCACTTGTGCCTCCTTAGTCCTTAGCCTTGTATTTTTGTGGATATGAGTAGGACAAAAATATTTTATAGCTATGTTTTTTTTAGCTTTTTAGCGGTTTTTGTCTTCTCTCAGCAATCGCTATTTATTGGACTAATAAGTTGTAGCAAAAAAGAAACATGCCCTATACCTAGCAAAAAAGAGAGATATTCGAGTGCAATTTTGGTAAATATAGATGAAATCGGGACAATATGTATTACAACCGACGCGTAAATTCTATCTTAAAAAGACAACTAGTTTAAAAGCTAGTTATTATAGAAACCCAAGCCATAAAATATAAAAGGACCCCACACATTTCATTCCAAATCAAAGGAGGGCACTTGTAGGTCCTGTTCTTTGTGGCTGTGGTTTATACTTTTCGGCTGAAATTTTTGAATTTTGGCTGTTCACGACAGAGATTATGGAGAAAGATACTCATATATGATTTTGACTAGTATAGATAATGAGCTTTTAATATATATTTTAATTAACTTATAGATTCTGTTTTAAAAAAATATTTTATTTAAAAATTAGATGTGATAATAAAAACTAAAAGTCACTTTCAAAAGGGTCCGTATTGTTGCTTGGAGCCAATTTTGTTTTCCCTCCCAAAAACGCCGTACCACTACTCATCACAGCCTAAACGAAAACGAATGATCTCACTCTTAACTCCCGAAACCGGAAGGAATATATATGACCACGCCTCGCCTCCTCCCTTTCACCTTCGCACGAACGCAAACCAAAAATTCCCAGCCACCCCGCAAACCTCGCACCCGAACCCCAAATCCCCCAGCCGATCCCACCCCAAACCCCTCAACCCCCCCGATCCGCCGCAGCCCCGACCCCTCCGCTCCTCAAACCCTAGGAATTCGCGGCGGGATGGAGGAGTTGGTGGGGAGGGCGGTGAAGAAGGCGTTCCCGGGCTTCGGGGTGTTCGCCGGCGTCGTGGAGTCGTACGACGCCGAGGCGGGGTACTTCCGCGTGCTCTACGAGGACGGCGACTCGGAGGAGGTCGACCTGGGCGAGATGGCCGCCATCCTTGTTGGCCCCCCTATGCCACCTCTGCCGCAGCCGCCGTGGGAGGCTGTCGGGCGGCGGCCTAAGAAGCGGCGACGCGGGGACGAGGAGTCCCCGCAGGCGGACGGTGTGGTGGTGGTGGAGGCCGCCGCGGGAGGTGGGTTGTCGAACGGCGCTGGGCCCGCGACGCCGGCGGAGACCAGCCGGGCTGAAGCGAAAGGGGAGGTGATGGCGCAGAAGAAGCGGAGGGTCAGTCCCGGGCCCGATTCTGCTAGGCCTCTTCGTCGGAGCGCGCGGCAAGCGAAGGCGGCGGCGCTGGCGGCTGAGATGGAGGCTGCTGCTGCGGCTGTTGAGGCCGCTGAGGCTGCGGCTGCGGTGGCTGAGGCTACGGCTTCTGCTACTCCGCAGCAGTCCGGGAGGAAACGTCAGCGTGCAAATGGGAGTGGTCGGTATCAGTCGGTCGCGAGGGATTTAGAGGCTGCCGCGCTGGAGAGGCTGCCGCCAAAGCCAGAGCTGCCACCGTCATCGCAGGGTTTGGATTTGGAGGGTCTCCCTGTTCTCGATGTTTTTCAAGTCTACTCCTGCCTGAGGTCATTTAGTAGGCAACTGTTTTTGAGCCCGTTTCCGTTGGAGACATTTGTGGTTGCGTTGCGGCGCACAAACGTGAACCCTTTGATTGATTGGGTGCATTTCGCTCTGCTCCGAGCTCTGAAGAGCCACGCAGAAGGTCTCGCTGACGAAGGAGACCCTTGGGCAATACACTGCATTAGGTAAAAGTCCTTGACTCCTTGTTTTAAGATAAGCTTACAGAGTTTTAGGTTATGAAAGACTTGTCTTTTAATTATCTGTCGTTAACTATATAGGAATCTTAATTGGGAGCTTTTAGACCTAGCAACTTGGCCAGTCTATCTTGCTGAGTACTTACTTACTCGGGGTTCAGAACTGAGGTATGGTATGAAGCTTACAGACCTAAAGCTGTTGAATTCAGAGTACTATAGGCAGCCAGCAATGGTGAAACTCGTGCTGCTGTGCTCACTGTGTGATGATGTTCTGGTTATTGAAGCTATACGTTCTGAACTTGGTTCAAGGATGTCTGAGTCAGATGGAAATGATGAGGGCTGTAGAAGCACTGGCTCAAGAAGAAGAAGGAGAGGATCTTCTGTCAAGGGCCTAACAGATTCTTCTCTACCTCCAGAGGGCTCTGATGATATGGATGATGGTAACAGTGATGAGTGTTATCTTTGTGGTATGGATGGTAACTTGCTATGCTGTGATGGCTGTCCTGCTGCTTTTCATTCTAAATGTGTGGGGGTGGTGGAGGATCTATTGCCTGAAGGAGATTGGTATTGTCCTGAGTGTTTGATACAGAAGAATGATGGATCCAGAAATATGGCAAAGCCTGTCAAAGGAGCAGAGGTTCTGGGAATTGATCCACATGGCCGACTATACTTTGGCACCTGCGGCTATCTCTTGGTGTAAGTCATTATAAATTCTTCCTTTGGTGTTACATATAAATCTTTCTAATAGTTTTTTTAGCTCCGGCGTGCTTGTGAATATTCCTCTGCTATATTGCCCTTCTGTATGTTGGCTAATAATTGCTTTTGTGGCATGCCTTATTCAAAATCTTAGTGTAATGCGAAACGATTTCACAGCTCTACTGTTCACATAATCGAGTTGCCTTAGGATTTAAGAACAATGACGTAGCACTTTTATCCTGTCTGTGAACTTCACCGAGGATGCTCTGTTTGTCTTTTTTGTTCTGGGTGCCACCTGTCCATAGAACATGTAAGCTGCCATTAGGATTTGAATATGTGTGCACTAGCCACCTATGACATTGAGCCTAGGTATACATAATGGAGCTGGCAATGAATTTAGTCTCAACATGCAATGTAGAGCTTAATGATTTCTTATTTTCTTAGCTAGTGGTTGTAGAGAAATGGACTTACCAATTAAAGCCTATCATGTTAAACCTAACCTATTATACCTTGCTTTTTAAATAGGCTAAGAGCTTTCATTTTACAATATTTTCCTGTGTTTGTTTAGTTATCCGTTGCAACTGGCAGATAATGTCATTGGCAAAATAAAAAAGTCAATTATTTATCTTCTTAATGACTAGTCAGAATATGTGTTATAGAGTATGCTTCAGTGCCATTCCACGTGACTGCACCATGGCATTACTATCCTCAATTCTTACACTTCTGTGTTACATCCCCACATAAGATTTGTGTCATTTATCCATTCATATCAAATATTTGCCCCTGCAGTATTTCTCACTGTAACATCTAGTTCACATTCCCTTGCACTTCATCTATTTAAATTATACTATTTACTTCTCCACAAAGATCTATGCACAAATATCTATGAGTTCCTGATCTGCCTGTTAAACTTCTTTTGCAGCTGTAGTCTATACAGTGTGCTTTCCTGGGGATACAGACATATCTTGATGTTCTGTCAGACTATAGTGAAAACATAATTTCTGTGGTAATGGATAATATATTTTTTTATAAATAGGAAAACTAAGGCTTCGCAGAAATGTGAACTATTTGTATTGCAGAAGTGTGATATGATTTGTTTACCTTGGGAAGCTGATCCTATATGTATTTACTACACTTGAATAGTTACCTCTTGTTGCATTAATCAACAGCACCTTCTGAACTTGCAGGGTTGAGTCATGTGATGCGGACTCTCCATGCCATTATTATGGTCAGATCGATCTTCATTCCCTTGTTACACTGCTAATTTCATGTCATCCTTCGTATAATTCAATTGTTAATGCAATATCTTTGTTTTGGGGCATTGCAATTGAGTCAACTAAGTTTAATTATAGCAAGGAATGTAGTACCTCTGATAATGAGACAGACTGCAGACAATCACCATTGAAGCAACATAGTGAACACGGGCAGTATAAGATAGAAAAGGATGGTTCCTGTGGAAAATTGGATTTGGGGAAAGCTTGTGCCTCAAATTCAGAGAAGTTGGATCAGGATGCCTCACACCAGAAGTTCTCCTTGAGATCTGCACTTATGTCTGAAAATGGCAATGAAACTATTGCTGATGAGAAGTTGAATCAAACATCTCAACATAATAGCACCTCTGGTGCCAAGAATGATGGCTGCAATTTTCAGCAAGATGATGTTTGTTTATATGCTAATGGTTCATCTGCAGAGAATCAGAAAGGTCCATCACCTCAGAAAAAAGCAAGTGATTGTTATCTCCATTCTGATCCTGCTAGGTATATAAACAATTACAGTTTTGGTCAAATAGCAGCATCAGCTGCTGAAGAGTTAAAACACAAGCTGTCTGAAAACAAGGAAGGAAAGAAACCTGGTCAGGATGCAGTTTCATTCCAGCTAAAAACAATATGTAAGAAATATGCTAATATTTTCGCGCTGATTGATCAAAAGCTATCTGTAGAGCTGCTAAAAGAAAAATGTGGCTGGTGTAACTCCTGCCAAATCAGTGGTGGTGGTGATTGCATTTTCAGAGTTATTGATTGTAAGTGTATTGAAAGCCCTAAGCCACGTGCTGTTGGTCTTCGGTCAGAAAAGAATATGAAAAGCCATATTGTTCTTGCTATGTATAACATTTTGTCAATTGAAGAACGGCTGAATGGTTTGCTATCTGGTCCCTGGCAAAATCCACAATATGGCATTTATTGGCGTAAAGCAGTTCTGAAGGCTTCAGATGTATCATCATTGAAGCAGCCTCTTCTTACGGTATAACTTGTTGAATGCTTTGTTCTTGTTAAAGGCTTTTTATTCTGCATGTACTAAAATTATTACATGATTATCTTCTAATACTCTGCAGTTGGAGTCCAGTCTGCGACGTGTTGCCTTTTCAGTGGAATGGCACAAACCAGCAGACTCTGTTGAAGTTGTTGGGTCTGCAGTTCATATCTTGGTCCGTTCATCTAATAGATCTTCAAGTTATGGAAGCGCTAAAAAGCCGGGGAGGAAGCCATCTAACGGTGAACTCAAAGTAGACTCTTGGGATGTTGGTGTTTATTGGTGGAGGGGTGGAACATTGTCTCGTCAAGTGTTTCATTGGAAGAGGTTGCCTCAGTCATTAGTCCACAAAGCTGCTCGGCAAGGTTGTATTTCCAATCGTCTGTTAGTTTTCATACATGCTTTTCTCATATTTGTATTAAACCTTTGTGATCTTGTATGTCTCAGCGGGACGCAAGAAAATTCCCACCATATTATATTCTGATGGTTCAGAATTTGCCAGGAGGTTCAAATACATAGCTTGGCGAGCTGCTGTTGAAATGACAGAAAACGTGGCCCAGCTCATTTTGCAGGTAATATATTCTCTTTGTGTTGGAAAGCTATCAGTAAAATTTGGTCACTGAATTGTTCTCCTCCATGCACCTTCAGATTAAAGAGCTTGAATTGAATATCAAGTGGACTGAGATATTGAGCACTCTCCCTGCTGCCCTTGCAACAAAGGAAGCCCAGAAAATAACAAAGCTTTTCAAGAAAGTTATAATTCGCAGAAAACACATAGAAGGAACGAATGTGGAATATCTGCTTGATTTTGGAAAGAGGGAGAATATTCCTCCTGTTGTCGCTAAACATGGAATAAAACTTGAGAAGCCCTCTAGTGAGAGAAACAAGTACTGGTTAAGTGAAGGCCATGTCCCTCTGAGTCTTTTGAAGGCATATGAAGCCAAAGCATTAGCTCGCTTACTGAAAAAGAAAGATACTGATCATCTCCCTAAGAAGATGAGCGACTTCAAACCCAAAAAGCCAAAGAGATCAGGGTTTGATTACCTCCTAGAAAAAGCAAAAAAGCTAGCCAGTAGGCTTTGTGGTCATTGTAACAAAGAAGTAATCACCAGGTATGTTAAACAAGCCATTTGGTTTTTTATTCTTGTCACTTTTAAGTCTTCAACAGTTCATTGCATTTTTTCTCTCTCAACCAGAACATTCTCACTGAATCAATTATCGGTAGCAACTACAAAAGCTTATGCATTTCATTTAAGTCCTCCTGTGAAATAAGGTTAGAGTGTTTAGTGTTTTGATGATATTTGGATTATTTTGTTGTGGCACTGTCTGTTGCTATTTGCTACGAAGAACAACAATAGATTAATGTGCTGTTGGTGTGGCTTATTATGTGCTAACATAATGCAATAGGTCAATCCCCATGGTTAAATAATTGTGTTTTCGTGAGCATGGCCATAAAAGCTTTTCTTTTATCATTCCGAGAGAGCATGTATATGACTGGCCAATAATCAAATAATTAACTTT
The DNA here is from genome assembly GCA_017311315.1 of Dendrocalamus latiflorus. Classification (NCBI taxonomy): domain Eukaryota; kingdom Viridiplantae; phylum Streptophyta; class Magnoliopsida; order Poales; family Poaceae; genus Dendrocalamus; species Dendrocalamus latiflorus. Next base: position 2,315,663 of record CM029643.1, read on the forward strand.
GTTTTCACCATTTCTGGATTGACCTTGGTTTCTTAGTTGGCTAGAAATGAGTGTCAGTTCCTTTTACTTATCTACTTCTGCATAATGTATTGTGTATTTTGTCATGCTCTTCTTCAAATGGCATGCTGATTTGGTCCTTGGGTTCAGTTAGTGACATTTTACCAACTGTTTCTGTCCGACGATCTCCAGTCATGTATGGACCTTTTCAGCTTCTTAATGGCCTTCGGATACAATCATTCAGTTAATAGTTCTGTACCAGTGTTTTTCAGCCAATATCTAAAGAAATTTCTTGCATGATTGGATTGTGCTAGGTTGGATATCTGTATTTGTTTTCTAAACAATCCAAGTGATTGTTTCCTGCCTTTTTTTTTTTGACGATTTCTTGTTTCCCAATTTGTTCTTTTATATACCACAAATGCCAATTTAACTGATGGTGTTATTTCTGTACAAGTCACACAGTTAAAGTTGTTAATTACACATTTACATTTGGCTAATATTTTGGAAAAGATTGTTGATGGTATTATAGGTGCCAGGTTTTAGCATTTTGACTCTTGAAATTACCAGTTAGGCCAATATACTTTGTTTGAAAATACAATCCAGTTACTTCTGCTGCTTGTTCTCAATTTCGCTAATATATTTGTCCTTTTGTAGCATGATCAATTCTTTTTGGCAAGTTATCTGACTATTTTTTCTTCCAAACAGCAATGCTGTGAACTGCCAATATTGTGCAGGTATGTACAGTTGTACATAGACATCCTTTTTTTTCTTTACATATGCATCAATATAACCCCCAAATTCTTGTGTTTATTATATGCCATATTTATTTTTGTGGTGTCTTATATGTCATATGATCAATTTTTTCATCAATTGTTACCAATTTCTTAGGTAATCAATCAGTAATTATTAACTTTTGCCTTTTACTTTGATTATTGATGCTTGAAGTTATTGTTAGTTTTTGACAGTGGAGATTGGTTTTGGGAAGGATTTTGCAGTGCGTGAATGCAGCTGCTCCTTGGTTCATATAAAGGCCCAAAAGGCAAAACAGAACTCAACAAACTAAAGCCAAAAGGGCTTAACAACTAAAGCAACAGAATCAAACCAAATCAAAACTGAAAGCAAAAGAACTTTCTATCTAAGCTGACCTGGATTGGAGCTCCATCTACCACTAACTCTAGAGCAAAGAACACACACAGCACACAAGATTATTGCTTCATTTCTCCCCCTAAGCCTTGTGTGCAGCCTCTAACTTGATGTGAATCAGTCCAATTTGCGTACGCAGTTCATGGAACCTCACCCTGCCGAGAGGTTTGGTGAGAATATCAGCGAGCTGGTCCACGGTGTTGATGTGGCTGGCCTTCACGCTCCCTTCTTCCAGACAATTTCTGATGAAATGGTATTTGATCCGGATGTGCTTGCTTCTCTCGTGGAAGACGGGATTCTTGGCCAGTGCTAGGGCAGACTTGTTGTCCACCCTGAGCTCGACTGCGTTGGCTCCCTTGCCAAGGAGTTCGCCCAGCAGCCGAGCCAGCCAAAGTGCTTGTGTCGCGGCAGAGGTGGCAGCAATGTACTCAGCTTCGCAGCTTGATAGTGCCACCACCTGTTGCTTGAGAGATTGCCAGCTCACGAGACTGTTGCCGAGAAAGAACAGCATGCCGCTTGTGCTCTTGCTCGTGTCGACGTCGCCGGCGAGGTCGCTGTCGCAGTAGCCGACGAGCTGTGTGGCACCGGCATTCCTTGCATAATGCAGACCGAAGTCAGTGGTGCCTACCACGTAGCGTAGAATTCGCTTGATGGCCTGCTGGTGCTCCATCGTCGGCCGCTCCATAAATCGGCTCACGTACCCGACGGCGAACGCCAAGTCCGGCCGGGTGTGAACCAGGTAGCGCAAGCTGCCGACAATGCGCCGGTACTGTGTTGCATCGACCTCCTCCGCCTCACTGTAGCGGCTCAGCTTCAGCCGCTCCTCCATCGGAGTATGGGCGGGGTTGCACCCGTCCAAGCCGCCCAGCTTGACGACGTGCTTGGCGTAGTGAGCTTGGCGAAGGGAGATGCCGGAGGTGTCCTGGCGCACCTCAATGCCAAGGTAGAAGGTGAGGAGGCCAAGGTCACTCATCTGGAAGGTGGCCTTCATTTGAGCCTTGAACGCCTCCACCTCTGCTTCTTCCGTGCCGGTGATCACAAGGTCGTCGACGTAAACGCCCACCAGCAGGATGGAGCGACCGCTACCTCGCCGATACATTGCCGCCTCGTGAGTGCTTTGCTGGAAGCCCATCTCCTTGAGTGTGCTGTCCAGCTTGGCATTCCAGGCTCGGGGTGCTTGTCACAGGCCGTAGAGTGCCTTCCGTAGTCGCAGCACCATCCCCTCCTTGCCGGCAATGACGAAGCCGGGGGGCTGCCGGACGTACACCTCCTCCTTCAAGTCGCCGTTCAGGAAGGTCGACTTGACGTCCATATGATGGACGTGCCACCCCTCCTGGGCAGCCAGAGCAAGGAGGATACGGATGGACTCAATGCGAGCCACTGGCGCGAATGCATCGTCGTAGTCAATCCCTTCTTGCTGGACAAAGCCACGGGCAACAAGTCTTGCCTTGTGCTTGACCACCTCTCCAGCTTCATTCTTCTTGAGCTTGAATACCCACTTCAGTGTGATTGGGCGGTGGCCGGCCGGCAGGTCGACGAGCTCCCAAGTATTGTTGTGCTCGACGGAATCCAACTCCTGCTGCATTGCGGCACGCCAAGCCGCATCGCCTTCGGCCTCCACAAACGAGCAGGGCTCCCCGGTGTGAGTCAGATGCAGCTCGGCGTCGATGTTGCGCTGTACATACCCTGGCACCGCTTGATCACCGAGTATGTCGTCAACGGTGCGGTAGCGCAGCGGGGTATCCTCATGTGCAGCGTCGATTCGATCCTCATCGTTCTCCAGAGGAGTGGAAAAAATGGGAGCTGGAGTGGTCGGTGTAGAGATGGCCGACGGCGTGCCCGGCGTGCCTCCCTGGTCCGGAGTTGGCGAGGTCGACGGAGTTGATGGCGTCCAGGATGTGGGAGCAGGTGAGCCGGGTATTGGCACAGTGCCACCCGCTCCCCCGGCTCCTCCAAGATGCACATCCTCGATGACAAAGTCATCGAGTGCTGTGGTTGCGTCGCCGCTGATCTCCTTGGTCCAGTCCCAGCCACGTCCTTCATCGAAGACGACGTCGCGCGCCGTGCGCACGCGCCAGGTTGTTGGGTCGAGGATGCGATATCCCTTGACACCTTCAGCATAGCCGATGAAGACTCCCGGCGTGCTCCGGTCATCCAGCTTGCCGACGTGATTCAGCTCCTTGACGTATGCCAGGCAGCCGAACGTGCGAAGATATCCGACCGCCGGCGTACGCCCGTGCCAGGCCTCGTACGGGGTCTTCCCTGCTAGGCTCTTGGTCGGCGATTGGTTGAGAAGATGCACAGCAGTCATCACTGCCTCCCCCCAGAGCGTCGCCGGCATGCCCCTCTGTTTGAGCAGGGCGCGCGCGGTCGCCACCACGGTCTGGTTCCGGCGTTCGACCACACCATTCTGCTGGGGCGTGTAAGGAGCGGAGTAGTGCCGCTGGATCCCTTCATCAGCACAGTAGGCGGCGAACTCAGCTGCGGTGAACTCCTTTCCATTGTCAGTGCGCAGCACCCGGAGTTTGTGGCCGCACTCCTTCTCTGCAGCGGCCTGGACATGCTTGATGGCGTTTGCAGCTCCGGCCTTCGTCGCGAGAAGGACGGTCCACATGAACCGTGACGCGTCGTCCACCAGAAGCAGGAAGTAGCGCCGGCCTCCCGGAGTCGCCGGTGTGATGGGGCCGCACAAGTCGCCATGAACGAGCTCGAGCTGCTTCTGTGCGCGGTACGCAGCCTGACGAGGGAAGGGACGCCGCTTCTGCTTGGTCACCACGCAGGTGTCACATAGCTGTTCGACGTGGTCGATCCCAGGCATCCCGCGCACCATCTCTTCGCGCCCCAGCTTCCGCAGAGCCTCGAAGTGGAGGTGTCCGAACCGCTCATGCCATCGCCAGGCCTCATCATCACGACGAGCGGCGAGACAGAGGGGTCGGGCTACCTCCAAGTGCAGCACGTACAGGCGGGTGCGCCCCCGGCTGACCTTGGCAAGGAGACGCCCGCGTCGATCCCAGATCCGGAGCATCCCTCGGTCGATCTCCACCCGTGAGCCGCCCTCGTCGAGCTGGCTGAGGCTGATGATGGAGTTTCGGAGTGCCGGGATGTAGTAGACGCCATGGAGCAGCTTGTGCTCTCCGGTCTTGGCCACGAAGACGACGGATCCGACACCGCGGATCTCTACCGCAGATGCATCGCCGAACTTGACGGTGCCTCAGATGCTTCGGTCCAGATCGGAGAAGTGCTCCACACGCCCGGTCATGTGATGGGTGGCGCCGCTGTCGAGGTACCATCCTTCGAGCTTGTCGTCGCCGGAGCCGTCGCCGAGGAAGGCGCACGCCTGCGGCTGGTCGATGTGGACGAAGGTGGACGCGATCTGAGGGGAAAGATTGGACGTCGGCGCTGAATGTGGGCGAGGGGATATTAGGGTTATCCCCTCCCCACTGTCTCCGGTGGACCCCAGGGCTGGACTCGCGTGGGCCAGAAACAAAGCGGGCTCCTCATCCTCCTCAGCTTGGGCCATGTGGACCAGTCCGCCGCGCTTCCGCTGCCTGCACTCCCTGGCCCAGTGTCCACGGCGGCCGCAGTTCCGACAGACGTCGTCGCGGGCCGCCTTGTGTTCTCCGCGCCACCCTCTTCTTTTCCACCACAGCCGCCGCCAGTCTTTTCCTTCTTCCGCGGTCGCCGACGGCGATCCTTGGCTGAGGTCGAGCCTTCTCCCTTCTTCCTCTCCTTCTGACGGGCGAGCCATTGCTCCTCGGTGAAGAGTAGCTTCCCCCCCAAGACTACTAGCTCGTTCGACGGCTCTTCCTCGCGGTCGTCGACGGCCTTGAGCCTGCCCGTCACTTCCTCGATGGACAAGGTGGAGAGATCCAGAAGGGTCTCAATCGAGAGGGCGATCTGGGTATACATCTTGGGGACGATGCGCAAGAACTTCTCCACCGCCTTCTGCTCGTCGATGTCGCCGTCACCGTGCCGGATCAGCTGCTGCACCAGGCCGGCGAGACGGAGAGCAAAGTCGTCTACGTCCTCGCCAGGCCGGAACGCAAGCCGGTCCCAGTCCTGCCGCAGCTTCTGCAGCGTGGACTTCCGGACACGGTCGGCTCCGATTCGTGCCGCCGCGATGGAGTCCCAGGCTTCCTTCACGGTCGGCTTGTCTGCGAGCGACAGCAACATCTCCGGCAGGACTGAGGCGAGGAGAGCGTCGAGCGCCAGCCGGTCATCATAGAACTCGGCATCGCCGTATTCGACGGCATCCCAGAGCCGCCGGGCCTGCAACTTCACCTTCATCAACAGACTCCACTCATTGTAGTTCATCTTGGTGAGCATCGGCCATGGGGTGCCTCCGCCGGACTCCTTGATCACGCGCTGGACGACGGGCGAAACCGGTCTCCCGGAGCGACCTCGACGTCGGTGCGGAGATGGCGAGGCTCGACGGTCGTGGTCCCTGTGAGGGGTCCGCGACACGGGGCGACGCTCTCGGTCTTCCTCGTCGATGCGGAGAGTAGCAGCGGCAGCAGCAGCAGCTTCGGCCGCCGCCATGGCAGCCCTGGCCGCCTCTGCTGCCTGGGCCGCTCTCGCCTCGGCGGCAGTGATGCGCGCCTCGCGGGCCTCCTCTCCGACAGCCACCACCGCCTGGGTTGCAGCCGCAGCAGCGGCCCTCCGACTCGAGGAAGAAGACATCTCAAGGTAGGTAAGAGAGGCTCTGATACCAACTGTTAGTTTTTGACAGTGGAGATTGGTTTTGGGAAGGATTTTGCAGTGCGTGAATGCAGCTGCTCCTAGGTTCATATAAAGGCCCAAAAGGCAAAACAGAACTCAACAAACTAAAGCCAAAAGGGCTTAACAACTAAAGCAACAGAATCAAACCAAATCAAAACTGAAAGCAAAAGAACTTTCTATCTAAGCTGACCTGGATTGGAGCTCCATCTACCACTAACTCTAGAGCAAAGAACACACACACACAGCACACAAGATTATTGCTTCAGTTATATTGGGGCCCATTTCTTGGCACTCAGCTAATATTCTCTTAATTCTTTGCAGCACTTTTCCATAAAAAACATTTCAAGGTTCCTAGAGGTGCTGCTGATGCTATTTACGTTTGCAACAAGTGCCTAGCTGAAAAAGTCTTGCGGGTGAAATCTCCACAGAAAAAGGCTGTATCAAAGAAGACTTCTCTGAAAAAGAAGCAACCACGTAAGACTGTAACAAGAAGAAATCAGATAGTTGTCAAATTCAAGAAGAAATCTGGCATGAAAAAGGGTAAGTGTTGTCGGCCTAGAAAGAATCCATTGAACGTGTCGAAGAATGAATCACTAAAGATGCCTGAGAAAGGACCATCAAATGAACCCAAGAATGAACCGATGAAACGTATATCAAAGCGATTATATGATAAGTACATGAAAGGCAACTCAAATGTATCTGAGCATGCAGCAAGCTGTCGTAAGAGGAAGAGGACTGCTTTGCATTATTCTTACTGGTTAAATGGCCTTCGATGGACACAAAACCCAGATGATGAACAGGCAAGAAGTTTTAGGAAAGAAAGCATTGTTTTTCCATCCGAAGATGTTGAAATTTCTGAAGTCAGTCCAGTATGCTGTTTGTGTGAGAAATGCTACAGTGGGGAGGCTGTATATATTGCTTGTGGGAAATGTGAAGGTAAGCTAAGTTTACTTGCATGGCATATATCTTCGTGATCTTTAGAACAAACTTATACCGGCTCATGTAGACAATTGCATGTGCTAAAAATTCTTCTTCATTGTCAATTTCTTGGCCCTTAGAAGTGAGGACAGTCAATCCCTCTCAATTTTGGTCTTGGTTTTCTCGAAACAGTGATTATTATCTTTTTCCATTGGATTATATCCTATGCTACTTAACAAACTTCTGTTTGGTTTCGTCTTGCCTATGCAAAAGAGCATCCTTTCCTAAGCCAACGATGCTTTATGTCTCAGCAAGACAAGCAATCATTGTTGGAATTTTATATGTTGGCTGCCTAATGACTTTCACTTCTTTTGCTCTTCATTCCATGGGAAGCTTTCATATTTTGCATGCTGAAATTATAATTACGCTGTTCTTCCTTGCAGATTGGTTCCATGGGGACATCTATTCTGTTACCCTTGAGAATGTCAATAATATCATAGATTTCAAGTGCCATAGATGCCGTCTGAGAGGTGTACCTGTTTGTCCGTATGCACAAATTGATACAATCCTTAAGGCTCAATCAGATAGGGAAGACAGCATCAAAAGGTCTGTAGAGGACGAGGACCACAACTGTCCAAAAGATCTGGGTGCTCATGATGGTCTGAAAGATCTTCATGATGATAGCGTTGAGAAAGAGCTCAACGGTCATAGCATTGCGAAACAGGTCGGCGATCATACTTGTCTGGAAGTGCTGGAAGATCATAACAATCTGAAAGAGCTCGACAGTCATAGCACCAAGAAAGAGCTTGAAGATTGTAATTATTTAAAAGAGCTGGACAATCATATTAATATGAATGAGCTCGACAGTCATAGCACCGAGAAAGGGCTTCATGGTCATAATTGTCTGAAAGAGCTGGATGATCATAACAATCTGAATGAGCTTGACAGTCATACGGCTGATAAAGAGCTTGATGGTCATAATTGTCTGAATGAACCGGACAATCATAACAGTGTGAAAGAGTTCGACAATCAGAACAGTCCAGAGGAGCTTGATAGTACTGACAATAGCAAGTTTGCTGCTGGAGAAACACAAGGTCTGAAAGATCTTGATAATTACAACAGTCTGGAAGAGCTGGATGATCATCACAGTCCAAAAGAGCTTGATAATCATAACAGTTCGGAAGAGCTTGATAATCATAACTGCCCAAAAGAGCTTGATAATCTATCTTAACAGTCCGAAAGATCTTGACAATCATAAAAGTCCAAAAGAGCTTGATTGTACTGAAGATAGTGAATTTGCTGCAGTAACACATACTGATGATTTTCTAGATGAGCAGTTCAACATTAGGATGTCTGGCAAAGATGCACTGATTATGACATCAGAAAGTGGTTCAGTAAAGGAATCTATTGCCTTACAATCCAAGGGTAGTTCCGAGGAGAATTCTGTACCTGCTGAGCATTAGGTTGATCTTCAGGTAGTGGTGACTTTATAGGGTACTGTGGAAAATCAAAAGGAAATTGCAGCTCCAGCGTTGGTTTCCCTTAGGTCCACTGTTCACTATCTTGCTGCTGCTCTGGTAGAAAATATTGCTGACTAGTTGTATGTGTTGTCAAAACCACATCACAGCTTCGTAATATTTGTGCTACAGGATATTACATTGTTCGTGCAACCCAATAATCTACAAAAAGGAAAAGGCTATTTTGTGGAATCTTCATTTTTTTGTTGTTTCCTTTGGGAAATATGCTGATCTGACAAGTCAGGCGTTGGAATTATTGACTATGACATGCACTAAGCATAATATCTGGTACAACTTTAGTGTGGTTGTGAAATTTTCAGTAGGGCTGACATAGGGAACATTCGGGTACCATTTCCTTACCATGCTCCACTCTTCCAGACAGTATTTGTGATTCATGTTGCACTTTGCTGAGATTATGCATTGATCGGGATATATTCGAGTGGAAGTGGCTGGTTTTTGGTTGCACTGCACCAACACATGATGTCTAAGGTGGGTCTCAATTTTGCTTCTTGTATCCCTATTCCTTAGTGTTGAATATTGAGCATGTTTCCTTTTTACATCGTGATGATATAAGGTTCAAATAAGAGGCTTCCAGTGCCTTTCTCTGTCTAGCTAATCAAAAGTAATCAAAATATTATTGTAGGAATGTTGCATTACATAAATGGCTTTTGTTACCATTATGGGTTCCTTAGGTATAGCAAAATAATGAGGTATAGCATGTGGAGGCTTAATTCTGTTTCTTGTTTTACAGTGAACAAGTATTATAAGCACTGCAAACATGAAGTGTGTCTCTGCCGATTTGCCTACCTTTTATTTTCCCCGCTTTCTTGGACAAAGGTAATTTCCTATCTCAAGTCGGCAAATTGGCGAAGGCACCGTTTACTCCCCCTCTATAGCTTTCACATTAGAAAAACTATTTTCTGTCCAGTTGGCACTCAGCTATGTATCTCAGCTTGTTGTTTGTCTCCGTGTGAATAGGAAGGAGATGGGAGATGAAGCAATCAATGCCCGCTATGAAGCATGTGGAGGCGTTCCCGTTCTCCATGATTCCCCTGTGCATTGCCCCGATCGGTTGGGCTTCAGCTTCTGACTTCCGGCTTATTTTTTACTATTCATAAATTCCGTCTTTTTCTGAATTTTTGACTTTTTGTTGAGTTTTTTTGCCGGTTCTTTTTTTCCCGTATGTGTTTGTATTATACGTAATGGGCTAACATATTTTTTATATTTTTTTAAATTTAATTATGCTAAATAAGTCTTTGTCAGTTACAGTGTTTTTTCAGCCAGTTACAGTGTTTTCAGCCATAAGCCACCAAAAAAAAGCCCAACTGATCACCAATTATACCAGATTAACTAGGCATCCGGACGATTCATTTTCCCTAATTGCTTCTAATAGTCCATTGCAAACATTATTTGTATATGCTGCAAAGGAATTATCTTGACTCAATTGTTAGATTTTGTATAGGGTCCCATTAGGCTTCAAGTTATAGGGAAAGCTCATGCATTGTGTCACATGTGTACAAATGCCGTTATTGTATTTGCTGGTTATATTCTGGTTTAGCGATGTCTTATACAAGCTAACAATATTGTTAGATGTAAATTTAATTGTAAGTGTAACACTCCCGTTTTCGGGAGTATTATGAAACCCTCGCAGCTGCCCAGGACTGTTCAACTGTGAGTACATCCATCGAGTGTATAACATTGCCAACACAAGCTTAAGAGCAAAAGCGAACTTTATTACAATATAAAGGCGAGAGCCAAGTATCACAGCAGGGGCAGCTGCCCTTAGTTACATTACAACAAAAGAACTGCCACAGGCACGCCTGAGCGGAGAACGACCCTAATTCCACGCTTCCTTAACCTCGTACAGAATCATCTCTTCGTCTTCTCTCGCTTCCTCAAATTAAATGTTTCTGTTTATGTTTTTAGCAAGCATGAGTACTACCACTTGTACTCAACAAGTCACACGGAGCTTAATAATAATTTCATGCATGGTATATCAAGAAAAGGGGAAACAAGTCTATTATTTTATGTGGATGCAGTTTTAGTTAGAACCATTTGAAAACCTTTAAAACGTGCTTACTAAAGTAAAAGGGGGTTTCAAGCTTGATTATCAATATTCAACAATTCCAAATCATTACCAAATCTACTTATGCCTCATTACTGGATTCACCCATTAAACACAGCTTCATTTACCGGAAGCACGGCGTATTCGAATACCATTTGTCATGACTTTGCAAAGTTGCCCTGCTTTACCCACAAGATCCATTAACTCCCGCGACAGAGTTAAGACAACAAGGATGTTCACTGCTCAATTCTTTGTGTAGACTCCGCCCAGTAGGTGTTTAATCTCGACAAAGCTCGGATGAACCCACGGATCTCGTCCGACTCATCGCAGTCCTACAGTTGTATGGTTAATCACCTCCCATACGGACTCACCCTCTGTCTCCCCCTCCCATACGGACTCACCCTCTGTCTCCCCCTTTCTAGTTGCAGAGGTTCAATTGAAGTTGAGCAGCTACTAAGCCAGGTTTGACGAAGACACGTTTGACTAAGTCAACGCTTGTGGTTGGGCGATTACTGTGTCCTTTACTCAGCACAAGGGTCTAGTCCTTACATTTTAACTAAGGCATCCACCACGCACAAGCCCAAATTCAGTACACCCTGTACTGCCACCAATCCACAACCAGCCTCCACCCTAGGATAAGGTCTTCGGATCCATCTCTGCGATCCTCTTTTATCCTATTCCCAACTTTCCAAAACTCTAGACCAATACCAAACCTTAACAGTAGAAACATGTGATGTGTCCCTAACTACCATGATAATATTAATTTTACCTTCTATGTAACTAGGTTTGTCAAGGTGAATATGGCCATCAAGTTAAACTGGGCTTTTCGAGTGGTAGGACATAGCTAATATCATGTCATTCTAAGTATTTGATGTACATAAAATAACAGTTCACAAATAACATAATGAAAATACTGGTAAATAAATAAATAGCAGAAATGTAGGTTCAACATGATCAAAAATATGTGCGACTTGCCTTGCGGATCAGTGATTTCAATTAATTCGTATTCTTCGATGGGCCGGGTCTGGACTTGAGCTTTTTCCTCCTGCTCTTGCGAAATCTCGACTTCGTAAACTAACGCAAAATAAGCGAAATAAATTAATCCCATGCCCGAAGGATTGAGCTAGGAATAAAGAAAATAAATTGGGATTTTGGGCTTATAGAATGGCTATATGGGAAAATGGGTCTTGGATTTGGGTTGGCGGGCTCGAAACGAATCCGGGGAGTATAAATATGCATTTTTGGTTTCGGGCCAGTACTGTTCATCGGGCTCGGGCGAGAGGGCTCGGTCGGACCACGTCGCTTTGGGTGCGGTCGGCTGGAACAGGCGCGGGGCGAGCGGGCTGGGTCCGACCGCGTTGGCGCGGCTCGGTCGGGTGCGTCCGGCGCAGGCGGGCGGGTGCATCCGGTGCGTGCGGTGCGGTCGGGCGCGGGAGCGGTGCGGTCGGCGCGGGACGGGGCGGTCGGGCGCGCCGGGCGGGTGCGGTCGGGTGCGCCGGTGCGGGCGAGCGGCGCGGGCGATGGGGCTCGGTCCAACCGCAACGCGGGGCGGCTCGGTCGGCCACTGTGCTTCTTCCCCGTTTGAACCGCGCGCGCAGCGAGACAAAGGAGGAGGGAGGCGGCTACCGGCGGCGACGGGGTGGCCTGCGACGGTGGTGGGGGACATGGACGGACTCAGGGAGGTACGGGGGTTCCGTTTTTGGTGGTGGGAGGGCCGGTGGAGGCGGCAATCGCCGGCGGCGAGCTTCTCCCCTATTGCGGCCATTTTTGGGAACTAGGGCAACCGGAGGTTTCTTAGGGCAATTGGGCTGGTCCTTGGGCATCCTTGGGATGCGGAGGAGGTCGGAGAGGAGCTGGCCGAAGCTCGGGAGGCTTGGGTTGGGCCGGCCACGGCGGTCGCTTTCAGTGGGGGAGGAGTGAACGGCGCCGGGGAAGAAGAGGCTTCGAGTGGCTAGGGCGAGGATTGGGGATGGTTTCTAGGGCTATGAGAAGGCTATAGGCGAATGCAATTGAGAAATAACAGTGGGGAGGATCGACATTGAGTTAGGGCTCCGAATTGGGGGTTCCGGCCATTACCGGCAATGGGAGGGGAATAGGGAGCTTGAGGCTGCTTGGTGAGCTGCGGGGAGGTGCGTTGGTTCATTTGAGAGGGTCGGGCGGGCTTTAAATAGGCTGGGCATGGCGGTTCACCGAGAGGGGCGGGGAGATATTTTTGGCGACGGTGGATTAGGGCTTAAGGCAGGCCGGCTGGCTTGGGCGCGACGAATGGGGCGGTCAAAGAGGTGGCAGAGCAGCGCCAGGTCGGCCCAGAGAGGAAGGCGCGGGAAGGAGCAGGGGCGGGGGCGCGCGAACGGCGGGTGGCACGGCCACGTACTGCGGCCGGTTCAAGACGGTGCCAGAGCGGAGCGGCAAGGTGGTACGGCGTCATGATGGGCGGGGCAGGCTGGCAGTGGCGCGGAGACGCGAGAAGTTGCGAGGAGGCACGAAGAAGTCGGCAACGGCGACAAAAATCGGGAGCGGCGGCGGCTGTTTCAGGCAGTGAACAGTAACCGCGCGGGAAAAGCCCGTTTCCGCCGTTATCACGCCGTGCAGACAGGGATTAGGGGCTGGGTTGCTTTGAGATTAGTGCAAATTAGGGTTGTGGAGGAGATTGGCAAAAGGGAATTGGGAATTCAACTCCAATTTTGATTTTGACAAAATTTGGGTTTGTTTCAGTAAGATCAAATCCAGTTCATTTCCCAGTGCTTCACATTGTGATTTAAGTGCGGCTATGGTGTTTTACCGCTGTCCAGTTATTAGGGAAGGCTGGTGTCCAATTTTTATGGCCCAACTGAGCTACAAAGGTCTCCATGTTCCAGACAGGTAGACACCTCCTATTGCCCTTGCGAGGGAAATGGTGGTAGCCGATATGGTAGTGTCCTACTGTTCTGTCTATCATCGCTGCTGGTTTTGGTAAATTAATTGATATTTAGCATACTTGCATGTAGTTTAGGCATGCCATTTTACGCAAGTACGAAAATTAAACAGACAAGCGGCACCCCTAAGTATCTAGACCAGACAGAATACCCAATACAGCTCGGTCTTGCAAAAATTCAACAAAACGCGACATATATATGGAGAAACCGAAAGAACAAATTTTAGTGAACAGTGGATTTTGTGTTTTTTTTATTTTTATTTCGAGTTTTCTTTTCAGCAGAATTTATCCCTTTTTTCTCTCAATCTTGGTTGAATTTATATTTTTAATTTTTGTGGCATGGCACATTTATTCTGTCTCACGCTACTCCTGCGTTGTCGGTTTTTTTTTTTTTTGAGAGGGAAACCTCCCACTACGTGAGCGCCATGTGGGTGCGGTGGGTTTGGATGAAGAGGTCGAGGTAAGTTGCCTTCAAGGTCTTCTACCCTTTTTTTTTAATGTTTATATATTTAATAAATAGTATTAATTGATAGAAGTTAAAATAAAAAATAACGAACACATTAAAAATAACAGACCCTAGACAGAAAGACTTCCATGGCCTGTTCGTTAGGTGTTGGCCCAATGTTTTCTGACGGTCCTCAACGCAGCCACGAACAAACCAGCTCTCCTTTTACAACGCTGCTTTTTAACTACCGCCGATTGGCACGGATGACACGCCTTCCATCGATGGTACGTTAATGCTGTCTATCACCTTTAAAAAATCAATCATAGGCCTGCACCTTCGTTATCTGTCCCCCAATCGTCAGCCTCCGAAAGGTGAGAGCGACACGCCAATTTGCGTGTCAATCGGAGGATGACGCAGGTTACCAGTGACGAGGATCCATCGCCAACGTACTTCACAAACAAAGGAGCTACTTTGCAAAGCAGCCGAAAAAGATGATCAATTCGGCTTAGCTTTTGACTTTCAGCTTATTTTTTATTATTCATAAATTTTATTTTTTTTTCTAAATTTTTGATCTTTTTTTGTGCTTTTTTGCCGGTTCTTTTTTTCCCGTATTTGTTTGTATTATACGTAATAGGCTAACATATTTTTTTATATTTTTTAATTTTTTAAAATTTAATTATGCTAAATAAGCATCTGTCAGCTACAATATTTTTTTCAGCCAGCTACAGTGCTTTCAACCATAAGCCACAAAAAAAGCCCAAAGGCCAATTGCGCGCTTAGCATGCGGCCATGCCGCTACTCCAATTCATCCATATAACCATGGGCGGATCCACACCCCGAGCAAAGTAGGCTTCAGTCTGGGGTGTGAAAAAATATCTAGTGTATAGTCTAGGTAAATTTAGTTCAGCCTGAGTAATATTTTCATAGTCCAGTCCAGATAGTCTAGATTATTCCACCACTGAGTCCGGGACGTAACCAAATCCTGACTCCGTTGGCTCCGCCACTTATTAACCAAACCCTTTTCCCCAACCCAATCCCCATTAGCAACGCACAATGGCACAAGGCATGTGTACTGGTTACGTTGGTTGATGCGTGTAACACCCCCCATTTCTGGGAGTATTATGAAACCCTCGCAGCTGCCCAGGACTGTTCAACTGCGAGTACATTCAATGAGTGTATAACATTGCCAACACAAGCTTAAGCGCAAAAGATGACTTTTATTACAATATAAGGCTAAAAGCCAAGTATCACAGTAGGGTCATCTGCCCTTAGTTACATTACAACAAAAACTGCCACAGGCACGCCTGAGCAGAGAACGACCCTAATTCCAAGCTTCGTTGATCTCGTAAAGCACCACCTCTTCGTCTTCATCCGCCTCCTCAAAGTTAATTGTTTCTGTTTATGTTTTTAGCAAGCATGAGTACTACCACTTGTACTCAACAAGTCACACGGAGCTTAATAATAATATCATGCATGTCATATCAAGAAAAGGGGAAACAAGTCTATTATTTTATGTGGATGCAGTTTTAGTTGTAAACAGATTTTAAACACAAAATTTTAGCTTTCTAAAAGCTTTAGGGGGTTTTTCAAGGTTCAATTACCAGACCACCAACATTACCAACTCCTTTCCAAATCTACTTATGCCTTGTTACTGGATTCACCCATTAAACATAACTCCGTTGACCGGAAGTACGGCGTATTCGAATACCATTAGTCATGACTTTGCAAAGCTGCCCTGCTTTACCCACAAGATTCCTTAACTCCCGCTAAAAAGTTAAGAAAACAAGGTTGTTCACTGCTCAATTCTTTATATAGCCTCTACCTAGTAGGTTTCTTCAATAAGCCCAGGCCACAACCTCTGACTTATCTCAACCTACTATTGTGTGGACACCCGATAATCAGAACAAATAGTAAAAACAATAACGGTGCCAACTTCCATACGGCCCTCCCTTAACTCCCTTCCGTATGTACTCACACTTTGCCTCCGCCCAGCGTTTGTAGAGATTCGATTGAATTTGAGCAGTTACTAGACCAGGTTTGACGTATCAACGCTTGTGGTTGGGCGATCACTATGTTCTTTACTCAGCATAAGGGTCTAGTCCTTGTGTTTTCACCGGTGGCAGTTTCTTCCCCACAAATTCTTGTCCAGTGCCGCAACACTGTCACTGATTTGTGATACTTGCCTTCACCCTTGGTTAAAGTCACGGGATCCCACGATCCTCGTTTACCACTTCCCAAATAAATACCACTTCTTTCAACAACAGAAGATATCAATTCTCTAAATTATCATATTTACATTATTACTATATTTAATATTACTATGTTTTGTCAAGGTGAATATGGCCATCAAATTAGACTGGGCTTTTTCGGGTGGTAGGACATAACTAGTATCATGTCATTCTAAGTATTTATTGTACATAAAATAACAATGCGCAAATAACATAATGAAAATACAAGTAAATAAATAACTTAGGGAATGTAGGATCAACATGTTCAAAAATATGTGTGACTTGCCTTGCGGATTTACGATTTCGATTAATTTGTATTCGTCGACGGGCTGGGCTTGAACTTGAGCTTTTCCCTCTTGCTCCTGCGAATCTTCGTCTTCGGATGCTAACGTAAAACAATAAAAAAAAAATCAATTCCATGCCCGAAGGACTAGGCTAGGAATAAAGAAATGAAATAAAGAAATAAAATCCGATAAAATTCAAATAAACAAGGTTTTGGGCTCATAGGAAGGTCATATGGGGAAAAGGGCCTTGGATTTGGGTTGGCGGGCTCGAAACGAATCCGGAGAGTACAAACATGTATTTTTGGGTTCGGACCGGTCACTGTTCATCGGGTCCGGTGCACTGTTCCTCGGGTTCGGGCGAATGGGTTCGGTCGAATCAAGTCAATCGGACTCGAGCCAGCTGGAACGGGCGTGGTGGCGAGCGGGTTGGGTCTGACCGCGTTGGAGCGGCCCGGGTCAGGCGCGTTGGTGCGGCGAGGCGACTCGGTCGGGCGCGGGACGGACGCGTCGGGCGCAGCAAGCGGTGCGGGCGGCGGGGTCTGACTCGACCGAGTCAATACGGCGGAACGGGGGAACAGTGCACGCGTGCACTGTTCTTCTTCCCCACCGCGCGCAGGAACAGGGGAGGAGGGGCGGTGGTTGGCGGCGGCGCTCGAGCGTTTTGCGACGGGAAAGGGTGGCATGGATGGGATCAGGCCGGCATGAGGGTCCCAATTTTGGGGTTTGGAGGGCCGACAAGGGCGGCGATCGCCGGCGGCGGGGTCATCCTTTTCTGCGGCTCATTTAAAATTGCCGGAGATGGGGAGGTTCATGGGGCAATTGGGCTGGTCCTAGAGCTGTACTAGGGCTTGGGTAAGGTCGTGGAGGGGTGGGCTGGAGCTCGGGAGATCGGGATTGGCTTGGCCACGGCGGCCGTTTTCGGCCGTGGGGTGGTGCACGGTGCCAAGGGAGTAGGGTGGCCGGGAGCTCAGAACGGTGGGTAGAATATAATGCTAGGGCTATGGAGATGCTACAGACGAACGCAATTGGACGATGGGTGGCCGGAGGTGGGAAATTGCATTAGGGCACCGATTTGGGGGAATTCGCCATTACCGGCAATGGGGAGGAAGGAGGAGCTCAGGGGCGCTCGGTGAGCTTCAGGGAGGCCAGTAGGTTTCAATGGAGGGGTTGGCCGGGTTTAAATAGGAGGGGAAGGCGGTTGTCATCCGAGAGGCGTGGGAGATATTTCGGCGGCGGCAGGTTCGGGCGAGGCCGAGGTGGCGCGAGGCTTCTCGTGCGGCCGCAGCTGTCAGGGGCGTGGCAGAGCAGCGGTCAAGAAGTGCAGAGCGGTGGCAGGTCGGCCGTGAGAGGAAGAGGCGCGGATGTGGCAGGGGAGGCCCGAGCGGACGGCGGCAGCGTTGCCACGCCCAGGGGCCGTACCTGAGCGGGGCTGGCGTGAGGTACGACGCCATGATGGCCGGGGCGAGCTGGCAGAGGCACGCGAAGGAACGGGAGGGCGCGGGGCGACTTGGCGGCGAAGGAACGCTCGGCCGACAGAAATATCGGCGGCGACGGTGGATTTTCGGGCGGTGAACAGTACCGCGCCAAATCCCTCCGTTTACGGCAACAGCGGCGAGGATTAGGGGTTGGTTTGCTTCTAGATTAGTGCAGGATAGCTAGAGGGATCAAGAGGACAAATCCAAAACGGAAATTCACTTTTGATTTTCATTTTTCGGTTTTGTTTCAATGCGTACGTACGTCCAGAGCTAGTAGCTGCTGTGTGTTGCGTGCGTGCAAGTCGTGTTCGCTGTTTTTGGGTTTTTTTTTTAAATTTTTGCTTGTTTTTATGAATCTTAAAATAAAGAGGCAGCCAATCAAGTGAGGTACAAGAGTCATTTATCATCAGTGCGCAGCATCTGGTGGTTGGGTGGTTGCATGCATCTTTGAAAAGTTGAAACCCAGGCAACACCATAAATAATGCTTTGCACCGGGGAAAGCGTAGCATCAGCTGTGCCGTCGGGACCAGCTGGGAATTATGCGTTGCAGAGCACCTGGACTCACTGGATCGCCTAGAAGCAACTAAGCCGGGTGCCACGGCATGGGCTAATAAGTATGCAGCAGCAGGAGCGAGTGATTAGATGGAGCCATGGGCGTCGCGTTCCACTCCACGCGGGCGAGAGGGACGGACGTTGAATTGAGCGCTTTTGGACGGGGGCGGACGCGTCAGCCATCGGCAGCGCAACCCATCCCATGTGCACGCGCGCGGGAATGCCGCTTCTCTGTCCTCTTCCCTTCCCTTCCCTGTGTTCTCTCACACGTGACAGCAGCCTATTCGTTAGGAATCTGAGAGAGGTGAATACTGTTGCAGAGTAGAACAATAGAGTGCTGTTACGTGTGAGAGAATAGGAACGGGAACAGAGAAAGGAAATAGGGAAGCTGCATTCCGCGTGCGGTGGTGTGGCGCCGTTAGGAGACATGGCGTACGACATGTTCGATTATTTATTTTGATTTTTAGTTATTACTACTATTTATCAGATGTATTAATTATAACTAAAAGTTATCGGTCATAATAAACAAAAAAATTCATTTCACTCGTCCGCTTCTGCTTTCATGCTTATTGCTTCCATGTTTATTGAATTGGCTTTGGTTTTGGTTTGGTTTATTTTTTTTTTGGGAATCACGTCTTTTGGTGCCTAGCCTTCATGGTTGCATCTGAAACATCTAACATATGGAAACACAAACACTTTGTACATGACGAAGTTCATTTGAGTGTGTGGATAACGTTTAAGGTGCTACTTGCATGCTTGAGGCTTTCAGGAGATGTTGCATTTCCACACGTGACTGTGTGTATATTTTAATGGTGGTTAACTTCTCGCATGTGTAGGGAGGTTGAGCAACTCCCTTGGAAAATAAATAGCTTAGGTGTCGCTCGGTTCGGCTGAAATAAATTAATTTATGATTGAAATTATACTGTAGCTGGCTAAAATTATACTATAGCTAATGGTGGCTTATTTGACATAACTAAATTTAAAAAAATAAAAATAAAGATTAGCCCATCACGGACAATGCAAGCGAATACAGAAAAAAAATAACCAGCAAAAAAAGCTCAAAAAAACAAAAAATGAAATTTAGGAATAGTAAAAAAATAAGTCAAAAATCAGAAACTCAAGTCAAAATGAGCGGAGCCTAATCATCCCAAGATACTCAAGCACTTCTCACCATCTGCCTTCTAGTGAATTTCCTAGAATAGTTTAATAGCAATCAAATGGATATAAATATCCAATTTCTAAGTCTGTTCTTTTCGGCCATGGCGTATAGCACTAATGCGAGTGATCGTGCAAACAAACTGAAAACTGATAAGTTGCTTCTAATATGCTATCTCGATAAGTTGTTTTGAAACGGTGACAAAGGAGTTTTCCCGTTTGTTTGTTCGAGAGAAATCATAAGTCATAAACTAAAAAGAAAAGTACGTTTCATCAATTTTAGGAACCAATAGGGAAATTTACTCTTAATTAAATTCTCTACCTGGCTATAATTGTTTTCTTCTATATAAAAGACGGTGATAGTTCAGTTAGTTATACATACATACATACATACATACATACATACATACATACATACATACATACATACATACATACATACATACATACATGTACGTATATAGTGTAATTTTCTATTTGTATTTTGTAATTTTCCACATTTCTCTATGAACATTTTTTATAATTTTTCTGCGAGTGAATACGAAATTAATCCAAAAGATCTTTCATTCTTTGGGAATAAAACATCTCCGACTCCGCCTCCACCCCAAATAGGAGAGCAGATCTTAGTTGTACCATTGTCAGGATCTATGTGTGCTGCTGCATTTGCAAGCACTAAAGCAAAAAAGGTCCACAACTAGCATGTTGGAAGTGTGGCAAGATTTCAACAAGATAATGAAGCGAGACAAGGCCAGAGCGCAGGTAAGGTGTGGACATGCCGGTAAGGTGGAACTTAATTTATCCCATACTACAAAATATTTTACCCTGTAAGCCCATATTTTCTATTTTTATCTACACGCACTATCACAATCATGCCGGCAACACTCTATTGATTGAGTAGAACTAGTATGTTGCTGAGAAGTTACTAACATATGTGAAACTCTTTTACGAAACAATTGTTGCTTTCTCCGGAGTGTACTATCCAATATCTCCTTTAATTGTTGACCATATTCTTGCGATTGTGACTCATTTGAAAGTTAATGAAAATAATATAGTGTTACAAGAGACTATGTGTGCTATAAAAGCTAAATATCCTTAGGATTGCTAAAAAGAAAAAAAAACTTCCGCGAGAGATCGCTAGCTCTTGTTTGATATGTGAAATTTCGGCTCGGTTACTCAACGTTTTGGTAACTTGCTGAAGACCTCTGCTTCCCTAGTATCTTTTCAGCAGGTAGAAGTGACTGAGAGTGAGAGCGAGTAAGGAGTACTAGTACAGTAGTACTAGCGAGCATAACAATCAAAATCAGATAACTTCCTTCCTCCAAACCATTTTTTCTACGTGCATACGGTGAATTGCGTGGAAAACAAAGAGGCATTACGTGGTTCCTGCGCTTTTATTCGACCGTCCCCATTACCTACTTTCGCTGGATGCCACCGCCCAACTGGCATAAAACAACGTTTTACCAAATCAAATTGCGATTAGGTATGCTCAAGACGCGCCGGTTTTGGATTGCGACGTCGTTGTTTCTAGCTGAAAACAATGCTCGTTTGTTCTCAGCGGCGAAGCCATGATTTAGTTACGCTTCAGGTTCAGTGGTAAAATAATCTAGGTTGAACTATGAAAATATTATGCAGACTGAACTGAATTTATCCGAGCTATACACTAGATATTTTGTCATATCCCAGGCTGAAGTCTACCCTGCCCACGGAATGGATCCGCCTCTGTTTGTTCTGGATCTAGTACCACTTTGTGGTTTAGTTGTTCATGCCAAAAATCATTGGCTAGGCATATTCGTCAACCAGTGACGGAGCTTGAGCTGATACTAAGGATGGCCAGGAGTGGCAATCTATTGGACCAATCAGTACATACGCTTAAACGCTACTATTTTCTCTTAAGAAATCTAGAAAATACAGGGGTGCCATGGCCAAGGCTGGCCTGCTCTATCCTCCGCCCCTGTCATCAACATATCTTATAGTAGCGTTTAAGCATATGTACAGGCATACAGCTCACTGATGAACCGACCAGGGGTTCAACCATGATTATTCTTCCCTTCAAACAAATGCAGAGTTTACTATAACCTCATATGTATAAGATATTATGGGTGAGTCTTTTGGTTGTGTCTGATGACTTTTGGATCTAACGCGACCGCTTGTGCGAATGAACTGAATGTCGATAAGCCGTTTCGAAAAAACTGTTCCGATAAACCATTTCAAAAAAAAAAAGGGCAAAGAAACTATCGTGCTTGTTTGTTCAAGAGAAGATAATCATGAGCTGAAAATAAGGGGCCGTACAGTGATCACTTGGACCAACCTAGGGACTCATAAGGCTCCACTCCAAATGATTTCTTCTTCTGACTTCTGGAAAACGTCGGCTTCTTAAGAGCAAGTATAATAAGAGGCTGTTAATAGGCTGTATGCTGAGATGGAAGAGAGAGAGGAGGACAGAGAAGAGAGGTAGGCTGTAAGTTTACAGCCAGCTGAAGCACAAGAACCAAGAAACTTTGTGAGAGAAAGGAGTGGGTCATACAGCCTTCAGCTGGCGGTAAACTACTATATGAATGGGCTGATAAGTGGGCTGTAAGTGTCCATACAGCCAGCTGAAGGCTGTATTATTAGCCTTGCTCTAATTTCGTCTTTTTTAGTCTTTTAACTTTTTTTGATTTTTTTTACTTATTCTTTATATTATCTATGATGATATAACCTTTTTATTTTTTAAAAATTTAATTACTCATAAAAACTAATAGTTACTATAGCATATTTTAAATCAGAAACAGTCAAAATTACTTGGAGTCACCTAAAATAGAGCTTAGCTTATACGATAGGTACAGTTGACACCACACGATTTACACGTTCACTGCTCTTTTTTCGTGTTAATTTATTTCTTCATTGGCAGGAAGCTTCCAGCCGAATCGTTTACCCTCCACCGTCGCGCCCACAGAAAATCCAGTCCAAGCACGCCAGTCAGCCGTCTTCTCCACCCCGTTGGCCACACCGCGTGTGTGGAAAAAAACCAGGCCGACCAGTCGCCATCCGCCCCACTCGGGTCCACCAACCCACCCACCCCGAAGCCTCCGCCAATCGGACCCACCTCGGCTCCACACCATACAATTTTATTAGTGTAATTTATACTATAACTTTTTTATAAACTTTATCTTAAAAATATATTTATTTTAAACTAATAACTGTTTATCGGTATATAATCAAAAGCCTAAAGTGTAAACGGGCCCAGCCACCCCAAAGCCTCCTCCAATCGGACCCACCTCGGCTCGGTACCATACCCGGATTATTTTGATCGCGACTTATAACTATAATTTTTAAATTATTTATGAGGGGTGGTATGTAAAAGAAAATACTTACATATAATTTTAGTTGGTATAATTGAACTCAGTATAATTTATACTATAATTTTTTATAGACCTTATATTAAAAAGATATTAATTTTAAATTAATTACTGTTTATTCGTAAATAAGCCAAAGCCTATTTGTGTAAACGGACCCAGCCCATGTCTCCTTATAAGCACCCGCTCCCCCACCGTGACACGGGCAGGGCACCCCAAAGACCACCCGAAATCACACCGTTTCCACCCCCCCAAAACGCCGCCTCCGCACGAGATATTTCCGCGTCCGCACGGCGCATTCAGCGGCTTCCATCCCACGCACCGCGTAAAGGTAAACATGAACACGAGAAGCTGTAGATAGCTCACGGATCTGTAACCTTGGCGTATCCCTTTTCTTGATTCGATCAGATTCTGCTAGGCTGCCGCGAGTTTCTTTCCAGATCCGTCGTCTGTTTCTGGGAAATGGAGTGGTCGCGTGATCAGGACTGAAGCTAAAGCTGCTCGCTTTGCTTGTGTGTAGTGATCGGAGGAGGAGGAGGATGAGCACCATGGCCATGGTGTCGTCGTCGCTGAACCCGAACGCGCCGCTGTTCATCCCGGCGGCCTTCCGGCGGGTCGAGGACTTCTCGCCCGAGTGGTGGGAGCTCGTCCAGACCACTGCCTGGTTCCGCGACCACTGGTTCCACCAGCACCAGTTCGACGAGGAGTTCTCCGCCTTCGCCGACGACGTCGACGTCGCCGCCCTCCTCCCCGACGACTCCGTCGACCTCCTCGACATGGTCGGCACCGACGACCTCTTCTACACCCCCGATGAGCCCGACCTCCACCACCGCAAACCAGCCGGGTTCGGCGGCGACGAGGACGCGGTGCTCAAGACTCTGAGCCTGAACTCGCCAAGGGGCGGGGCGCCGAGGGAGCAGCCGAGGCACGGCGAGAAGCCGGCGCAGTACGTCGGCGCCAAGGCCAGCGCCCGCCGCGTCATCCACCAGCCTCGCTAGAGCCTTCATGGTGAGTGAGCCTGCGATGGCGATGATCCAGAGCTAAAGGAGTTGCCTTTGTGTGTCGTTTGCTGCTGCTGCTGCTGCTGCCGTGTAGTGTATAACCTCTGAAGATGAGTTTAGCTTCTGCGTCTGTGTATACAACTAAAACAAGAAGGGGAAAAAATGCAGGTGTCTAGTGCTTTCCCCTGTAGCTTCTCCTGTCCAGGTCCATCCAAATGTGTTAGAAAAAACAAAAATAGAATGATGTAGAATCTTGTGTACTTCTCCCGCCTTGTTAATGTTGGATATAATTAAGATGGCAAGCAGTCTAATGCTAGACCTTTTCACCAGTGCTTCTTCCTTTGCTTTCTTCAGAGTTTCAAAACATGTTTTTTTTTCCTTTCTGATTTCTTTCCTCTGCTCTGTTTGAGCTTGAAAGTTGTAAGCATGATTCTTCACCATGTGTGATGAACGATGGTGGTGATTATGTTTGATTTGCTTCTCGCTTTCGTGGTGCCATCAAGAGCTTAAATGGAAGTGAGCTACCAAGAAAGATGGCGTATTAATTTGGGGTCACTAGTTCTTGAAAAGAGATGAGTGATGGTACACAGCGAGATAACATGGAGTCTCTGAAAGACATCACTGTGCAACTGTACAAAAGTGGATTGAAAGCTCCATTGGATTGATCATGATCCATCATTCGAGGAAATGACATTTGCAGAAACCACCTTTATCGGGGCGAGATCTATGTAATGTGTGAGACAGCAGCAGATTATAGACTGATTGCTTCAGATTAATTTCTGCAGGAAGTATTCACAGTTTGCAGAGATCTCCACATTAGATTCTCTGTATGTAGCTGATTTCATATTTTATTCTGCTTCAGGTTGTTTCTATCTCTCAAATGAAGACTTTGCATCACGAGCATGCCACCTTGGAAACACCGGCATGCATCTTAATCTTGTGAAAATTGTCATTAAGTTAATAATTTAAGATGCAACAAGAGATACATACGGTTTCTAAAAAGGAAAGCAGTATGTAACATGGAGAAGATGTTACAACAAGCTCCGTTTTCCTATGGCTTGAAAAGAAATTTAGTTCATACGGCAGTCAAAGTTTCAATTTTCAACCTTCAAGTATCAATGTCAAGCCATGAAGTGGATACCAGATAACCTGTTTGAATGGTTAGTGGTCTGCATTCATGGAGAAGGAAAACAAATTCAGACGGAATTGCTCGAAGTATTCTATACAAGTCAATAAGTCAATAGACAATACTGATAATATATTGAGTTTTGACCAACCTCAAAGCAAAATTGAGAATAAACAAAAAACCTATGCCACCACAATCAATGCATATAATACCCCAAACAAAGCCGGGGGTCCCCGGCCGCGCAGCCCCTCCACGTCGCCCCAGCGCTCCCTCGGCCGGCGCGTGGTGGGCGAATTCGCGTACGGTCGGGGGAGCAATTTTGCGAAAAAGTCCCTGCACTTTTCTGAAATTACGTAAAGGTCTTTTTTTCTCGCGAAAAGGTCCCTGCCAGTTTTTTTAAACCCCTCCACTTTGCAGGATAGCCCCCCGCGGTTTCCTAAATTACGTACGGGTCCTCGTTTATTACGTACAGGTCCTTGGTTTTTTACAAAAAATTCCTTTAACTTCGTTTATATTATGTACAGGTCCTCGGTTTTTTACGAAAAAAATCCTTTAACTTTTTCGGAAATACGCATGTGCCCTCGGTTTTTTTAAAGCTTCTCACGAATTATCGTCTCTTTTATTTCGGTGCACACGGTGGCTGACGCGGCGTCACGCCGCGCCTATGAGGCTAGTAATGTTTAAGGCTTGTTTCTTCGACGCAAACAACAGAGAAGAACTTGATGCTCTGAATACCATCAGCTGGCGCCCACTGAGTGCATCGAACATGTCCAGTGTAGCGTGCCAATAGACTAAACTAAATCAATGATAGGAATAATAACAAGTAACAATTAATTTTGGTTCTTGCCTTCCCTATGACTGCGTAAAATTTGTTTCAGCAGCCTAAGGAAGAGCTGGCTCGATTTGTTTTGCATACTCTCTTTCCTCCACATAGGATATATACTGATATGTACATGCATATAGCTAGCTGACTCAGACCATTGGAGATACCCTAATAACGCAGTTCAAACTTCTGTGGGCACGAGATGCGGTCAGAAGGCTTATACTCGCAAACAAAACAAGAGGTCATGTCAGATAACATCACCAGCCTATTAACTTCCTGGATATGTAGGAACTCTTGATAAGGATATGACACCATGTAGAGGAAATGCTTTGAAGCTTTCCAATCAATGATGCTTGCAAGGCAACGATACTAGCTAACCATGGCCCACTTTGTTCATGGTGTCGAGAAGGAAGAGACGCGGCACGAGGGATTGCAGGGAAGGCGGCGGTTGCAGGAGGTGGTGGTGGGGGAAGTTGGGGGACTGCGACCAGATGTTGTTGTACGGGGAAGGAATTGGTAACGGCGCTAAGGAGGAGGAGGTGCGACATGAGGGTTCGAGGGAGAGAAGGAAGCGGCGGTTGTGGGAGGTGGAATGGTTGCGGGAGGCGGAGGATGTGGGGGAAGAGAAGAGGAGGAGCGCGGCCCACGTGCCAGCACGACTTTTTCTACGATGAGCGGAAGAATTAACTACATGCGGATCTGGACGGCTGATCTTTGATCGAACAACTGAGAAATGAGGAGGGAGAACGGACCGACAACCACTAACTCATATTTTTATAATAGTAAAGATTTAGAATATGATATGGAAATATAGCGTCCGTTATTCGATGCCTGTTACACCGGAGCGAATCTGCTATCCGCTATTTATAATCTTGATTAGAACTCATTAAGCCTGATTATAGCATCTTTATGTTCATAGCCCGTCCCTAATTCGTTGTCGAGTAGAAGTCCAGGTTTCCAGCAATTCGTTCGTGTTTCTGATTGTCCCATCCATCACAACGACGGCTCACGGCCGTGACATGACACAAGTAACTGACAGATCGTCCCCACCTGACAGAGAGACCATTCTCGCAAACACAACAGCTGCGGGCGTGCCACGTCACCGCACAGCACGGCATGCGGAGTTCAATGCCACGGAAGATTCCTACGCTACACGAGCCCCTCCAGTGCCCCACGAACACGTGACTACAGCCAATGGGGGCTCTCCACGTCACCCACGGCCGCGGCTTTAATGCCCCGCCCCTCCCAACTCGCCGACCCCATCGCCGGCGACCACCAGACGCCACCACCGCTACACCCACCCACCTCGAGGTCTCGAACAACAAGGTCGCCGCTAGCCACTTCACCGAACCCTGAACCCCTCCTCCCATGAACGTCCGCCGCAGACCCGCGGCGGCCGCTGCCGAGGGGCCTCCGAGGCCGCGGCCGAAGGCGGCGGCGGCGCCGCCGGAGGACCTTGTCCTCCGGCCGCCGAACCTGCGCGTAGTCGCTGCGGCGATGGTGGTCTTCCTCGCGCCCTTCTCGTACCTCGCGTTCGTGCACTACCTCCTGGACGCTGATTTGCGGCGATCCATCCTCATCTGCGGGGCCACGAGCCTCGGCGGCTTCTTCGTCGTGCTCCGCCTCATCCCCGTCGCCGCCCGCTACCTCCTCCACCGCGGGATGTGGGGAAAGGACATCAACAAGAAAGGCTTGCCCCTGGGCGAGATCACAGTGTGAGTCACATGTACAATTTGGAGAAGTTGCCGTGCAGCCTGTGTTTTTAGATGTAGTGTTGCAAATGCCATTGCTCTGGGTGTAGATTTAACTCGATTTGAGCGTTTGGCGTCAGGATTTAGGTGTCATTGCTGCGGGTCCACTGTTGCAAACCGTGCAGCTTCAGTGATGGGGATTTTAACTTTGAGGAATGGGAAGTTGTTGCGTCGGTGGCTGTTACGATTCATGGTGGGTAACTGCGGAATACTAGAAGTGATTTCAGCTCAATTGAAGTCAATGCATTGGGGATTAGACATCATAGTCTTATAGGCTAGACGAGCTGTTTTTTTTGTTCTAGTGTCATAATAATTTGGAAACTAGAGGTTGTCTTGGGATTACAGCTGAAGTTGGAATTTTTCAAGTGATGGCTTCTGCTTTTTGTTGGTGGTTGTTGACTGTACAAGTTGATCCATCTTAATTGAAATGTTCTACTTTACTGGTTTGAATTTATGTTGTCTTGTAGGATTTGAAGCTAGTAGTTGATTTGTATGAGATCTGGAAGAGTGAATTAGTTCTAGTAAAAGTAGGCCTAGCTTAATTGAAGAGTCTAAGGTCTTAAATTGGGACGTCTAGTTTCACCGATCACTGATATACTGAAGAGGTAATAGAGTCCCAATTTTGCATGTGCGTTTTAGTCATATTTCCTCTCCTTTTCATTGTTTTGACTTGATATGTTGCCAAGGGATGCCGTGTAAAGCACTCCCTTAATCTGGCATCATACATCTAGAATTGATGAATCATTTTATCTCCTTATTTTAGTGTGAACCAAAATGATACATTAGGTGATCAGCAATCACTCATACTTGAGAACAATCAATGCTTGGTCTTTCTGTTGACAAATGTTCTTGGTTCTCTGATAAACATATCCTCAAAGCAAGGACGAAAAAAGGTGTTTTAAGAAGGTTGATGGCTCGTGAATGCCATTTTTGGGCCATGATACTGATGCATGCTAGTACGTATGAATGCCTCAAGATTCTTATAAACTCACTTGGACAAACTCTTAACCTGCTCCTGAAGTATAGCAAGGATTTTAGAAAACTGTGTACAGACTCATATAAACATTGAAGAGGCAATTTCGAAAGTTGAAAAATACACACTGTATGCCATCCACGTGAAATCTTTAGTAGGATCTGACTAGAGATATAAAGCTGTGGTTTTGCATTCTTGCTTGTCTAAACATTGTACTTCTTTTGCAGGCCTGAGGCACTGGGCATTGTTGTTGGGATTGTCTACTTGGTCATTGCTATTCTGTTTCAACAATTCAACTTCACAGCAGACTCCATCGTATGTTTATAACTAGCATTATTGTTTTTGGCATTCACAAACTATGTGTTATGTCTTGAAACATGTGTTACAGTTTCTTTTTGACTTGCTTGTTGCAGTGGCTTGTTGAATATAATGCAGCATTAGCATCAGTCTGCTTTATGATTCTTCTTGGATTTATTGACGATGTTCTTGATGTTCCATGGAGAGTGTATGTTGTTTTTAAGAATGCCTTTCAGTTCACTTGAATAGTGCTGTTTTATTACTTTCTCATTTCTGATAAATTGATTTTGGAATGGCCTATATTGAACAGGAAACTGTTGCTGCCCACAATTGCTGCACTTCCTCTGCTGATGGCATATGCTGGTGGTACTTCCATCAGCATTCCAAAGCCTCTAACATCGTATGTTGGAGTAACAGTTCTGGAGTTAGGTATGTTAATAAATCCAAAATAAGTGAATTTTGAGAAGGTGAATATTAAGTAGTTGCACAATATTGAAGTAGGGTTGCACCACTGAAGATTTTTATCATTGTAACAACAGTCAAGTGCATTTTTACATTCGTTACTTCAAAATAATTGGGGAAATCTCAGCAGATCTCACTATAAGCTTTTTATTATGCAGTTATTACACATTATCACTTAATCATAACTAAGATAGAATATGCTTATCAGTGATTATGTGTATCAGTACCCCATTGTATCAAGTAAAGCGACTAGCAAGTATTGGCTGTTGATGCTGTTTTATTTCGTCCTTCATTTTTAGGCCGAGGTCCCTGTTAAGTCCTTAGATTTTGCATTGTCCGAAGTAGGCCCTTAACTTTGGATCTTGGTCCAGATAAATATCTCCATGTCAATAATAAGTTGGCTTGTGCCCTGCAGGTCAGTGACACTAAATTTTATAATCTTTTAAACAAAAGGCTTTTACGGGACAGTGTTTAGAGTCTTTTGGGGACTCGTGAAAAGTTGAGGGCTTAAAAGGGACCCTGGTCCAAAGTTGAGAGCCATGGCTGACTTTGTTTATATCATAGGGGTGGAGGGGGGGGGGGGGGGGGGGCGCTATGTCCTTATTGGCAACAATGTTTTATGCTTGCTGTGTGGATGTTGCTAGATATAGTGGATGATAATCTACCATCAGCATTCATTCCAGTGAACTACTTTAAATGTTTATTCTAAGTAAGTAACCTAAAACTGTCTAAAGTAAAATGAATGAAAGAAGAGATCTTGAGGCAGCACTGCTTGAGATATAGTGCTGCATGTTTACTTATTTGCTTTTCATATGCAAGTTCTACTCTAAATTTAACTCTCTCTGTTTTCTATTCTATTATAACTAGCTATCCTATGCACTGACCTCCCATTTCTTTGGCATGCAGGTTGGATGTACAAGCTCTTCATGCTGTTGTTAGCAGTTTTTTGTACAAATTCGATCAATATACATGCTGGCCTGAATGGTCTCGAAGTTGGGCAGACAGTTGTTATATCTGCTGCGGTATGAACAAAATATATTCCTTATACTCAAGAGAAGTATATGATTCTTGAGTACCATCTGTCTACTGACCATGTGTAGCATTTTCCAGGTTTTGATACATAACGTAATGCGCATAGGATCTTCTACAGACCTTGAAACTCAGCAAGCTCATGCATTCTCTATTTATCTTGTCCTTCCTTTCCTGACCACTTCATTAGCTTTGCTAGCCTTTAACTGGTAAGGACTTTGAGATGCATGTTATCTCTATCTAAATCAAGTGTTTTTCGCCTTTTGTTAAGAAAGCATCACTTTGTATGTGTATGCATCAGGTATCCTTCATCTGTTTTCGTTGGTGATACCTACACCTATTTTGCTGGAATGGCTTTGGCTATGGTGGGAATTTTGGGGCATTTCAGGTAAATATCCTCAGTTATCTCCCACAAGTTTCACTATTTTATTATTTATCAATCAAGAACACCGAGCCAGTTTACTCTGCATTTAGCTGTTTGTGGTATGGAATGATATGCAAT
The DNA here is from genome assembly GCA_017311315.1 of Dendrocalamus latiflorus. NCBI lineage: Eukaryota > Viridiplantae > Streptophyta > Magnoliopsida > Poales > Poaceae > Dendrocalamus > Dendrocalamus latiflorus. The sequence continues at coordinate 2,346,374 of CM029643.1, forward strand.
TAGCAGCCTGCTTTCTGCTGTCGACTACATCCAATCATCCTTATTCTGGGTGCATGTGCATAAAAGTATCTCTCCTTTGCTTTTCTCTTTCTTCTGCTGCACATTAGTAAAGTGAGTAAACAAATTCCTTGGGGAAACAAAAATTTTTTGGTGGGGGCAGGGGAGTAATGCTTGAATTTCGAGTGCTTTGAGTGGACTATAGCCAGCAGAGTTTTGGTTGGATTTGGCATCTAGTTCTAAACATTTAGTATGTTGCTTGTTGAATCTCCGGTGTTCATATCTTTGACTGTCTATCTTGAATTCTTGATTCTTGATAGCCTAACTGTGTAGACCTGTAGGATGCAAGAACAATCTTGGCTGTGAACCCCAACTTTTCTTGTCCCATGAATACTTTTTATGTGCATCCATATGATATTTATAGCATATTCCAGTTGTACATACAATTTGCTTTACCCATTATTTATTAATAACTGCAGCTGATTAATAACCGCTTTCTGTTTGCAGTGAGACATTATTGCTCTTCTTTTTACCCCAAGTTCTTAATTTCTTATGCTCAGTTCCACAGGTCCGGATAAATTCATTTCTCTATTTACCTCTTCATTGATACAGTTTCTTTTCAGTTGACTAGGTATTTTGGTCTGCTTATACTTTAATATGTCTCTATTTTCTACAGCTCTTTCACTTTGTTCCTTGCCCAAGACATAGGTTGCCAAGGTACCGGTGTATTTCTTTGATCTGAAACTATCAAGAACTTATTGCATTATGGTTTAGAACTTTTAGTAAAATTTCTAAAATATGCCTGCATCCGTAGGTTTGATCCTCAAACTGGACTGTTGACTGGTACCAAAGACGGTAATCTTGTCAACATATTCCTTAGGTTATTTGGAAGGTGCTCAGAGAAGTCCCTTTGCATAAGGCTCCTTATATTTCAGGTAAAATCGAAATGCATTGTTGCTGCAAACTAATTTCATCATGTTGCATTTTTTCTTGACTTTAGATGATATCATGAACTAGTTTGACATTTGCAAACGCACTCCATTATTTTTTAACAACAGTAAAACTTTAAGAACGAACAACACTAAGAAGAAATTTAGGTTGACCAAGATGTGCAAGATCCCTTAGGCTCTCTTCTTTTTCACTTATAGCTTGTGGTTTATGGCTTATGTTATAGTAATTTGCTTTCAAACGGTGCGTTTTTTCAAGGCAGGGTCAACATGAAGATTGTAGTAAAAAGTGTACTGAGTTGAGCTTTACCGGCCAAAATCGCATGCGACTATTTTCCTCTGCGTACTGCCTCGCGCGAATAGCCAGAATTGAAAATTTTAAGCCATAAGCTATAAGACACAATTTAAAAAAACACACCCTAGTCAAATCAGAACTCAGCATAACCATTTACAAGTTACAACCTTATTAGAGTCCTACTCAATCCAAAGCAGCTGACAAGTCTAGTAAGCCACACTGCTGACACTTGTGGCCAAAAATCAACAAACTTTGACTAAAAATATACCAAATTTGATCAGCAGCTTGCAATGCGAGGAAACAAGGAGTGTCAATTGTTTTCTGTGGTTCATGAAAATGCTGCATGAAATTAGCTGTTCTTAATGCTCAACTTCTTCTTGCCTTTGGTATCTCAACTTTGATAACCTTGTTACTTGAAGTTCCTGTAGTAGTCCCCATGCACAATTATCTGTTTTGATGGACGTTCACATCAAAAAATTTTGCCCAAACTTTAGCACTGTTCATTTTCCATTCTAACTTTCTTAATTTTTGTGTGGATTTCGACCTGAGATAGTAACTCCTTGTGTCTTCATGTCTGGCAGGCTCTGTCATGCCTATTCTGCTTTTGGCTGAGATACATCCTTACTGGATGGTACAAATGATCACCTGCAAGAGACTTCTCATCTCGTTGGTTGCTATGATACAATCAATATCTGTGCATCTGATGGATGTTTTTCTGTCAGCATATTTGTAGACTAACAACAACTCTTAAAGCTTTCCAATAGGAGTAACTGATGCAGGAACACCTTTCCTATTTGCTATGTTGCATGACTTGCAACTTTCCCTTGCATCTAGCCTACCTCTAGCCTTTGAATTTGTTCCCTTTTTTGTACTAACTACAGAAGATTTGGGTGCAAGGTTTTGCTACGGCAGAGTTCTGTAAGTTTGTGATCTAAAAAAGAGTTGCATCTTTGTAACCATATACAATGACTTCAAGGAAGCTTGCTCGCGCTAATTCTCTGGAAACTTAGACTGATGCTTTATATATTTTTGCACGTTGCGCGGTATTGGTAAAAGCTCGCCGTGCAGAAGGACTAGGAAAGAGCTTGCCTATATTTGTGTTATTGTCACTCTCTCTGTTGCTGCTCTGCTTTTTCTGGGACTGGAAAACGCTTCTTTCTCTTCTGCGATTATCCTTTTGCGCTGCCTCGCTTGCTGCTTTTGGGCCTGTTTAGGAGAGCTCCACCACTGAAAACGTGGATCTGGAGCAGCAGCTCCACCATGGAGCAGCTGCACTGTGGATCTGGGATCCCACCATGGAGTGTTTGGCTTGTACAGCAGCTCCAGATCCACGAAATTGAGGTTTTGGTGGGAATGACCGCTTTTGGTGAGATAGGGTGTGTAACCAGTGGCATTGGTGGGTAATTACCACCCAACTCCACGGTGGAGCACCTCTTGAGGAGCTCCATGAAATCCATAGATCTGGCCCTCAGATCCAGGATTTTGGTGGATCCAGATTTCGCGGAGCTGGAACGTTTGGGTAAAATTTCGTGGAGTGGAGCTGTTTTTCGTGGATCTGGAATTGGTGTAGCTCTCCCAAACAGGTCCTTTGTTGCTTGATCTTCGGCTCCAAATCGGAGGCTGTAAATCGAGTGCAACTTGAATTCAATGAAAAAACCAGATCATGTTCTCTCTCTTTTTTTTTTTCTTTTCTCCTCACCGGTAGGGCCTTGGACGCCTAGTACACTATTGGCGATGTTCGTTTTCGTGCCTACCTGCTACTTCCTTGCGCTGGATCGGAGGACCGAACAACGCCTGCTGGCTGCTGCTCTTTATCGTGAGCATATGTCGCCGTGCGTGTGCCCCCCGGTAGCCGTGAGTGCTCTCCAGGGGCAGCGGATCTGGATTATTTTCAAAGCTTTTGATACCACTTGTTATAAAACATACAACAAAAAAAGTAGATGATCAAAATAATGGGAGACACGGATTTAACATGAAAAACGCTTTTAGAGAAAAACCATGGATACACAAAGGCAAAAATCACTATATGAGGAAAGATTACAATAAAGCTCTTGTTCTTCCTATGTACTACAGGGGAGTGTGTGTATGTAAAACGAGGGAGGCAAGTCACAAACAGAGAAGAAAATCGAATCAGAGTCAGATACGCTATTTGTTGCCACGTCTAGGGCTGGACGAAAAACTCGAAGCTCGTTAGCTCGCTCGGCTCGTGGCTGGCTCGGCTCGGCTCGGCTCGTTAGGATAACGAGCCGAGCCGAGCCAAGATTTTAGCTCGTTAGCTATAACGAGCCAACTCGAGCCAGCTCGCGAGCCGCTCACGAGCCAAACGAGCCATGCTTCCAGGAATTTAGATATGCATATGCTGCTTCCATGGACCTAATTTGTACTCTATTGCATGTGTTAATGTGTAAATTTGTACTCTATTGTACCCAAACGAGCCATGCATGTATTAATTTGTACTCTATTGTACCCAAACGAGCCAAACGAGCCTAACGAGCCAAACGAGCCTAACGAGCCAAACTTCCATGGATGAATATATGATGGAGATATTTTTTTGCCCTGGCTCACGAGCCAAACGAGCTAACTCGAGCTTTTTGTCGAGCCGAGCCGAGCTGGCTTTTTAGCTCGTTAGTTATAACGAGCCAGCTCGAGCCAGCTCGTTATCTACCGAGCCAGACCGAGCCGAGCCGAGCCAGCTCGTTATCCAGCCCTAGCCACGTCTAACACAGCTTGGTGCGTGCACCACTCCATGCCACGTCTAATGCAGGGTCGGACATAGACACGAATCTTTGAACCTGTGGTGTTACAGGTGACAAGGGACAAGGTGTAGGTCTAGTTTTTTTTTCAGCTTATGACTTTTCCGAATAAACAAATAGGATAAATTCTTTATCATCGTTTTGAAACAGTTTATTAGAATAATATTTTTGAAACGACTTATCGGTATTCCATTTGTTTACATAAAAGCTCATATTAGGACCAAATATATGGGCCGTAATAGAAAAGAACACAGCCGTGCTATGTCTTTTTTCTCTCTCTGATCACGGAAAACTTGAAACCACGCATGTACTTCCGCGCCTTATGCACTTGGCATGATTGGTTGATTAATGTGTGCTTGATGCGCGCCCTGGAATCAATATCAACTAGCCTAATAGGCGCGGCGCCACGCCGCGCCAGCCACCGTACGTACCAAAGTAAAAGAGGCGATAATTGGTGAGGAGTTTTTTTTAAAAAAATCGAGAGCACATGTGTATTTTCAAAAAAGTTAAAAGGTTTTTTCGTAAAAAATCGAGGATATGTACGTAAACAAACGAGGACTCGTGCGCAATTTCGAAAACCGCGGGGGGCTATCCTGCAAAGTGGAGGGGCTAAAAAAACTGGTAGGGACCTTTTCGCGAGGAAAAAGGGCCTTTACATAATTTCAGAAAAACGCAGGGACTTTTTCGCAAAAACGCTCCCCTGACCGTATCATTTTTTTCGGCCACGCGCCGGCCGGACGCGCTCGCGGGCTGAGCTGGCGCTGCCCTCTGCGCGGCGATGCGATACACCCTGCATTCCAAGAGTCTACAAATTGCGAAGCAGAAATGAGTTAAAACTGAGAATATGAGACATAGCCATGATCCATATGTGAGATATTCCAGTAAGGGGACGGCTGGTGGTGGGCTAGGTCGGCCCGATAGGGCTGCTGGCCTGAGGAATTCCAAGGCCAATTCGCCACCTCAGGCAAAAAGGCCGAGAGGGCGCAGTTTGATTCGGGGCACCGGGCAAGGCCCATATCAGCCCAATGATCCAGGCCACGCCCTTTTCCAGTCCGGGCCGATTCGCCACCCTTGTAATAACATCTGGACCGTACACGTCCATGCAACGCATACCGTCCATTCAATTCAAAATAGTGAGAGCATGTCACCGTTTTTCATAATACTAGTAGTGTGCCCGTGCTAACGCTACGGTAAAATATAAAACAAGATAAAATTTGTAAAAAATAAAACGAGCAATCAGATTCATTAAGATTCACGTCTCATATATGAAGATACTCATCCGTAACAACGCGGTCAGCAGTCCATAGTCATAAATTGGTAATGGAAAGAAAAACAAAATATTCCTTTGACTTTTGGCTATTAGTCACGCAGTAAACCCATAGTCATGATTGGAAGAGAAATAAAACAGTTAATATGTAATAGGCCATATTACAGGTTAAAGTTTTCAAATAGAAAAGGGGATAGATCCAACCATCCAGGAAACAAGAGGGGAACAACACCCACCTGAATGACATCTATGCTTAGCAGTGATTCAAGACAGAACATTCCAAATCCAATAAAGTAAAATATCTGCCAGATCAAAATGCAAAAAAATAATGTACATCAGTAAGGATTTAACTCATGAGCACTTTTTTCCCATATTCTAGACACTTAAACACCCAATGTCCACAAAAACGTGCTTGGATACTCATCAATAGTACATTTATTAAAACTCCAGTGATCAATTCATGCATCCAAGAATTCTTTTGATAGAAGTCTGGAACCGACACAATTATGTGAGAATTAGCATGTTCAAATATTGAACCAAGTGCTACCAATCTCATGACTGCAAAAGAATTGAACATGCAGATCAGTTCACAAAAATATTATAGAGTTGATATGAGTTAAATGCAGTTAGATGCAGGTTTAGATACATGCATAAAAGTTTGAAGAATACTGAGTGGAGATGTGCGACATCTATAATAAGTTACTCAGTATTGACCCATCTCTGGTTTTCTCCTCACAGAACTGACATACCTGCATTTTGAAAATTGGGGTTTGGCTCTAATTTGAAAAAGGTCGATTGAAAACCTCCAGTAACAACCAAATTCTCTCTGGTTGCTCAGAAGTTTGGTGCATAGCCATTGATTTAGGGTTTAGGAAAACCCAACAGGTACCACATCAGGACCAACAGCAGCTCTGAATGTTCTAACAGCACCGCACAGCATAAAAATGGAGTGGGAAACCTACATGATGAACCAAGGGAGATAAAGCATCAGATTGAAAACCAAACGACCAACCCAATGATCATGGTAGCCTGCAAAATATTAAGATATTGCAAATATAAACCTTGACGTAGGCAATGGAAGAGCACAGAAGCAGAATGTAAGAGCCACATGAACAAAATCCAGTAACAAAGATAAGCATTGCTTGTTTGCCAATCTTCTGAAATAATGGAGTGAGGAAACTGCAGAAAATAATTGCTGAAAAAGTACATAACAAACCTGACGAAGCTCACTGAATGTGCAAATCACTTGAGATGCAAACCTTGAAATCCTTGAGGCTAGTAGGAGGCAGGGTCTGATGTCCTTGGAAGATGCATTAATAGCATAGATAGCAAATATCACTGACCACAGTTTCACAAGGTCGCCCTCCATGACCTTGTATTCAATTTCTAAAAATGACCAACTCCAACAACAATCTCAACAAACATTAACGGTAGCATCTTCTTAATGCTTGCATCTTCTAAATGCACAGTTGATACCCAGATTTCATACTTTTTTCAGCCAATGAGATTAAGACCCTGTAAATGTCTAGCAAGAACTTGAAGTAAGATCCTTCTAATGTGTGCTTTGTAGGTACATATATTTTCTCTTCTATAAGCATTGTCAATAACTCATTAATGGACTTCAGAATGCAATGAATTTCTATTAGCCACGTAGCAGCAGCTTTACATGAGAAAAAAATGTGACGGTAGGATAGTTCAAATCAGTATGATAAAACTAATAAAGCAGTAGTAGTTCGCTTTGTAAAATTCAAAGCAGTGTGCCTGTCAGTTTGCAAATTAGTAGTTGGGAATTGGCAACCCTGACAAAGCATCCAGTTCTAGAAGATCCTCAAAAAATGAAACAACTGCAATGAAGGATGTGAAGGGAAAGGCTGCCAATAGACAACATCAACTGTATCACCAAGTATAACCAACTCGCATTCCATTCTCTGACTAACTACAGATCAACTTTGCTATTCTTGAATAAGGTCGCAAGGAGTTTTGTTAAATTTAGTCAAACTTATTTGGAGATAAACTCAAGACTCACTAAAATGCTTTGTTTGACCAATTCACACTTGATGTGTAGTTCAATTGTGCCTTTTTTAAACAACGACCATTGTAATCATTAATCAATTGCATATCATAGCTGCGGAAGCTTTAGCACCATAAATTTAGAGGATCAAACAATACCTGAATGACTCTGCAGGAAGTGCAAGTACAATCCCTAAATCACAATACAAGTATGTTAACCATATAACAATGAGCGAACACAAGAATGCTACTATTGGAAATACCAAAGAAAAATGACTTTCTCGCTTCTCAAGACTTGGAACTTTACCTGCTGCTTGACCCAGGAGGATAAAGATCCATAACTTGCTGCAACCATGACGGCGTAGAAGTCACTGGGTTAAGTTTCTCTGGTTGAGGCCGGCTCATGGAGAAATTTAAGCTTCCATTTTTTGAACTGGATTGTCTTTTCTTAATCATCAAAATTTGTTCGGCAAGATTGAAAAATCGAGTCACTAATCCTTCCACTTGAAAGTTCTGATTGATACCAAACCCCAATGTCAAGGTAAAAAAACTAAAAAGGTATGAATCAAAACAACAGAAAGGTATTATATCGTACTAATGAAAAGCATGGCTATAAACTATTCAATTCAAAAAGTGCTTTTGCAAGAACTACATAGTTTACCACATTGCTTTCACCGTGGCCTTTGCATTTGGATAATTGGGCGTTACTGTCAACTTCCTCCACTGGCCTTTTCTCAGGCCACTGTTTCCACCCAGCATCACTTACCTTCTTCCTCTTCACAGGTTCAATAACCCCGTTGTTCTCAGTTTCCTCACCCAATAAAATTTCTTTGACATCCTATCACCAAAATAGCAACATATCACAACATCCACCAAAACAAATTGAACCATACCCTCAACAACACCAAAAGAGAGGCACTACAGCAAGATAGTGGCAAAATTATGAAAAATAATCAAATCATCAAAAGATCTGGGGTAGTTAGTGTTCGGTGAAATATCTTATCGAAAATTATCTTAATGAAATATAATGACGCTAGGGTTCGGTGATGACACCAAAAGAGAGGCACTACAGCAAGATTGAACCTGGGATCAAATCATCAAACCCAGCCGACGCCACTGCTGGTTCTGGCTTCCTCTTCTCCTCTGGAGCCTCCCTGGCCTCCGCCGTCCTCCCGTACCCCCCCCCAGCAGGTCGTCGTACGCAGGGGGCGGTGCGTGGTTCCCCCCAAACACATCATCAAACCGCGTCGCGGAACTCTTCACCCCGGGGACCCCGTCAAAGATGTCGTCGTCGTAGATTGGCTTGTCGAACACCGGCATGGACGAGTAATTCGGCTTCGGCGGAGGGGCAGCGGCGGAGGGTTCCTTGAAGGAGTCGAAGATGGAGTCGAGGGAGGGCAAAGGCGTCGCCTTGGGCGGCGGGGAGGATGCCGCAGGCCCGAAGAGGTCGTCGTATGATGGGCGGATGGGGCGCCAGCGGCGGCGGATGCTGAGGCGGATCTGGGGTTAATCCAAGCGGATCCGGAGGTCGCGGCGGCACAGGCGGCCGACATGGGCGCGGCCTTCCCCTGCGGGCGGAGGCCGAAGTCTCGGGCCAGGAGGCCCTGGAAGTCGTCCATGGCTGCCGCGGCAGCAGGAGGATCGCTGGATCTGAGGCGCGAGCACCCGCTCGCGGCGCTTCCACCGGCTGGAGATTGGCGCGGACGGGTGCGAAGAGTGAAGAGGCGAGGTGGATATGGATCTGAGGCGGCGGCGAGGGTTGGGAGGTAGGGGAGGAGGCGGCGTCGCGGGGTGGGGAGGAGGAGGAGGCGGCGGCGGCGCGGGGTGGGGGGGAGGAGGAGGCGGCGGCGGCGCGGGGTGGGAGGGAGGGGAGGAGGCGGCGGCGCGGGGTGGGGAGAAGGGTCGGGGGCGCGGGCGGCGGCGCGGGGTGGGAGGGAGGGTCGGGGGCGCGTGCGCGGGGTGCGTCAGGAGGGCGGATGCTGCGAGGAAACGTGGGGCCGACTGCCGAGCGCTGTGCGTGGGCACGGGGTGCGTACCGGTTCGATGCATGATCCAAATGATTTTGACCTTAGGATCTTCAATGAGTAAGAGAATAAGACTTGAGGAAAGATCCAGGCCATTTATTTGTATGGAGTTGGATTACTTTGGTACACAAATCTGGGTAGACTTAGATTAGGCATGACTGTGGGGGTGGTTAAGGGGGTGGATGTAGTAAAGATAATTTTGGTGTATTATAGAGTAGGGTAGACAAGGCAGACGCACACTATGCTCGGACTAATGTACATGCACGAGTACTATTCTATAGCATATGCCTAAAAATATGGAGGCCGATACTGGAACACACTCGCTGACTCGTGCATGTGTAAAGATTGACACATGATTTGTATCTTAGTTAATGGAGTCGTACAACTACAACTCTACTACTCCATTAAAAGATGGTTTCTCGTCACAGTTTATCTAATTGGCAATAGTGAAGGTTTTTTATTTTTTTCCATATATGCCGTCATTTCAAGTGACTACACTCATGTTTGGAAGATTTTCGAGAGGAAAAATGCAAATAACCCTTAGAAGTTAGTCGGAGTTTAATTTACCCCTCTATAAATACTTTTATGGCACATACTCCACTATAAGCATATGGTTGTTTGAGATTCCCCTGTTGCTATCGTTCCTACTGACTCGGCTGTTTTTTTTGGTTGATATGGACTCTGTGGCGCTGGCCTGAGGTGTTCCAATCTAGCTCGTGGGGTTAAGTTGCACAGCTCATTCGTATGGGTGGGCAGATGAGGTGTTCATATTTCTTTTTCTCCTTGAGACAAGTTGAATCGAGAAACAGACGAAGGCTGAACTGGTTGGAGGGATATGATATGGGTCCAATTAACCACACTGTATCTAGACCATAGTGAGGTGGCAGGCCATGAAGTCCATATAAAAAACAACTAAATCAACGGAAAGAGGGAAACTAGTGAGCACGTTAAACAACTATGCATTTATAAAAGACGTGCTATAAAAACACTCATAGGGGAGTAAAGCAAACTCTGACCGACTTAGAGCAACTCTATCACATTAGTCATTTCTCCCTCTCTATTTCCTAGGATGAAGAAGCTAGTTATTATTTTCAGCTCTCTATTTGAGTTAGCATTCCAATGGCCTAGCTATTTGAGAAGCGAGTGAGGAGGCGCTCGCCAAATCTAGCTAGCGGCCGGGAGAAAATAGCGACTCGATAAAAATGAAGAGGGGGGTAAAGAACCGATTAAAGTCCATTTCTTGAGTCATATTAGGTAAATATACAATGAAAAGCAGGATAAAGAACCGGTTGGAGTTGCTCTTACGAGAGGTTATCTGCAATTTTCTCTTTTCGAGGCTTGCCTTATTCACGGGTGTTTTCGGGGATGTGTCAATCATATCACATATCCAAAGATCGTCACATCTAGTCAAATCTTTATTGCTACCTCTAAAAGGACGGCGTATAGCAAAATCAGCCTACTTTTCAATTTTTTTTCAGTAGTAGAAACATTTGATTGCGTGCCTATTTTTACAAGGAGAAGATGGCCAGTGTTAGGGTTAATTTTTTTTTTTTGTGTATTTCATTCCCTGGAGGCCAGAAGCGCGCACTAGTGCACCACCACCACCACTGACGTAGTAAGATTATGGGGTGTATGTATGCATGACATGTGGGGCCTATAAAATATACCACGGATAACCTTATATATAGATAGATGTGCCGACGGCCTCTTTGTCAAGGCCCAGTAACAGGCCATTCAAAGCCCAGGTAAGCATCAGTCCAATACATCAAATCTTAATTAGCAGCCATAAATGACATCCTAGCAGATAATATCTTTGATTTACTACTCGGTTGTACTTATTAGGACAACAAGCAAATATACGGTTTAATGCTCTCCCTATATGTAGGCAAGGCCGAACGAGCGTTGCAACCACGCATCGAAACAGAAGAAGAATCTTTTTATTACTAAAAATCGATAACAAATATTTTAGGATCGCTAAAAAAAAGCTAAAAATTCTCAAAAAAAAACAAAACATTTGATTGTTAATCAAGCGGATCTTAATTAAACAAAATTATAGCAGCCGTCAGATGTTATTGCTTAAAGATATATTTCTTCTTAAATTAAAAAAGATTATAATTCTTAATAAGATTTTATTGTTTAAAGATATATTTCTTCTTAATTTAGAATAGAAGGTAATCCTTATTTAAAAACAAATATTAGAGTTCCACGCACTGCGGCGTCAATTTTCTCCTCGGCTGGTGTGCGCGGAAAAAGTAGACAGCGGCAAGTAGGGTTGTAAACGAGCCGAGCTCGAGCGAGCTTGACCTAGCAAGCTCGAGCTCGGTAGAAACTCGAGCCGAGCTCGAGCGAGCCTAAGATCAACATCGAACTTTAAGCTGGGCTCGAGCTCGGCTCGTGTAGGCTCGGTGCGACGTGCGTACCTGCGCTGCGTGGCCGGATCCCGGTCGAGGAGGGGCGGCGCCGGCGGGGGTGGAGGGGCGGCGGAGGGCCGGGTCGAGGAGGGCGGCGGCGGGGGAGAGGGCGCCGGGGGGACGAGGGGCTGCGGCGGGGGGCGAGGAGGGGCGGCGGCGGGGGGCGAGGAGGGGCGCCGGCGGGGGGAGGAGGGGCGGCGGAGAGGAAGGGGACGGGGGGCTGGAGAAGGGGTCGGCGGCGGGGGGGGGGGGCGAGGAAGGGCGGCGGCGGGGGAGAGGAGGGCGACGAGGGGGACGGGAGTGGGGGCGGCCGGTGGCGGGGGCGACGAGGGGCGGCGAGGAGGGGTGGGGGACGGCGAGGAGGGACGGGCCGCGGGGGCGGCGAGGAGGGGCGGGGGCCGGGGGGCAGGAGCCAGGAGGGGCGGCGGCGGGGGGCAGGCGGACGCGCCGAGGCGGCCAGGCGGGTGGGGAAGTCGGGGAGAGGAGGGAGGGCCGGAGGGGACGTGGGGCATTTTGAGAGTGAGAGGCGGGAGCCGGGAGGGAGGGGTGTGGGGAATTGGAGGGAGGTGAAAAAATCTTAAGCTCGCGAGCTATTCGAGTTCGGCTCGTTAAAGCTCGCGAGCTTAAGATGGAGCTCGAATTCGGCTCGTTTGGAGCTCGAGCCAAGCTCGAATCGAGTCTAGAGCGAGCCAAGCTCGAGCAGCTCGCGAGCCTCGAGCTTTTTTTACAGCCCTAGCGGCAAGCGCCTCGTGTGGTGACTCCTTCCTCGATCGACGTGCTGCCTTCATGTGGTCTGAAGGCATCCATAGTGTATATAACACAAGGGGGGTCTTAAGGTGAGTCTCATCTAAACCTTAAGGCCGACTCCATAGTGTATATAACCCAAGTGGCCTTAAGACGGTCACACTCGGCAGATAAAGAAAGATTATATTTTAATGCTTGTGGCCAGATCTTTAGCTTGAGGACCAGCCTTAAGCCTTTTTTGCTTATAGCCTGCTTAAGGTCACCCCTGTAATGTATAAGGTTGATCTTAAGGTGGCTTAAGACCCTCTATTTTTATACACTATAGATGCCCTCATGCGTCTAGCCATATGTGTTTTACATACGGTGTCTTGTGCGGAAATAATTTCAGGGCGCCGTGATCGAGAAGAAAAAATTTAAGCACATCGCCTGGCAGTGAATGACTTCACAAGCAGAAGCATGCTGGGAACGGGAGACGCAAGTAGAATGTGCACTTCACGTCCACCAGCGCAAGCCAACGGAATCAACCAGCAAGCTTAAAGGCATTTGTCAGTCTTTTAGAGCACGACTGCCTTCATTGCAAGGAGATTAAAACGAAAAGAGATGTGATATTTCATATCCACTGCAAAGCATTATTTTAATTGGCCACATTTATGATCTTCGTGGAAGCCACGTCCTCGAGTGCAAAGACATGCACACAGCAAGGTGTCGGTGTGATAGTGGTGCTACGTGAATCGCATCAGGTCGGTCCATGTGAACCGCGAAGGAAGAAGGCCAGTAATCACCCATTCAACGACGCTTGCATTAACCAGCGCACCATCTGGTAACACTTATTCTCTCAATGGCAACTAATAGTTTTTTTTAAACTACTTAGATCTTGCTTAATCTTGCACTGAGGGTGAACATAATACATGAAAAATAATGTGTAGTCTGGAACAAGATTTTTGGTGAAGTATCCTCATGATCATCATACCCCTACAAGTGATCAAGAACTTTATGTCAGTGGTGATTTTGTTAGAAACAAACCGTCAGTTAGTTTTACTATATTAGAAAATTCATAATTTGAATCTACAAGTTCAAATTTTCTTTTAATTCCAGACTAAGTGAAAAATAGGAAATTTGGTTGTATTCATTATTAAAATTACAAAAATATTCTAATTTGAGAAAAAATAAAATGAGATAATGAATTTGATTTATATATATAAATTAGGAATCGAAATCCATTATATAATAAAAATCGATGACATGTAATTTACAATCGTTAAGAAAAAGATAATTGATAAAACTTCTCACAAAAGCAAAAATATTATGACCATTTGTTTGGTGGACCTCCACAGGATGGAGGGATTGAGAGTGAGATCATTAACGGGTGCTTACTCGGCTATATCAATATAAGTTGTATGATGTGTGTTATGAGCATGTAGTATAGACAAACATTGTAATAATAAAAAATGATGATGACATAAATGGAAAATGTTATATAATACTATATTTACTATTAGCTATGCAAGTATTCCCGTCAAAAAGTATCTGAAGAAGAAAATTTTGGTCATATGTGACAAATATTAAGGAACAAAAATGAGTATTTTCTCTCTTATAATATATAATACTAAAATATCATAAATGAAGTTTTGCAGCAATCTATTTTTAAAAAAAGCAAAATTACATATGTATTATTAAATTATTTAAACATATTTTAAAGATGATGCATGCGTAAGTGTGCGAGCTACTTGCTAGTTAAACTAGAAACACGAGAAAGGATAGCAATAGCAAGCCTCGCCTCCTCATGGCGCTTCTCAAGGACAGTGCTAGGGCTCTGGTCTTGGTGGCTCATGTGGTCATTGCTATGGTCTTCTCATCCTGTCATGCAGGTAAGCACTTCCTCTAATTTCTTACTCTTTTTTGCATTGCTGAAGCTAGCCTACCCATCTTATTTAATTTGCGTGTACTAAATGGATTGCACTGTGCACAGCTAACCCGGTCAAAGAACACTGTGTCGATCTCACAAACTGCACGATCGGGGAATGCCAGAAGATCGCAAAAGCTTTCTTTTCAAGCCGGAATCAGCCTATTGCAAAGCGACAGATCATTGTTGATGCCAATATGTGCATCCAAATGACGGCGACGATGGTGACGGCTTTCTTGCTTGAGCAATGTGATGTCGACGATTAAATAATTCGTGCATGTAAACTTGGTCTTGCAAGTATGCATCGATTTGTACTCAGTAAACTTGTTTTTTTCATGAAGAAGTTAATTTGCTGCTCTACAAGTAGCGTATTGGTGTATATGTATCTTGTGTCTGGCAACTTGCATCTCTTGTGAAGCGTTTCTGCTCCTAGTTTATAGTAGTTCAAGACACACAGTTCGCGTGCGGCCATTCGGGGCGAGCGGTGGCGGTCACGGCTACGCGGCCGATTTTGGTTGTCAAGAACGCTCTTTGCAAGCGACTGACAAGATTAGGAAGCAGAAACTTGGTGACAAAACTGAATCGAGCCATCCTGAAATCAAGATTACGAGCCTACGTGCATTATTTGATCTGACAAGGGCACATCACACAGGAGATTTCTATTCACTATACGAAAGCACATGTTTTGGAGTGGCAGATTGAGCCTACATCGTGAGCCTCTTCTCCGCTCGCTTGAATACCTCTCTCAGAGACTTCTTCACCCCGTCATCGGCAAACACAAACTCCACTGCGTCCCGAGCTAGCTGAAACAGTTCAGCCTTGCTAAGACCTAACAAAGTATGCATTGAATTTAAGTGTTCAGAGTCAGTACACAAGTATTGTTAGAACGAGAAATAAATCCTCTTTTCGAAATATTACTTCTACAACAAAAAAAAGAGAGCGTACCGAAGGTTGATGCAACGAGGTAATACTCGTTTGATAGGTTTGTTGAAAAGAGGCCAGAATCATCAGTGCACAAGGATAGAGGGTGCTTCGCATTGTAGAGATCAGCTGAACAAATTGGGTAAAGCAAACCGTTAATGTTCTGTGGTGCTAAGTCTTGGCAAGAATTCTGAGTTCTGTATTGTCAGGGACTGACCAAAGTGATGAAGCTCTAGAGAAGGAGCACCTCCGGTCATAACATTGGAAGTTAAACATATCTCAACCTGAAGAATTTTATCTTGGAGGTAAGCATGCTTGACATAGAATTGACTAGAGATGGTGAAAAGAGAGGGACAGAAATAAGGTCACCGGAATCATTAATGACTTGAGCTTCTTCCACTCTTCACCCTCGAGGCAACAGACATGACCCACCCTTTGAGGGCAGAAGTCCAGGACCGCTTGGATTTCCTTCCTGTTTGCTACCTATTGCCACTAAGTTTTTACTTCATTGGTCAAATAATATATGGCAACATTTGCAAAAGGTGTTTGAAATTTTGAATCTAGTAATGGTAAACAAGGAAATAAGGGTTCAGAATATGCTCTTGCTCAAGTAAGATTTTGGACCTCTCCACAGTGAATTGTAATTGGGATTCCTAGCTCTTTAGCACGTTCTAGGGCAGGCAAATATGTCTCCCTTCATAGATATTGCAGACACCAAGAAAATATGAGCGCATAGATATTTAAGATGTTTTCACTTAGTTCAAGCCAGATACAGAATATATTTACCATTCCCCCACAACTGGATTGCCAGAAAGATCAATGCCAACGACACCTAGGTCCTTCATTTCCATGGCTAAATTAACCTGGCAAAAGGAAGGAAATTACTGACTTTGTTCCTAAATTTTCTTTTGATAAAAAACCCTCAGATTTGTTCGGAGTATATAAGATAAAAGTGGAAAAACTTAACATACAGTATCCAATGCTGCCAAAGTTGCCTCACGACGGTCAATACTTAGCAGGAGCCTAACATATATCTTCTTTTTCTTTGTGTCACCACCCAACTCACTCATAGGAATACAAGTTAATGGTTTATCTGTTCTTAAGTTGGAATCAAATAAAACAACATCAACAGCTTCGACAGCTTTAAGACCTTTAATAACAGCATTCATGTAAGACTGCTTGGTCATCCCTTTGGCTTCATTATTCTAGATGAGAGCAATAGAACAACACAGAACTAGTCAGATTATTTCAGATAGACTCATAAAATGGTGAAGGAACATGCAACAAAGTATTCAGAAGTAGTACCTTCGGTGTTGTTCTTATTTCCAAATATACAACATTCTCAGCAGCAAAATCTTCTACAACCTGTTAATTTTGTCTGTAAATGTAGTGTACAACAGTATGTAACAACGCAAAATTCTAACAATCCATATACCTCCTTAGTGATCCTTGTTACTGTTTCATGGTCAGTCGTAAGTATATGATACAAATCAAAAAGCTGGAAGCACTCTGGGAGAGATCTACCATCTGTTTAAGAAGTTCAAAAGCCGGAGTAAATAAGCAGCCACACAATTCAAGCCTCACAAGACTTGCAACAAAGAAACACAAGTGTCAAGTATCCATCAGATAAATTTGTTCGAAAGTGAGATCAATGGTTAACATTTCAGAGATGTGTATTTTGCAACTTTTGTTTATAGTATTTTTGATATGACTAAGAGTAGCAAACTGCAACAGAAAACTGAATCAAAATCTTCCACTTACTCTTCATGATTACATCCTTAACATCTTCGAAGACAATGACTCCTTTGTCGCCTAGTTGTTTTGCAAGTTCTCTATTTAAGAAATGACAACAAAGTATAATAATTTGTAAAGACAGAAAAATCAAGAATTTTCATATACAATTGCCTTAACTAGACATGTCAATTTTCTATCTGCATAGTAATAATAAGATGTCGAGACAGCATTGTTACAACAAAACAAAGTATAATACATGATCCAAATAAATGGTTCAGAAAATAATCACAGATGCTTTTGCATAATATTACCGTACTTGTTGAAGATAAAGCAGTTACTGCTCTTAGAGTCATGGTAGTAAAATTGGTATACTGAGTGATAACAGTACAAGCCTATTATTGTGTCCATGAATCGTAGGTGGTTTAAATAGCTAGGGAGCATCTATCAGACTTGTCATAGTATGCACATGAGTACTACAGTGCAGTTGGTTTCGATGACCAATTGTTCAAAGTGCAATATGTGTTAGATGGATAGGAGCACAAAGACTGATGGTTGGATTGGCAGATGCGGCCAGATTACAACAAATAATTGAAAATCTGGAACTCAAACTAAAAAGGCAAACATGTGAACTATATAGCCTGTGGGCACCCTATGATATCTTTCTTTTGTGAGTGTCCAGCCATTCAACAGGATCTGCTGAAAACACTGTTAAAGAAAATGGGAAAAGGGAAACATCACATCTTTGAACTAAACATATATATCCCAATTGAACTAGGTAGCAAATGATACATTTCTTTGACGCAAATAATAAGCGTAACTTTCAGGCCTATCTTCCAGTAGCTCCTAACTCCTAAGAAGTCATTCTCGTGGAGGCCAAGTCATTTGTGATTTGTGAGCCGAAAGCTCCATTAGAAAAATGTAAAAGTAGGCAAAGATTCTCTCCTACATGAACACTTGCAATAATATATAGTGCAATGAACCCGCATGTTTGCAAACTACTGTACATGCCTATTCCTTCTTCTTGACCATACTTTCTAGAAAACCAATTCTTCAGAGTTACAGACTTGACACTTCTGATAAAATTCTAATTTTGCGCGCATAATTAGGTTTGAACTGCCAAAATCCCAACATTTCCCTCCCCTAAAATTTCTCATCAAAACGATCTTGGAGCAGACGCTGCCCATGGGTGATGCACACAACCGAAACCCTTGGAGAAAATTACT
Source organism: Dendrocalamus latiflorus (assembly GCA_017311315.1). NCBI lineage: Eukaryota > Viridiplantae > Streptophyta > Magnoliopsida > Poales > Poaceae > Dendrocalamus > Dendrocalamus latiflorus. Next base: position 2,364,603 of record CM029643.1, read on the forward strand.
ATTCGCACACTCGAATGGCGCTGTTCTAGCACCGGATCAAGAAATCGTGACTACCAAAAGCAAGAAATCAAGAACCGAGCGGCCGGAGAAGGCGAGGAGAGGGGAGGGGAGAGGGGGCGGTGGTAGTACTGACAGGAGGGTGGAGTCGCGTACGGAGCCATTCAGGTGGGCGTGGAGCTCCACCTTGGGGAGCGCAACGCACCACTCCCTCATCTCCTCCTCCGGCTCCGCCTTCCTCTCCGGCTCCATGGCCACCGCCTCGGTGCTCGTCTTCTATGATTGGTTTTGTCCGTTTGCTCGAGTCTTGAGGATGGGATGGTGAAGGACTTCGCGCGATGAGCGACTATATATATCCGTCTTCAGCCGAGCCATGTGTGCAAAGTTTTTTTTCCCTCTCCTTTCTTTCAGGTACAACCCTATGTAAGTGAAGATTATATTTACTCACGATTTTTCTTGAACTGCTTACTTAAAGAAATTTTAGATACATTCATATCTTCATCACATCACTGATACTCTCTCCAGTGACAAAAGTAAATTGCTCTAGAATACGTACAGTTAAACCATATTAATTATGACTAAATATATTATCTACAGTATGTAGTTTGGAATTTGGATATACGAAAATAGTACAGGTAAATTTGTCGTGAAAAATACCTTTATAATATTACATTGTTACAAAAAAATTCAAAGATATAATGATAAGATTTAGTGGTCAAAATGATATCTCGTTGAAGTCAAGAACGATTTTTTTTTCTGGAAGGAGTATATATAGATAACTTGTTTTAGCCATATTTAACTGATTTACTGTACCTTACGTACCTTGTTCAGGATTCATCGACCCCGCTACAAGTTATGAATTCACTATGAAATCTCGGACTGTGCTTATGTAAGTAAATTAATTGTCACCCATCCAAAGGAAAGAAAAAGGAAATGGATTGAGGCTGAGTTGAGTTGACATGTAGCACGACAATAGCTACTTCAGGGCCTGTTGTTTTCTTCCGAAGCTGACGACTTTTGGCTTTTGTTACAGTACCTAACTTTCAAATGGAGTATTTTCTTAAGACGGAGTCTACAAGTTAAATAATATACACGTTAAAAACCCAACATCTGTACCATCCAAAATCGCAAGTGAGTATCTATCTTTCTGTAATCTGTACCGTAAACAGCCAAAATTCAAAAATTTCAACCAAAAGTCATAAACCGTAGCCATTACCAAACAGGCCCTCAATTCTCAGGAAGAAATACTATCTTCTCATAATGGAGCACAAGTTAACCTATCTTTGGGTAGCTCATCCTATTGATATCTGTACGAACATAAATGATCTTAACGGTTAACAGTCAAGCTAGAATGAGTGAAAGCACTCCTCTGTCGCTACTGGGAAAATCGGGAAAGGGGATAAAACGGAAAATTTTACTGTTTGATTGGCTTTACAAAAGCGACATTTTTTCGGGCGACACAAAGGTACGGTGCAACTGAAAAAGGTAATATCAATTCGCCTCATTGCATGCACCTCCCCAGCTTTCGTCGTCGCGCGTACAGATCTTGCAACGCTAAAGAAGATTGCGACGCATGGCACAGTTGAGAGCTCTGTATCGCACATTCTCCAGTGCACCTCACATTGAGCCTTCAGTTCAAGCACAGGCATTCCCAAAAATCTAGATCACTTCTGCAGTAACAAAAGTGTTACATAAACAAGATGCAAAGCCTTGAGTTAGCCATACGGCTAGCTTTTGATTGCAAAATTGGATGCTCTGCATTTTTAGATGCGGTCAGGTGTTGTTCTTGGTTGAGAACGCACAAGGACCCATGGTTGCGCACTGTGCTTAGCAGCGAAACCCCACCATTTTAGTGGCCGGTGGAAGTTACCATGTGCATGAACAACATCATTGCATACCACAGGCCTTATTATGTGTTATACGATTGAACAGGAGGAGAGAAGTGGTGCTTATGAACACGACGGCGAAGAGGGAGAAGGAGAGAAGTAGATGAACCATTAGATCATATATTGAGCCTTTTACACTCATGAGTCTGAGCTATACTTAGTTGGTTTGCCAATACTGAACATACAGTTTGTCTTCACTCCCGTTGGGTTACTATTCCCTCTGATCATGAAGATCATGACTGGTCCCGGAAAGATCTGAAGAATTTAAGGTGAAAGCCCGGAACTGTTCGCATGTTTGGTACTATAACAATTTTTTAAAAAAATTGATCATCGGACGTTCGTTTTTGCAATTCTAGCTCTGTTCCCCAGCTCGGCAGGCGTGACAATCGACATGTGTCTCCTACCATGCCATTGGAGCTTGGTTAGACGGCGCAGACGCAGCAACTCGGGCGAGCACGGTGCGGGAGCCCATAGGGCCCATAGGCTTGCTGAACTCCCCTTACTCGGCAGGTCCTGCCAAGCTCCCCTAGCTCAGCAGATGTTGGGCTGGCTCGATAGTAGCTACCAAAGGCCGGTTGCCCCATTTTGCCCTTATTGTACTAAATGGTTAAATGCATGTGCTTTGCTATGGATAAAAAATCTGCTTTTGTTAGAATTTTTTATGAAGGTGTAAGGGGGAGTTGGGATGGGCAGTTGAACCACCATCACCAACTCCATCCTTCAAGTAGTATAGGTACATCATTGTAAAAAATTGTAGTAATGGACCATGTCTAGCCTGACATATAACACTTCGCAATGAAGGTGCGAATTAAATGGCGTGTAGGGTTTGAATAGGTGCATATGTTTACCTCACGGTACAAAATGACAACATGAACGAATCATCAATTCCAACTACATTGTAAGACATTTATGGGCATAGCCTAACAAAAATGATATTGACCGAAACTGTTGTAATTGGGCTCAAGGGGGAAACGACTCTAGGGCAAAAATATGGAACTATAGGGCATCCACATGGCATGGCGGTTATCAGAGCAGCATGGATGTGGCTGGTTGTTATGGTAGTGGCAGGCCCAATTGCGGCTCGGGTTGACACAGCAGCAATATGTGTGGTAGTCACTACCGAGGTGGACCACCTCCTTGTTGTTCCTCTCTCTGATCCTCTGTCTACGGAACTCATCATTGCCGGTCCTCTTGGTCTGGAGCTCCTTCTGCAACTCTTGCAGGTGGATTTAGAGAATGTGGATGTAAACCTGGGCAGGTATTGAATACGATAGATCCACCCACTTGGTGAATTTGTAAATTACCAAAATACTCTCGCTTTGACTTGGTCTTTATCTTCTATTGCAGATAATCACCATATTCGTCATGTGAGGTGTACCAATGGATTTTCACGCATTGACAAGTCTCTTCCATTTCGATTCCACCAGACCACACCTCATTTAGGCCGACCAAGCCACTTGGTGCAACCCATCGCTCGAACCTTCCCTTTAACATTTCACGTCTTTCTCATGCCATGCTTAAGCTCAACTATCTCAGCCGACATCATTGATTGTTTGGGCCTAGACTCCTCTATTAGAGTAGCCCCGATACTCGTTGTTAATTATGGTTGATTCCAAAGCTTCTTGCACATTGAAAGACAAAGAAATAGTTTCCAATCACAAATTCGTCATAATTTGACCCACATTAGCTAAAACATGCATAATACAACATTAATGCACTGACCAAATATAATTCAACTAATTGCATGACCAAATTCCATAATCAAATTGTTGGGGCTGGTTTGACAGCCAACCAGAGGTTGGTCAGACCGGTCTTAAACAGTGAAAACACATCGCTTTGGAAAATTACAACCAGCAACTAAATAGCGGCCATACCGCTCGAAGTGGTCTGACTAGCACCACATTGGCGGTTTGACCGACAGCAAGCCAACGGTCAGATCGACGTTAAGCTAGCAGTCAAACTGGCGGTCTGATAACAAAACTGACAAAAAATACAAACTTTGCAAAAATGATTTTTTTTCACTCTATAAATTTAACAATTATTTATCATAACAATACCTTAAACCTTCTTATATGATCCTTCGTAGACTTTTTCAGAAAGCAAATCCTCGACAGAACAAAATATTTTGCTGTCAAACCTCTCCCTCCACTCGCCATCTGACCTTGTTATACACGAAAGAATCTTAAAAATGTATCCCACAATTCGTGGCCTGAAAGATCTTCGAGGCTTTTAAAGTCGTCGGCAGAATAACGGCATCTGCCGTACAGACAAGTAATCAGCATATGAAAAGCAAGCCATCGCTGGTTTCCTGTCCGTTGAGACTTGAGTACGTGCACACAGACGACCTACGAACGAATTAGCACTTGCTTTTGTTGCTCCGATGAGCTCTGACGAGACATGTCCAAGCCAAATGCAGTGTCCGGGGTATTTGTTTTAGTTGTGACTGATAATTTTTTTACTAAAAATAAATAATAGTGGCTGAAAAAATGATTTTAAGAAGAAGAGCGTGGACGGTGAGGAAGTGAGTGAGAGATGAGTGCGCGTAACGAAAGTGTGATACATCCGGACCCCTGCTTTATTCACAGCGGGAGACGGAAACAAGGGGAGTGAAGAAGCCGCTAAAGAAACTAGGTGTTTATATTAGCTTTTATCTTCTTTAAGCAGAAACCAAAAATATAAGTCAATACGAAACGGAACTTAAAGTGCCCTTTGGAGCTATACTATGGCTAACTACTGATCCATCATTAGTCATTGGTTTTCTTTTTGGATACCTTTTGATCGAACATGATCCTGAGCTCAACCACCGAATCAACGAATTTTAGGCCCTTTGTGACAAATCATAGTTTGTGACCAATTCCCATTTCCATATGGCGTAACTCTCTCATTGTCTCAAGAGTCGTCGCCTGTACGTTTCCTTGTACTCTTGACGTTGATCTCACAATCGATTCTCGCCTTTATGGGTCATTTTTGTGGAGCTGCAGCGTTGCTTAACATGGTGTGTGCCAATGATCAAAGCGAAAGGCTGAAAAGAACGCGGCACTTCTTTTCGACTTTGCCCTAGTTTGGCTGTGGTGATGTTCTACACTATTTGATTGCCTCAGCAAGCCCAATAATTGGCCTAGTTACAGATTTTACTTACCAGCATACAGAAACACACCTTAAATTCAGATCCATCAGAAACCATCTGATTCAGTGGTCCTAGCTCTGCTGCAGCCCGCAGTCACTAAATTCAGATTCACAACATCTCTGGCTGCGTTTCTGCAGTTTCAGAACAGGACTGTAACACTCAGCACGACTGTGTCCTTGACCGAAAAACAGTATGGTATTGAGTTATCGACAATATGAATATGTGCCCTCAGTTAAGATTTAAGACATGTTTCAGGCTTAAGAAATGCTTCATGTATGGACACCTTTTGGTGAAAGGGTGGAAGTTTGCTAAACCGTATGTACTATTTCATGAAAATATATGATACGGGGTCGCCCGATCTTCTCGACGTAGGATGGATACTCACGGGAGTCTTGATGAATCGTAATGATCCTCCAATGCCAATGCAAGGGACGAACACTCTTTAATCCGCCAAAACACACTCGTGTTGATTTCGCCGACCACCAAGCAAAGATCAATCGTGCACCCAATTCCCAACGGAAAGGCTGAACGATCTTGATTGAAGAGAACGCTCCTAATTCCCTATGGAACTTCGGCAGCAATGCTAAACTCGAACAAACTTTAGTAGATTGATTTTTCTCCAACGTGGTCTAAGCCCTAAAGGCTGCCATTACAAGGCTTATATAGCCCCTTGGGACGTCCATATGGTCCCCAAACCAATTACAACTCAACACTATATGGTTTTAGATACGAACTCTCACAAAAAGGAAACTACAGTTTTCAGCCGTCATATTGTTTCGGTTATAACTTTTTATCCGTGACGAATTTGAAGGTGGAACCAGATCCATTGCGTAGCCCTTGAAATTATCTTTCCAACGAGTACAAGAACACCTGAATCGGACTCCGTTTGTGAAAGTTATGGCCTTTTTAGTAACTGCCTGTCAGGCTGTCCCGAACCGAGTCCGAGTTGAATCCTGAGTTGAATCCGAGTTTGAATTGGGTTGAGCACGTGGGAAGTCTGAATTTGGCTTGAAAATCTTATCCAAAACTTGTGGTTTAAGTCCTTGGGCTCCTCCCTTTTGCTCTCCCACTGCATGGGCTT